>MU397267.1:0-410625 GCA_022578865.1 Xylaria sp. FL0043
TAGAATTCTTTCTTTTTCTTCTTCATCCTACGATCAATATACATTTGGTACCCCAACTAGGAGCATTGCCTCTAAAAAGGACCCCAGCCGTGACACCTTGATGTACCTTTTTTTACCCTCGAAAAAATTACCCTTAGGCAATTTTCCGATTTTTTAAAAAATATAGACTAATTAATTTCCCTTCGAAATAATCTATTTCAATTTTCTATAAATTTATTTTAATATAAATTTGTGGAGATTTTGCCTTGTAAAGTAGGTGACTTTTGGTGAAATTAGGTGTAACCGGTCGGGACTTTTTTTGGGCCACTGTAGATTAGCAGCCGATTAGCAGCCGATTAGCGTCCCAGCCACAACGAACTAAACTTAGGTAATTCCATAATTGTGATTCTTTTTTAGACCGCAGCCTGGGAATTTTATTTTCTTCCTCCCACTTATCTACACTCTCTCTAAGTTGTTCAAGAACAACTCCGAGGATGTCAACAACCAACCATCCCCGGTAACACAGAGTGAATGCTCTGCGTAAGGGTTAAGCGGCATTGTATGCAATCTTCACTATACAATGACCGCTACCAAGACTGCTGCAGTCGATGCGGTGCCCTCGCCGGATCTTGACCTGGCGAAGCAGGCCTCTGCCTTAACTGTGCAAGAGACTGTACCGGAATCAGGGGCTGAGACCAACGCTGCTCAGTTGCCGCCTCACCGAAGCCACGATCCGCAGTACAACGCGAAGCGGACTGATCCTTTCATGTTCGGCTCCCGCTTTTTGGACGAGGGCGACGACGTTTTCGAGTTCAACGCCTGGGATCATGTGGAGACTGACGATGCGTACAAGGAGTATTCTCAGCAGCAGTTCGCTATGCAGCGAGCGTCGCCAGTCTCTGATTTTGAGAAGAGTATGTATTGTATTCCTGGTCTTACTGTTATCCTCTTAACCCTGGTGTCCTGATGATACCCAATTATGCATAGTTCATCTGACTATATATGATGACAACATACATCCAAATAGTCTTTCGCTCCCATCTGACTTATCACCAATACTCTATCCCAATCAAGACAAGGCATATCATGCTAGATCTCGGCTAATATTATGTGGCCATAGACAGGTTCAACTCGGATCCCGCCAAATTTTGGAACTTATTCTACAAGAATAACACGTCCAACTTCTTCAAAAATCGCAAGTGGCTGCAGCAGGAATTTCCCGTGCTGAAAATAGTAACGGCCGAAGATGCCGGCCCTAAAATTGTACTGGAAGTCGGCGCCGGCGCCGGTAACACTGCTTTCCCCATCTTGGCCCATAATAAAAACCCTCAGCTGAAAGTCCATGCTTGTGACTTCTCAAAGAAGGCCGTAGAAGTCATGCGTTCTCATGCCGAGTACAACACCGAGATGATGCAGGCCGATGTGTGGGATGTTGCCAGTAAAGAGCTGCCACCTGGTGTGGAAGAGAATACTGTAGACGTCGTGTTGATGATCTTCATATTCTCGGCCCTATCGCCGTTACAGTGGGAGCAGGCGGTGCGGAATATTCACCGTGTGCTGAAACCAGGTGGGCAGGTGTGCTTTCGCGATTACGGTAGAGGCGATCTAGCACAGGTTCGGTTCAAGAAGGGCCGCTACCTGGAAGAGAATTTCTACATTAGGGGTGATGGCACCCGTGTTTACTTTTTCGAGAAGGATGAGCTTGCTCGGATATGGAGAGGAATCTTCGAGAAGGACACGCCCGCCAGTGAAAATCCGGATGGGACGAATAAATCTACTCCTGATCTGGCACAGAAGCCAACTGCTGCGAAAGAAGAACCGCAACTATTTGACATAGAGGAGCTTGGCGTTGATAGACGGATGCTCGTCAATAGAGCAAAGAAGCTCAAGATGTATCGTTGCTGGATGCAAGGTCGCTTTAGAAAGAAATAGACTATACCTGCACTACTTTTCTCGCTCCCTTGCTACTTTTCAAATTTGTGCATACAATGAGTATTATGGATGGTTGAGGTAGCTGAGTAGAAGATTACCGTGATGATCGTCTATTTTGTGATCTAATACTCCTTTATGGTACCCAGTTAGGGCCAACATGCATTTGTCACCAACAGCCCATGCTCTAAACGGTCCGACTCTTTTCGGTCCCTCTCAACTACATCACGCACCTAAAACCTCCACCAACCGCGCCCTATCTCCAGCTCCAAAACCTATGGAATCTAAATACCCATCAACACCGCCATACCGCACGTCGAGGTGTCCGCGGACGCGCTCGATGAACTCCGGCGGACAATCCCCCCACCCGGTAGTGAGGCCAATCTGCAGCATCTCGGCCACGCGCTCGTCGCGTTCGGGCTTGAGACCTGACTGCGACAGCAGATAGTCGTGGCTTATGGCGTCCGTCGGCACGCGCAGCGCGAGCAGGACCAGCGCTATGATCATCCCCGTCCGGTCTTTGCCTTGCGTGCAGTGCACTAGGGTTGGGCGGGGTGTTTCGGTTGATGTTAGGATATGGAGGGCCTGTGGTTGGAGGGTGGTTAAATGGGTAGAGCTTTGTTTATGGGGGAAAGGAGCGGTGGGATAGATGCGGAAAGAGAGGGATAGGGAGCTGGGTTAAGGAGGGCAAAACATACCTCGAGTATCTCGGGACCCGAGACATCTAGTGTTACGAGGCTTACTGCAGAAGCACACGGAGTCAGTCACTTTATCACTATTGCCGATGGCGGTCTCTGAGCGTGCCCTGAACTGAGGGGAAACTCTGTCTCCTATTTCATTCTCAACCAACAAGGCGGTCTCTGTCCATAGAAAAAAAAGAACACTACATGAAGAAAAGAAAAGAAAAGAACAATTGACTCACGGCCTACGAGACCAAGTGGCTGCATCACTTCTTTTCCCATGATACGGATTGCTTGAACGCGGAAGCCGAAGATGTACAAAAATATCAATTTGCTGTTTCATCGGTCCAGTGTATGTTAGTCGTTCTCGTTGTTGAAATTGGACATTTTTCTCAAGTGAATGGGGGTGAACAGGCACAAGCACACCGGGGAGGGGTGAGACAGAGACGGAAAATGAATGTGAGGTATAGATGGAAACGCACATGAAATTCCACCATGATAGCCCACGTAACATGGCTCGTTCGAACCGGCGCCCCGTCACTTGCACTTCGCGGTATAGCAGTCCTGGGATATGCATGGGCTCCGCGAGCGCGGCGTTGGATTGCAGGAGGGCGGGGATCTTCAAGTCTGCTTTTCGCTTCCGGGCTTGACTGAGATGCTCCGTCCTGAGAGATATTTCATGGTTAGTCGAGCTTTATTAAAGAGCAGAGGTATTCATGAGTAGAGACGGAGATTTGGTGACCCGAGGTTGTAGGCGGTAGACGCACTTGGTTCGCAGGTCCATGACTGTCTTGATGCCTAGCTCTTCCGTGAGCCGCCTCCGGTCATTCAGCGTCCCGTCGTCTACGCGCTGTTAGTCAGATGGCGTCCCCCTCGTATCGCCAGCAGAGGCTTCTCAAACTGAGCTCTTTTCGCGATATACGGTGCCGAGAGAGCCCGATGACGTACCTGGTCGTGCTGAGCGATATAGCACACCCTCCCGGACGATTCTGTTGCCTTATTAGCGAGGCTTGAAAAAAAAGGTACCCGGTGAGAGCACGTTGTTATGAGACGGTTCTAGTATTTACTTTCTCCCGAGATAGTCATTCACGGTCTTCCCGACATCCCGGAAATTGAGAATATTCTCAAACTCGACGGACATCACGGGCAGTACGGGGCGATATAATAGCGGGGCAGCGAAGGGTCTTTTAAAGAGTAAAAGGAAAGACGAACGCGACACTATTCTGGTTCGCACGTTCATATATAATATGAGATCATCTCCGGTCACGGATATTGTGAGTATATTTGGTGTAAAACGATGTACGAGTAAAGAGATTCATCTGACGGTGGGGAACTTGGCTGGTGTGGACTCACTTGGTGTAAGTCTTGGCGTTGGATATGGGTTGAAAAAGGTAGTCGGTAAATGTGCGCACACCCAGTATTTATATCACAATTCCTGGATACTTTCAAGAAAATTCACGAACAGCTAAAGTTAGATAAGATTGAGATAACTCGATGTTGTACGGGAGCCTGCGCACAGACGGGAGATCACCTCTGCGAGGCCCCGTGAACTACATCAGGCCTTCGTAATTGTATCCATTATATCATAGACATGGAACCGAATTGCAGAGGTCTGGATAGTCGGTGAATGAAGCTATTCAGACTATGAGACAGTCGGCTAGACCTTCCTAAGGGGAGGTTGAGGCTGTAGGAGTGTTGTATATAGCGACAAGTTGACCCTCTGAGAGACTGAGAGTCTTTTGGATACCTAGTCGAGGGTCTATGCGGTCATAGAATATTATTCTCATATTGAGTCATTCTTCAAGCCCTGTATTTAGCCCTTGTGATACTCGAGGCATTCAAATTCATCTCCTCTACCCAGTTGCGGTGGCAGCTCTTTTGGCACATCAACCGTTATTATGCTACCTCTCGCACACCTTAAAATTAGCTAGTATCTGATAGCTTTCTTCCACCGCATCCCGAGATCACCTTTTCAAATTGACCAGGACGGTAAAGCGGACTATAATAGAAGCACCGAGCGAGTGGCCACTATCCAATGGCAGAGTCATCAAGCTCTAGAGACGTATGAATCGAACTGCGGCGCGCTCTATATATACCGTTAATCCCAGCAGATGATTAACGGCGTCATTTTGCCTGTTTGGCACGAATGTCATGGTCTTTACCTTTATAGCGATTTTCTCTATATATATCATCTCAAACTTAGGTCCAAACCTAAACTACAATAAAAGGAACTAATAGGATCCCCGTGGCCAATTGGTTAGGAATGAGTCTCCTGGATCCCAGAGGTACTACCAGAGATTCACACTTACATGATTTCATGCTACCTATGCAACAAGCGCCTAATAAAGGTAGACACGACTCGTACAACGCCCCAATAGCATTCGAGGCCATTACCGGCAGAGCTTGCTGGGCTCCTGAAGGCATCGCAACGCTAAGTATTAACGTAATACAGTAGGAGGTTGGTTGCCGACATGGGCTTGCGGCTTGTTGAAGGATCGTCGGTTCCAGCGTCTAGGTTAGCCTAATCCAGGACGTACTGCATTATTGCTATTCAACAAGGGTCCTGTGGGCCAGCTTGCCTCGGCTAACAATAGAAAGATCTCCTGCGCCTCCGATATATTGTTATCAATTGGCAAATATTAGCGATCGTAGCTTCGTGTCGCGGCAATGGAGATCTCGTAGACGTATAACGTGAGAATACCACGTGCCACGATAAATATAGAATGGCACCGCTTCCTTGAGCCACAGGAATATTCGATGAAGGTAACCTCTGAATAAATCGCCATAATACGTAGACATTTTTCTTAAAGAGCACACTGCTCGTTAGCTTTAACACTAGCCTGGTAGTGCCTTAGGCTAGATCCCAATGGGCCTTAAGATAAAGAACGGCTACCAAAAGCCTAGATGGCGATACTGCTGTAAGAAGAAAGTGATGCGGGGCAGCTACCAACCCGTTGCAGCTGTAGTGTACAAATCCTGGGGGCCAGGTGCAAGTAATGACGTCAATCCTCCTCGACAGGCCGGAAAGAGGCATTATCAGACATACCACTGCCTACTACGTAGCCATCTACATGATGGTGACGGTGGCATCTCACCAAAGACCAAGCTATCTCATCCTCCTAACAATGATGGAAATAGTATGTATATTAGACCACAGCCACACAATCACACGTAGATAGCCTAGCATATCTGCTTTCTTGACCTACCTACCTAGGTAGTTTCTACAGACTCCTTCAATCCCTATCATGATATCACATCATCTCAAGCTACTGACCTCTCTCATTCTCAGCACGCCACTTATCACTTGACCTTTGGTAGGATTACATGAGGAGCTGACAGAAACTGGAGAGTCAAAATCCATCATCCCACTCCCTCATAAACAAGACTGTGTACGACTATCGTCATCTGTTGCTGCTGCTGTTCGTGGTCGTGGTCGTAGCCGTGGTTGTGCATTCATCGTTATTCTAACAATCACACCGTCTCCCATCGGTTGACAGCTCCCACCCGCTCGGGACCCGGCAGCGCGACCGATCTCGTCCCAGCACACGTTTGGTCTGGTCTGGTCTGGTCCAGACCTTTGCGTCGGGTGAACAGGACAAGCGCTGGACAGCACTGGACAGGGGTTGCCTGCATCGTTGCGACCGCACCCCGGAACGGTACGAGACAGGATGCAGGTCTCGGCCAATAGCGTTCGCGCGGCGCCTCTACCACAGCTGTACCATGACGACAGCCTAGGTCGGCCAATAGGTGAGCTTCGCTGCGGCCTGTAACACAGCCTCTTCCGCTCTATCAACCTCGATATCTATCTATCATCTGTCGCGGGCGCTGATTGCTGATTGCTGATTGCGGTGTGTCGTATTCCAGGCCATTCGGGACGCCTTGTCTACGCGAAACCACAGGATCTTCCGAGCTTCCCTTCCATTGGCCTTGATCCCAAGGGCTCCGCTGCCAGCGCAGCTGCATCGCTGGGTTGGGCCAACAAAAAGTCACCTGAGCCCTGGCGCCCGGGTGCTTCCACCTCGGCCTGGACAGCCGCCGTCATGGCTGAGGACTACAAATCGGCACCCGCCTGGGAACCCGTAGCTAGCAGCGATGGTGCCAAGGCCGCCCTCTTGGCTGCGCAGTCTGCCACGAGCCATGGTCCAGCGAAATCCCCATCGACCGACGACGGTGTGTCAGCAGCGACTCTGGCCTTCAAGTCCAATCGCACCAGCTCCAGCGCCAAAACACCGGTGCTAGAGCATCACAGGTCCTTGGTCGCTGCTAAAGGTGCAGCGGCCCGACGCCAACGAGCCGATTCTGCGCCAACCCCCCGGGAATCATACCCCGACGAGGCAAACGCTGCGGCAAACGCCCTGAGTGCCGCGACTCGAGCTCACCGTCCCACCCTATCTTCTATCTCTTTCGAAGACGCCGGTGCCGTCCCATACACAACGATGAACAAACACATGTTCACGTCGCGGCCGCCCGTCAAGCCTGAAGTCGATGAACAGAAGCGAGCTGATGTACTCCATGCATCTGCTGTTGCTATGGCTAAGAAGATGTTTAATCAGCAGCAGAAGATGATCGATGCTCAAAAAGCGCATGCCGACGCAACAGTGCCACCACGTGGCAACTTGGAAGTGTCCAGTACCATTAGCGATGACCAGCAACCAGCCCAGCTTACTACTCTGCAAGACGCAGCCTATAAGCAGGCACAAGCTCGTCTTGCCCAAATGCGACTGAAAAACTCACAGGAAAGTGACCTCCAGGACTATTACGGGACGAAACCATTGTCCAGGCGATTCTCTGTTAAAGGAAAGCTTCGGAAAAGGGCTTCCAGCGATGGAGTCGTTCTAGAAGATCAGCGGAGGTCTGAGCAAATAAGAAAGCAAATGAGTCTCTTTTCCAACAAACTCTCGGAGATCGATGAAAACAAGCGACAGCATGATCAGGACCTGCTGCTTGCGGCGGCCCAGCGGAACGTACATGAACGATTAAAGGGCATGGATGCAAAAATAGCCAACGAGACAGGCATGGTCCCTCCTTCCACACTGACCCAATGGGAACTCAAAGCGCGCGCCGTAGCACAGTCTCGAGCCTTCCAGCATGACGGTCGTCAACAAGGAAAGGTTGATATTGGAGCCGGTATACAGATGGATCAGGAGGATATCAACGCTATAGCCGCGCGTAGAATTCAGCCTATTCTAGATGAGATCACTGCGAAGGCGGAGTCAGAGCGCGCAAGACAGTTGGAGCTACGGATGGAAATGGAAAGGAGGAAAGAAGAGCAAGAAACGGAGAAGGCCCGACAGAGAGAAGCCCAGGACGTCCACAAAAAGCTTAAACGTACGTCAGTCAGTCAGTAGTCTGGGAGTGTATAAAACTAACGTGTGATAGTACAAGAGAAGCACGAGCAAAAGGAACGAAAAGCAGAAGAGAAACAAGAGGCCAAGGCGAAGAAAGAAGAAGAAAAATCTGCTAAAGCTGAGCAAAGAAAGCTGGCCCGGGGTGAGAAGACACAGTCGGCAGGGCGTGATGAAGCGCCCAAGACGGAGCCAGAATCTCAGGAGAACACAATTACTATGAACAGCAGCGGGCAACCCGTCGCGAATCCATCTCCTAGTACCCGAGAGGTTCGAAGAAGATCGAGTTCTGAGCACTTGGAGGAAGAACCGAGATCTCCTGGCAGACTTAGGACCTGGCTTAAATCACGATTCTCGCGTGACCAAAGTCAAGGAAAGGCAAACCCGAAAGGATTTATCGGGGGCGCATCCCTTACGGGAAACCGAGACAACCAAAGTACCACAAGCCTTGACGACCGTAGCGGCAGTGTACGAGAGGTTGCTATGGCCGGTCGGCCTATGGCTCCAAATCGATCACGGCCAGAGCACGATCCTGAGGCTATCATGTCCGTGAGCAATGCAAGCGACGACGATGTTTTCCAGACAGAAATTGAAGGTCCGCCCAGAAGAATGCTTACGCCTCCGAGACCCATCAGGGACTCATCGCCAGCTCAGAGCCGGAGCCCGGCTAGAGAGACTCGTTTTCACGAGATCATCTAGTAAACAGTATTCTCTATCTTGACAAAGGCGTCTCGACGTTGCTGTTTAGCTCTGTAGGCTTACAGAATGGACTTCTCTGTGAAAAGGTTGGCATTGGGAATTAGAGTGTTTCAAATTGGCGGCAATGATGGTGTTATGGTGCAATGAAGGTTATGGGGCTAGGACATGACAGCACGATTTTCCTAACCTGGTATTACGGACATGTATTGTGGGCTTTCCCTAGAATGTCGACATTATACCACTTTTAAAGCTCTGCTTGGCTCGCTTGAGGATCTACGGTATAGGACATGAACGGATTGGTATTTGAAAAATTGCCACGAGTGTCTTGCAAAATTAGCCTGAATTCTCTCTTCAGCTCAGACTAGTTAAACTGGATTTATGTGTACTATACTAGCAGTAGTAAGATGTCTTTAAAAAGCTGGTATCATTATGTATTCGATGGGTGATATTGTACAAATGAGTTTACAGACTGTTTACAGCTTGAAACCCAGCTGGTATCTAATGCAACGCCACAAGGGGAACTTGTATGATGCTATGCGCTCCCCCTTCCTTCCAAAACCCATGTCTTTCTCTTCTTGAAATGCAATATGTAGATAATATGATCATAATGTCATTATAGAAATCCCTCCTCCAATGTCGGGTTGGAGAATCAGGATTAACGCCTCCTCCTCCTCTAAAAGTTATCGGCGGTCCTACGCGACTTGTGGTGGTTGTTAATTGGCGCAGCCCCAGCGGCTGCGGGTATGACGGTAGAATGAGGGTCACCATTAGTAAGGGTGCTCTGGCTAGTATCCTGCGTGCTCCTCGGCAGTCTCATCGCTGCAGTGTCGGCGTAGGAACCGCGTCGAATGGCCTCCTCCATCTCGCGCGTGTTCATGGGTCGGAGATCGTAGCGGCCGCCGTGCCGTGTCGCGACAGCCGGCCACAGATCGATCACGAACGAGAGGACGTAGAAGGTGAAGATGACGGCAATGATCCATTCGAGAATGGCGGCGTGGTTGTAATCGTGTCGACGCGATAGCACTCCGAATCCTATGGCCAGTGCAAGCTCGACAATGACAAACACTACCTTCACCCAGAAGGACATTTGCAAGATTCGATGTTGGCGATATTCTATTAGTCGAGGGTCAGTTGACTGAAAGCTTAATAGAGACTGGGAAAAGGGAATGGCGGCGTGATGCTTACTTTTGCTGAGAAGCTGGAATTCTATGCAGAGCATAATAGCAGATATCAGATATCCAGCGATGAATAACACCAGGAAGATATCGTGGAGACGCGGATAGCGGAGGGTATCGAAGCCCGAGAGAAAGGTCAGTCCGATAGTGCCAACGATGGCGGCAACGATGGATAGTCCACTGAGGATCTTCTCGGCCATTGACGTGTTTGGGGCTAGACGGCCCTTATGCCGAAGCAGTCGGTCGGCGATGAAGGATGCATCGAGGAAGATAGTGGTTATGATGCTCCCTGCCACGAACAGCGGTTTGAGCTCGGATGCGCCAACGTCGGAGATGTACGCGATCGTCTGGTTGGGTTGCTCCGACGCGTATAGCCTCTTATGTGTGTCGACGACCCAGTGGAGGAAGAGACCTAGGAGCGTGGCGAGCCAGACGAGGCTCGAAATGACCGGGAGTACCTTGGATTCGTCAGTTACGCTGTATTATTCCCATCGTGCAGAGATCTTTCCATCGATCTGTCCGACTTACCCAGTACGAAACGAATGGCATCGTGGTGCCTGATAGTCCCAATTCCCCGATGTTTATTGAGGTGCAAACAAGCGAACGAGTGAGCACGCGAGCACTGGAAGTGAGGACTGGCAAGGAAAAGAAAGGGCTAAATCAAAGTTTCAAGAATGGGGTTTGGAATTGGAAAATGTATGCATTCTATTGTTACGCTGGAATTAAGAAATACAAAGGGTAGTTAGCGAAAACAGGAAAATATCGAAATAAAGCGGGATGTTCCTAGTTCCCAGAGTCCGCCGTCTTGGAGTAATCGGGAGGGTCCTTCATGACTTCACACCCCCGAAACACCGACGTGTTAGCTGACGGGTTTAGCTGGCGTCATTGCCTTCAAAGCCACGATTGCAGCGTAAAGGACCCGAGTCAGGGACGCGGGCCATGCCTCTTCGGTTTTCAGATGCTACTAATTACTCGCTAGGACGAATAGTACAGGGTGTAGGAGGTCCACCTTTAGGTTGCTATTCGGTAGTGGTTGAAGGGGAACTAGTGTAGATCGCGTGATGTAATATGATTTGGGTTCGTCGACTGAAAATATTCCGTGGTGACATCACCCCGGCCGGGCCTGTCGCCGGATATATCGGGCGGCTTTACGCTAAAAAGCTTGGCTTGCAGGGCAGTGCATTGATTGCTTGGTTGGGTTAGGTGTCTTCTTAGGTACAGTTGAGCTTGGAACTCCCAAATAGGGAAATACCCGTATTCACAGCCTTGTAACTCCACTGCTACCCCAGCCGTGCCCCTCCCACCAATCAACACCACTACCACAATGCTACTTCAGCAGCACCATACATTCCAGCCTTAGGCTCGTTCTCAATAGCATCAGAACCGCAAATCCGCCGCGATCGTGCTTCACGAATTGTGACGGCGTAGGGAAGATGGCGGTCTCTCCGCTGATTCTGCCTCCGACAAGCGCCCTTCAGAATGGTAGAGCAGTTTCCTCGCCTCTCAAAAATGCAACTTCAGCTCAGACTTCGACAAATGGGACGCCACTAGCCAACCAGGTCGTCCCTAACGCCGCTGCGGCCGCGCAGTCGACATCTCTGGATCTTGCCGAGCAGCTGAATGAGGATGAGAAGCGCAAATATGTTAAAGGTTTGTCAACATTAGTAATGGTAATATCGGTATACTCTGCCATTGTGGCTGACACTTCTCTTTCCAGGAAAGAAGCTCGGTGAAGGTACATACGCTAATGTGTATCTTGGATTCTTACGAAGCGATCCCAGTCAATTTGTGGCCATCAAGAAGATCAAAATCCAGAAGGAGTACACCGAAGGCATGGCACCTGATGCTGTTCGTGAAATAAAGCATCTACAAGAGCTCTCCCATCCCAATATCATAACATTACATTCAGTCTTCTCCTCAAAGGACCAGAACCTCAACCTTGTTCTTGAATACCTTCCACTCGGCGATCTAGAGATGCTCATTCGCGATACCGAGAATATAAGATACGGTGCTGCCGATATCAAAGCCTGGATGGGCATGCTGACCAGAGCCATCTGGTTCTGCCACGAGAATTTCGTTCTGCACCGCGATATAAAGCCGAACAATTTGTTAATTGCGGCGGATGGAGAGGTCAAACTTGCTGATTTTGGTCTTGCGAGGAGCTTCTCTGACCCTTACAGACCCATGACATCCAACGTCATTACAAGGTGGTACAGGCCACCAGAGCTCCTCTTCGGCGCCCAGCACTATTCCGGTGCCGTGGATGTGTGGTCCGTGGGCTTAGTCCTTGCCGAACTTGTAATTCGGACGCCTTATATCGCAGGGAACAGCGAGATTCACCAGATTCAGCTTATATGTCAAGCTGTAGGGACTCCGACCGAAGAGAATTGGCCGGGTGTCACAAAACTTCCCGACTATACTGTCGACAAGGAGGTTGTACCATTGCGAGGGCGAGATCATTACATGTCACTGTTTGGTACCTTGGGAACCGAGGGTGTCGATCTCCTGATGAAGACCCTCAGCCTCGACCCCAAAAAGCGGATCACAGCGCGGGATATGCTGAAACATGACTGGTGGCACAAAGACCCGCGCCCGACACGCAAACAAGACTTGCCGAAGAAGTCGGGCGGGCAAGCCAAGGTTGGCGATGATTTAAAGAGGCGACCTGGCGTTGTAGACGAGGACAGGGGTAACAAGGTTGCACGGAAACTAGACTTTGGTGCTGCCAAATAAAACATTGCATTGGTATATGGTATATTATAAAAGCATAGGGTATGGCGTTAGTGGAGAATCGTGTCACGGCAGACATTCATGGTAACTGCGATGGTTTTATCTGTTTCCTTTTTCCAGATTCCACACCCAACCCGACAGGGTCGAAGGTCAGGGGAGTATAATTGACAGAATCTATAATATAGTACATCTTGGTACATCTCAACATGCATGTGATACTGTGTTCTTGAGTTCTTCGTCTCTGATCCACTCATAGCTCGCCCCTTTCGCGCGCCTCCCTACGTTCAGCGATACGCCTCTTGTACCGCACTTCTGTCCGCCTGCGCTCACCACCGTCAATCTTGCGTCCTTGACGGTCCTCCCACATGCCCTCAGTAACAGTAATTCGAGCACCTTCCTTATTCTTCAGAGGCAGCGCGTACGGGCCCACGATATGCATGGCACCCTCGACGTGATACCCCTGGACGCGTGATAGCTCGGCCGGATGGCACTCCTTGACGCTGCGTCCCGGGGGGACATTGACGACGTACTTGCGGGGCGTCTGATTCGGTGTAGCACCGTCTGCGCCGGGGATAAGGGGGGCCTCCAGGATTCGCAGGTCCGCCACGCCATCCTTTACGTGCTGCAGGTCGCCTCCGACGCCATACTGGCCCTGCCGGAACCGCTGCCGCCACCGCAGGAGGTACTTGCGCGCTCGCGGCGGCTCGACGCCGAGCTCGCGCAGCTGCTCCGACGTCAGGGTGAATAGCGTCTCCCAGTCTGGTATCTTCGACGCATGCTGCTTCAGGCCACGCCCGATTACCGTTAAGAACGTCGTCACGTCTGGGACCAAGGGTGTTGGGGGTGGGATTTGAGGCGGTCGTTGAACTTGTGACGTTGAGGCGGCACGGGTGCTGCTTCGTATTGTGGATTGAAGGAGTGTTTGTGCGATGGTCGGCGACGGGAAGGAGCTGGAGAAGACACAGCGGAAGTGCTGCGGCCGGAGGAGTGGCTGAGAGAGAACATTGATGTTAGCAGATCGCATATCATTAGACAATGCTTTCCTTTCTTCCCCTGGGTATGGAATAATGGTTGGGAGAAAAAGTTTGAAAGGGTATTCACTAACCTTCATGCTTGCCATGATGTTACTATTGATTTTATATGTGTATTAAGATCCCGGTTTTATTGAGGTCCTTCTGCATCATGACAACGCTGCTAACGGGCGTGAAGGGATATGGTGGCGCATACGTCGAGCATGAGCCTCTATATCGCGACTCTCGCTAGAGATGCCACCAAAAAGTTCAATCCACCTGGTCCGGGCAGCGATCGGTGCAGGAATTTCATAAACTCCGACGATAAGGGGTCGGGTGCAGTGGGACAGTTACCCAGGTCCCGGCGCGGGACAGCCTGTCTGGGGTCCCTGTACGCTACGCTAGTGGCGCGAAGTGCATGACTCCAGGCATTAATCCGCGCTAGGACTTATACAATGTGCTTGTTCCAATGGATTTGCCCTCGACTGGCACAATCAAAACAATGTTCCCCAAGTTTTCTCCTTCACTCATCATCCCTGACTTCGTTCAAGTGAACGTTTCATCTTCTTGAGATTTATTGTTGTTATTTTCTGTCATGATATAACATCACCCCCCTTTTTTTCGTCATCCTGCACCGGTCTCTTTCCACTAGGCTACGTCGAACCATGGTGCCGAAGCCCAGCTAGAGTGTACAGTCGGATGTGATATTCTTTGCCAAACCAGAGCACGAGTCTCCAACTGTTAATAATGCCGGGAAGACAGACTCATCGGAGGAAGGTCTATCATGAGATACAATCATTTCCCCATGGTCCGTAGCAAACCAGCCTCATCAGACATCGGTCGCTTTGCTAACTTGTATAAGAACCTTTGCCCGATATCCTCCTTGCAACCTTGCATAAGCTGGCGCTAGACGGGCAAGCCGAGAGAGATTCTAGCAATGGACGCTCGCCGAAACGACGCAAGGTTGAGCAAGTTGATTCCATTCCAGTTCTACGTCAACAGTTCACTATATCTCGGCCAGCCGTGAACTCTTCCTCAGCCGCTGGCCAGATAACTTGCAATGATGTTGGCCGCTATTTCACGTTCAGATTGGATAAGCAAGGCCTTATCGTGCGATCTAAAGCGAATTCCCCATGCGATGCTTTTGAGTGTGTTCTATATCTCAACCAAAATTTCTCAGATGCAGCTCTCGCGGCGCTGGCAGTCTTGGATCACAGTCGAGAGGATAGTGCTCACAAGGGTGCTTTGACTGTATTGACGACAATTTCTCTCGAAAAAGACATACTCATGAATCACATGGAATTCACGTTGACCGTCAAATTCAACACCGCAACATACATGCTCCGTAACGCCAAACAGAGGGTGCTTAGCCAACACATCCTGGATGTTCTCAGGAAACATCGGCCAAACCAGGCTTTAGCGGGCCAAAGCACTACTGTTTCACCCAATGTGTTTTACCAAGCGGCGTTCATGCCTAGTCATGAAAGTTATAATGACTTGAGCACCGTTCCGATTCCTGGTCTAGAGACGACCCTATATCCGTTCCAGCGCCGAGCTGTGCAGTGGCTATTGATGAAGGAGGGAGTGATGTGTGACGGCACGGACCCAGATGGAAATCTGCAGCTTGCAGAATATCAACCCCCTGCATCGAATATCCCATTCTCCTTCAGATCCCTCAACGATGCCGATGGCCAACAGTACTATGTGAGCGACTTATACCACATTGTGACACGTGATATTGCCCCGTTTCAAGAGACCGAAAATTCTCTACGCGGTGGCATTCTTGCGGAAGAAATGGGACTCGGTAAAACTGTGGAGATTATTTCGTTAATCTTAACACACGGCCGTGGTCCTCACCCTGTCACAAAGATTGATACACATACCAACAAGGTAGTACATCCAACGGGTGCAACGTTGATCGTCACCCCCGACACTCTACAGAATCAGTGGGTTTCTGAGTTTAGGAAACACGCACCCGATCTCCTTGTCCTGAAATACCCTGGCATGAAGATTTGGGCTAAGGATAAGTCACTGAACAAGGAGCAAGAAGGGCAGAGCCTAATCGCGCGATGTATCTCCAAGCTTACAAACTGTGACGTGATTGTTACAACTTATAGTGTTCTCCAGGCCGAGATACACTACGCCCTGGCTCCTCCAGAGCGCTCAATGCGATACGAGAAAAAGCACGAACGCCACACGTCTCCATTAGTTCAGATCGATTGGTGGCGAATATGTCTTGACGAGGCACAGCAGATTGAATCTGGAGTGAGCAGCGCCGCGAAAGTAGCCTGTCTTATTCCCCGAGTCAATGCCTGGGCAGTCACAGGCACCCCGGTCAAAGATGATCCGAATGACCTCTGGGGTTTACTATTATTTCTTCGTCACGAACCGTTTGCTTCTTACCCAGTTGTATGGAAAGCATTACTCCATAACAACGAAGCCCTTTTCCGCCTGCTATTCAACAGAATCGCTATCCGGCACAGTAAGAGAGCAGTTAACGACGAGCTAAAATTGCCATCTCAAAAGCGCTGTGTTGTCAGCATGCCTTTCACAGCCATTGAGAAACATCATTACGAGTCGCAATTCAGAGAACTTGTTGCCAGAGCTGGTCTAAGCGAGCAAGGAACGCCCTTGGATGCGGGCTGGGATCCTGACGATCCCTCTGTCATAGATTTCATGAAGAAAGCGCTTGCAAATTTGAGGCAAATGATACTACATCCGGAACTAGGATCCGGTGTTGCTGCTAAAGTTACAGCTTACAAGACATTAGCAGAACACCTAGAGACTATGATAGAGCGCTCGGAAGGCTATATCAAAACTCACCAACGAAGTTATTTGATCGCCAAACTCAGTAGAGGCCAACTATATGAAAACTCGGCGAGAGTCGAAGAAGCGATCCACATATGGAAAGCAGTGCGACAAGAGGTCGAACCTATCGTCCGTGAGGCCCGTGAAGAATTACAAAAGGCGCTAGAAAACGCTCAGCAAGAACAGGAAAGGGACAACAGAAATTCAAGCGAAGAATCGCCGGATGAAGAAAATCTGGAGACAGCAAAAGTTGGCGAGTGCCGTCGGAAACTGCGGTTGTTTCTCGACCTCTACCACAGAGTAACATTTTTCATCGCCAGTGGTTTCTTTCAAATGAAGTCTGATAAAGACATAACCCAGCCAAATTCGAGCCAGTTCCGAGATTATGAGAAATGCGAAACAGAGGGCTATGAACTAGCTCGAAAAATTCGGCAGGAGATCTTACAAGAACCGCTTACCAAAGCTTCAAAGCTGATGGAAAAGCTCCGAGAACGTGCGAACACTCAGTCTTTCGTGGAGATCCCTGAGATCATTACACCCGAATTGCATGGCATAGAGAGCGGGCGAATCGCGGACGACTTGCATACCCTTGGCGCGTATCTAAATCAGCAAGCCGATGTTATAGACGATTGGCGGGAGCAAACCATTCAACTGTTGCTTAAGCCCCTAGTTGATGCAGAGGACCAGGAAGAAATAACTGGTGATGAATATGATGATTCTACAAAAGTGCAAGATCATTTGATGGTCTATACCCTGGCCTTGAGGGCAGTCATTGGCGACCGCCAGGAAGCGCTTAGTGGCTTGATAAATCAACGTATCCGCCACGAAACCAATACTGCTGAAGGAATGGCGAAAAATGGCGAAGGGCATGCACCTGAATTGCTACTGAAGTTGCTCCAGAAACAACGGAATGTCATCCCACTATCAGCTAAGAACTCTCTCCGTGGGATTGTTTCATCTTTGCGAGAACTTTCTACCGCTCTACGTCACGACGCCTCGATGGGGAGTAGTCGAGCGAGAATAGAGCTCCAAATTGTCACAGGGCAACTTAAAGCAACACAAGATATCCTTACAAGACAAGGCAAGGTGATCACAAACCTTGAAAGAGATCTGGATTTCTTTATTTCCATCATGAATGCCCGGGTAGAGTTCTACCGTCAGCTGCAATCCATATCTGATAATGTTGCCCCGTTACCCCCCGAAGTCTGTGCGAACCTCCTCGCATCTCGGAACAGTTATTTTGCCCAGGAGGCAGATCTGAAAAAGAAGATAGAACACTGGCACTCTAGTCGTCGCCATCGTAAGTCTCTTGTCCGAACAATGTTGTCTCTATGCTAATCATATCTGCATCAGTTCTTCACATGAGAGAGGAAAGTTCCAGTTCCAACGACCCTTGTGCCATCTGCCGTGGGGATGACTTTGACGTAGGGGCAATAACAACATGCGGACACAAGTTCTGCAAAGAGTGCATTGTGCACTGGTTAAAGTCTAAATCTAGATGTCCACTTTGCAAAGAGTTCCAGACACCGTCCATGTTAAGTGAATTCAACACGAGCCATCAAGCAACAATAAAGGAACAGTCACCTGGCTCTTTCAGTACAAGCTTACGCGGGGAGCCGAACAAAGGGCCCGGTGTATACTCGAACATCGATGATGACCAAAGACGCGCAATCCAAAACAGGAAGCTCCTCGGCCCCTCGTACTCCAGCAAGGTCGATACTCTGATCAAACATCTCCTCTGGTTGCGAGAAGAAGATCCTGGAGCGAAGTCAATCGTCTTCACGCAGTTTCGAGGTTTTCTGGAGACCCTCGGGCAAGCTCTAGCAGCACATCGTATCGGTTTTGCGACCTTTAGCCAGCTAGCCAACAAGTCACGCGAAATCCAGAGGTTTAAAGATGACCCTACTGTAGAATGCCTGCTCATGGACGCCAAGGCCCATTCTAGTGGCCTCAACTTGGTCAATGCTAGCCACGTGTTTCTCTGCGAGCCGCTGTTAAACACGGCTTTAGAGTTTCAAGCAATTGCTCGAGTAGACAGAATCGGGCAGGAACATGAGACAACCGTCTGGCTATATCTCGTCGAAGACACCGTGGAGGAGAATATCCACACTCTTTCCGAGCGGCGACGCTTAGTTCATATGGGAGAAGATGGACAAAAGGGTAAGTCCAAAGTGACGGAGACAGCCAGCTTGGCACAACCGGCAGATCCTCGCCTTGACCGGTTAATGAGTAAGGACGATGACGGAGAAGTGGTTGATAAGGGCGACCTTTGGAGTTGCCTATTTGGTAATGTGTCTCAGGCTTAGATCATTACCCCATGGATGTACGCATAGAGAAACGACTGAACGATGAATATGACGAAGACACGATGTATGTAGCTCGATGAACCCATCGTCATGTAATGATTAGCATACGAAAAATTGAAGGCTTCAGTTGATGCTAAGTTCTCTCAACTTGTCATGGGGTCCGAGTCGAGAAACGACATATTTACGTGCGGCGAACATCGGTTGCTGTGGTTTAGTACGCTATGCACCTACCTTGAGGTTGAATGTGGTATTGAACGGCGACAGCACACCTGTTCGGAGGTTCAATGGCTACTAGAACTATAAGTCGGCAATTGTACACTCCCACAACAAGCCCCTCGTGGGGATAGACGTGCCGCTTCTTCCTGTGATCTCGAGCCTATTAAGACCTAAGGGAAATCCGTAGGGGTCTGTCCGCCTACCTACCACGCCGCCAACAACTCCTTCGACACCTTGCTCCACGTGCAGGCATCTCCCGGAGGAGCGAAAGGCACAGAAGGCCCCGTACGAGGGCGGCGAGACTGAAGGAAACGAAGACAATGTCCTCTTACCATGAGCGCTTGTGGCCTTGCTCGAAGCGGTGCGTGCTACTACGCAAGAGCAGCAGCAGCGCAGCAGAGAAACAGAGCAATTCCGACAAGCGTACGAGAAAACCCGGGGCTAGACTCCCGACTGTGGAGAGTCAACAGAGGGAAACAAGTGTCGAGGGGGAGAAGGCCAAGGCGAACTTAAAATCACAACAGAACGTATATGACAAGGAGAGGGCAAGCCCTGGCGCCTTTAAGTTGAACTGGCAGATGAATCATCTGCACTTGAACGGCGGCTCGATGAAACGAAAGCACAGGCATGTCCCGCACACCCAGACAGAATTCAACATTGACCTGCTTGTTCACAACTAACACCCTCGGGTTTCCCTTCTTATACTCTGCTTATAGTCACTGCAGTTCTCTGTGATAGCGTGCTTATTAACCGGTGACACAATAAGACGTTGACAACGAAAGAAAGACGACCAGATCTCTCCAAGATAGTGAAAGGGCTTCTTCCAGTAGAAGTGAAGCCTAGGGGTAGACTACGAACAATAGACACTCACGGACGTCCGCGGCGGTCAGCCATTTCTTCCTTTTTAGGTGTGAGGAGAGTTTGTCCCTACGTCAGTTCTTTATACTGATCCTTCCTCGAATTCTTCTTCTCGTCACCCCTCATGTACTCGATTACGAATGCCTCTCGGGTTCCATTTTCATCTCCGTGCGCATCTGATCTTGCCTCCACACGTCACGTACCAGGCTACTTCACGTCCACCCCGTCATCCGAAGCCATTGGCAACCAATAGTTGCACGAACTGAAGTCAGGATAATAATTATCCCCCAGGTCTAGAATGCGCCTGAGTTATAGTTGGATGCACAGTTACAGTGATATACGAGTCGGGTTGGATTGTAGGAAGTAGTGTCTATGAGGACGATAGTATGGTATATATCAACCAGTCGATCCTATTATATACTAATTTAGTAGCGGACCTCAACACATACGACCATACCCACCGGAAAACTCGGGATCCCGTCCGCTCTCCCATAGATAAGCCGGTGAGGGCCAGATTAGTAGTTGGGTCGGTGACGACCAGCGAATCCCTGGTGTTGTATGTTCTTTTTCACCCCTATTTCTTTCTTTTTTCTTTTCTTCTCCTTCTAATCCGTGAAACTCTATGCCTTGTATCTGCTAGACAGTATATCATCATAATATTTCTCGTGATTATTATTCATAGACCTCTTTTAAGGCGCTTGTCGGCATTGACCTTCTGACCCTTTGAAGATGGGATGAGTGTGAATAGCGGACTTCGGACTTTCAAAGAACCGAGGCCGCCGGGAAAATATCATAGACTCCTTGAAATGGAACATAAGTCTACCTGATAGGCACCGATAAGTATTCATACCTTGATCTTCGCCTATGATCAAAGCTCTAGAGCAGTATTCCGGCTTGACTGAGGACAGCTACCTAGCTTTCCGCAAGGTATATCTAGGCATCTCTTCTACCTAGGTTCTTTCTTACATCTAGACTAGGCAGCTACACCATTTACGGGGGTTCATGGCCGTGGGTTCTCTAGCGTTACCTCTTAAATGTCTGCCTTGATGTGAAGAACGCCAAGTAACATATTCTACCACTGCTCCTGTGTTTTACCGAGGAGTTTCACTCTTCAATTGGGCCGTCCATGGCAGTCTAACCGTCATCTGTCCGTTTTAGACGTACAACATAAGATGATATTCTAGGTGAGTAATCTAAGTGAGAAATGAACAAGGACAAGAGCCTGGCTGCGTCCGAATTCGTTCCTCGCTGTAGTATATGCTCATAGCTGCTCCAGTGGCAATACACCAGGTTTGGCTTCCGAGGGAATGAAGCCAAGATAGGACCAATTCATATAGACAGTCTGCTGCATCAGCATAGGTCATGGGGTGTCGATATAGTTTGACGCTGGACCATATCTTCATCCCGATACGCGTTCGGGTTAATGGTTACTGTTACCGGAGACGCCGACTCACGTCCCGTGACAACTCCATACGTTCACGTAGTGATGGATTCTATTTGCGATGTCCGGAGCCGAACCCACGCGAGCCAAGGCTCGCCCCGTCTTTTATCTGACTTGTTTCTCAGCCTCAAAGAGCGCCAGAGGCGGCGGGCTGTATGTAGGTCTTGCGAGAAGCTTGGCCTGTTCACGGCTTATCTTGACCATTGATGAATTTGGTTATATTTGGCAGTGCGTTATTTGTAACTTAAATCTTGCTTGACGTGCAGCTGGTGTAACTCGCTTCTATACTTCACCGACGACGAGCCCGAATGGTGCTGCCGCACTGTCTTCTAGCCCGTGTCTTCATGGAGAAACGCCCAGTCACAATTGAGTCCTACAGAGCGCGATCCATAGGCTGCTCGCTAGTAACTCACCGCGTTGCCTTGCATGTTCAACACGAGAGATGATCACTAGCCCACCATGGATACCGTCGAAGGTCTGCTGGTTTACATGACCTTGTGTTACTCTTACTGCGGGACAAGATGAGGCGACGTATTGACTAATTCGTGCTTATATCCTCAGATAACGGTAAGTTTACAGCTACACCTTCCTTACAACGCAACATAAGGAGAGCTCCCATTCAGGGGCACGCTTATCTGCGCCTAGTCGTCACGGGGAGTTGCCAGGCGATATCATCTTCCTTACGGTAAGGCCGAGTGGGCGTGGAGGTCGCAGAGCCTCAAAAGGGGTTGGTGGAGGAAGCGATTGTTTCCCTTGTTGATGCTTACATTCTGCATTCTTGGTGTCTCAAGTTGCTTGTTCATACTACAAGTTGCTACCCTGTTGCTTCCGTCCATGAGACCGAGTGTAGCCGTTTGAAGAAGAGCAGGCCTCTAATCTGCCTTGCCATGCCACGACTTTAGATTATTGACGAGCTTTTTCATCCCATGTGTCTCGGAGTTAAGTAGCGGACCTCGACGTTCGGTCTGTGTCAAAGCTTAATGCAGTTACATACTCGCTCAGTAGGATCCGCTGTACCGTCGAGGACTGCGCAGCAGCAGCAGCAGCAGCCACAGTTGACTCGGGCGCTCAAGTACGCTGATGGGTCGGAATATTTGTAACAGTCATGCGGCGATCGACGCCTCTCATGCAGCAAGTAGGTAAAGTATGCTGAATGAACGAGTGTTTGCCCGTTTCGGGACATCGTAAACGAGAACCGCGAGCTGGATACTGTACGATCAGGGCACGTGAGGAATAAGAAAGATCGACAGCGTAGCAGGCGGATGGTCGTGATGCTGATCTTCGACCCTTCAGTAACGGGTTAAGCGGCGGTCATACTCATAGGATACCGGTAGACTGCCCCAGGTACCTGTTCCTCCGTATTGCAGGCGTAGTTACTGTAACCCTCCTTCTTGTTGAAGCACGGCGCCTACGGCGCTCGTTGCGTTTCGCCTGGCTTGGGGGGTTCCGGCATCTACCGTGTTACTCTTCGTTGTCAGTCAGTCATCGTAGTCTCCATGTTCTCCTATCATGTACATGCCGTAAGAGAGTTCCGTAATCGAGGCATGGGCCTCGCATACTTCGTTCGTCTAATATTACCCGTTCTGGACGAGATGGCTCGTCCTCATAGGTTCGCAAAGACTGGATCCATAAACCCGAAAACCCTGTGCTTTTCGTTCTCCCCGATATTTGCAAATGGTCAATGCTAAGCTGGTTAGCTGAGGCGGAGGAGGAGCCCTGGCTACTTAACCAGGGTCTCGTGTGGCTTCTCGTTCCCGCATATAAGCCTCCACGCCCACACCTGTCATCCTCAAGTCGTGATCCATGACGAATCCGGCCATTGGGATCTGCCAGATGTGCATCCGGATAATTTCCACCCTGGTGTAAATCATGCGGAAATACCTAGTCTTGTGTAATCCGACCTGCGCGCGTAATACCCAGTTGCAGAAAGCCGTGGGATTCCTTCAGGTTGGGGCCGCCCAGGTTCCGTTGTCATCTGCCCCGATCAGTCCTGGCCTGCTACTCCGTACTACTACCAAGGAATGTATATCTCCCGTGCCGGTACGCCCAAATCCGACCGGTAGTATGGATATGGAGGAGCGGTATTGTAACGTATATAGGGGTACCTACATGGAGGGTTTTGCATAATGCATTGAATCCACCATTTTGCTTTGTAAAGTTACTACGCCTTCTCGCCTGCAATTATAGTGTAGGTATGCGATAATCCATCAACTATAACCCAAGGTATAGGTAGGTATGATATGAACTCGGTTGCGCATACGCAGTCGATCCATGGCTTGGGCCTAGAACTTGTGGACTCCGAAGGGCCGTCTGCGGCTAAGATGATTCCTGTTGGCTTTACCCCATAGTAGATGGACATTTCCATTCTTAATGCCGTGCATGTCTATAGTACCTCCTTAGGCACTCTGGACAGACACACTATTATCATCGTAGTACGTAGCAAAGTCAATAATGCCTCGTGTCTGGTTGTATAGTTTGAGGCGAGTAGTTATTTATAGACTATATATGCCGCTTTTGGCCACTCTTGCCATTCACTAATACCTATCTTGCGTTAGCTTCGCCTCTGCGCTGTCGGCGCGCGCCCTATGTTACCCTGGCTAGGCTCAATGGGTCGCTAGCCATGTGGTGGTTGAGTTGCTCGCATCAAAAGCAAAAAAAAAAAAAAAAGGGGAACAGGGGTACATATACACACCCCTGTCCGACACGTGTTGAACATCTTGAACAGGGGTCGACAGCAAGACAACGTGGGATTCTCTTTCGGTTAGTGTGGTAGATAGATCTCTTTTCCATATTTGCCGATTCGGGTCTCCTCCTTCGTTTATCAACCCCCTCTACTTCTCTACCAGGATTAGTCTATATCGTCTTTTCTCGGGCGGATCAACTGTACAGTAGATAATGGTGCAATAGTGCTCTATGGACGTGGGGAATAGGCGGAGAAAAAGACGATGGCTTATTTCATACTACGGTGGTATCCAGTCTGTTGTTATGTGTGATAGTCTAGTCTTTCACCCCATGTTTGTTCTGGGTCTCAATACTCATCATTCATCCTCGTTATATCTATCCACTCTAGACGGAGACTATATAATATCGTACTACGTAAGCACTCATCGTCATCATCGTTCCCCCCACCACCCTGCTACCTCTCGGGCCGCTATACCTAGCAAGTTATTGCTGAGGCTCTCGTCGGGCGGTGCGACCCGAGCCACTCGGATCTCGTGATGGGTTTGCCTTCTGCAAGCGGTCAAGTATAGCCAGCTGCAGTGGTAGTGTGTGCTGATGGTGCTGATTGTGCTGCTGAAGAAGAAGATGATGATGATGACTACTATGGCCGCGGTATTTGATGGCGTTTTGAGTCCGCCAGAGCCATAACCTCGAAGGATCAACACCCTGGCGACACAGCGACAGCAGCATGACGTTTATCAAGATGAGAGAAAAGAGGAGGAGGAGGCATTGAGCTGCTGTTCGTATCAGTCGGTGTCCGAATGCGGTCGGTTCAGGTATATGGTGGTGCCCTGGCTCTGCCGATCGCGCAAGAAAATCAAAAGACGAAAGCCGGGATGCGAAAGGGGGTTACATCGCGTCTCCATATCAGTCCTCAGCCCAGCTCCGCCTCCTTTCGCCCTTCTTCCAGCTCCGTCAGCTGGTGCGCCTGGCTGCTCAACTAATTAATCGACTACTATATGGGGGAGAAGGAGGAGGACGACGAGGCGGCAAAGCAATGATTCACGTCCCAACCCGCGCGCGCGATAACATCGTAGTAGTTCGTCGGCCGGTATTGGCTACCGCGTCGGTATCTGCCGGTGCTACTGTACCATGACAGCATGTCACCGCCCTCATTTAATTCCCGGGAGACGGTGATGTGCATGGGGACTGCTTGTAGATTGATTGATTCCCTTCTGTCTGGGTCCGGATCCCATGCGTCTTTTGATTTCAATGCGCCTTGGCGGAACCAAAACGTGCTTGCATGGCTGCATGCAACCACGTCACATCGTCTCGACATCTGCTCTATAAACTCCTCGATGTATATACACCACTTACTTACTTACTAAGTATCGTGACGGATCTAGGTAGAGCTATATGCACGAGGCCTCAACTGGCGGCCAGGCTAAGGCTACAGCTTTGACGCCGGATGATTCTCTCTCAACTTCTCTCTGTCTCCCTCTCCCTCTCCCTCTCTGCCTGTTTTACCCTGTCTCTCTGTTAGTGTCAGCTGGGTATACACACGGACTTCACCTTGCGTATTAGCTAAGGAACGTATTTAGGTACCTAGCTGGCAAGCTGGACATATTGCTTATTATCTCAATAGCCTTACCTATAATACCACGTTGGGGTAAAACAGGACCATGCATATACACCCATCTTGGCTTACCATAGTTCGCCCCCTCCTCTTGGCCACTGTGACGACGTTAGTTATTACTTAGCTCGGAAGAAACTAGATCAAGGAAGGGAACAAAATATCTCCCTTTTTTTCAGCCGCAAGTATCTATCTCCACAGTACTGTACGCACAAGGCACGCGAGGAACGAGAGAGAACCGCCGGTGGGTAGGTGACGTACATACGTACATGATGCTGAAAAGCAGTATCCGTAAGGTACGCGACGTAGCATACATAATACATACATACAAACATACATACGAACAGTGGGTAGCCATACTGATGATCTCCCTAAGTTGGCACTTGATGACCACGCGCAGCGAGGCAGTTGTGCGGCGCAGCAACCGCCTCAATTACTCCCTCTTCCCTCTTCACACAAATGCCAGATTGAGTACCGACACATATACAGACGATACTAAATAAGCTAGAACTGCGCCCGGCGCCCTGGATGTCAATTGTTGGTCCCTTATTGCCATCCTTTCCCCACCTTGTCTCCGCGGGGAATACCTATGTGGGCGGGCATGGTGGCGGAACGTAGAGGAGGCCTGCCAACCTACATCAGACGGTGGGGGCCTATGTATGGTGCATGATGCATGATGTGTAATGTGTTTGTATAACAGTTGCGAGCATTGTCACGGGACTTGTCACCCTGTCGCCCTGGTGTCTCGGTCGGTTTAAGTCATTTTCGTGATGTACCGTATACGGAAGGCGGCTTACTCGAACACAATCCAGCTACATACCTAGAGCTCGCGAACACCGAGGGTGCTAGCACCCGGGTGTTAAAGATAGCCTCACAGTAAAGTCCCGTAGTGGCCGCCCGGTGGCGGACGACCGGTAGCGAGCACGTAGTTTGGCGAGGAAGAAAACTTGAACGAGAAAAAGAAAATGAGAAGAAAAACCTTGTAGGGCTGCATATTCGCCTGACTGCCGTGGCTGCGAGGGACTTCTTCATAGACGTCGGCAAGTACGGAGATGACTGCTACTGCAACGCCATATTTTTTTGACAGCATTGGGGCTGCCCGTGAGAGAGCTGAGGCGCCGAAGGCAACAAATAATGTTTTGATGCTATATATATAAAATCTAATAGATAAGGTGGGTTCACATGGCGAGATCGGGTGGAAGCGTTGACGACCCAAACGTTCGATTTTCTATTCGTCCCCTATTCGCCGCCCTTTATCCTACTCCATGTTCTAGTAACGACTATTGTACAATAAGACGTAGGTGTGCCTCTAGTTTGGCACCCATCCACGAATCATATGACCCATCCTGCCCTACCTGACCTGTTCCCTGGTCTGAGCGAGATAATGATTGGACCGCTGAAAGAAGCAGTAAAAATGAAGGAAAGAAGAGAAGGAAAGAGAAAATAATCCCAAAATGAACGAATCAAAGACAATTGCTGACCAGAGAGTCTATGTAACACGTGAAATCTAATGTTAGAAAAGGGAGAAAGGAAGAAAGCGAGGCGCTGGCTAGAGGAGCCACAAGCGGAAAGTGAAAAAGCCACCCGGAAATCCAAAGTTCATGTGCATCGTTACCATTTCGTAATGAAGCCATAGCTTGCACCGCCTCTTGTCTGTTTGGAATCCAGGGCTAGCAGACTGTCAGTCGCCAACGTATATAGACAACTGTCTGCAAGCGAGGACGAGATGGTGGACGAAAAACTGTAACGCTCGCTTAAGTCTGGTAAGAGGACCCATCCCCGCTGTTGGGGTCGTAGTCATGATCGTGATCATAATCGTAATCGTAGTAGTATTGCTGATCTTGATAACGGTCATCTCCGCCGCTGCTTCCCTGGCTGCCCCAGCTCGCCGTCTGCTGCTGGTGGGAAGAGGCATAGTAACCAGATTGCGTGTTGTAATATTGGGAGACGTCGTTTGTGTGGTGATCTCTGGCACTTCCACGCCGGGCCTCGTGTTCAAAACCCCGGGCCATGACGTGCGTCACTGAATGCTCACGTATTAGTCTCACTCCTCCCACAAGCTCCTGTGACGCTCGGCGGAAAGATACTCACTATCGATGCCACCCCAGGGCACGCCGGACAGCTCATCGTCACCTGGACCAAGCTCTTCAGCATCTGGGACACGATAGATCGCTCCTGCATTCTCCTGATTGCGGTCATCCCGCTCAGCACGCTCTTTGTGCTCCTTTTGCTTCTCGCCTAGATCCAGAAAGTTAGCGCAGGAAACGAAATTCAAGCTGACAGCTGATGACAGGAATTGGTTCTCATACGAAATCTTCGCGCTGCAAGCCGATTCTGAATGCGCCTTCTCTCTTCGGGCTCGGTAACGTCGGTCCAGTCGTCGTTTTTGGCTTTCGCCTTAGACTTGGACTTCGACGAATGCTTCTTGGAGCTCGAGTCGTGACCATATTTGCTTTGATGTGACGACATCTTCGCCTCTGTCTCGGTCTCGGAGTCTTCCTCTGGGGACGCTGCCGCTCTGAGCCAAGGTGATGTTGGAGGAGATACACTTGGTGTTCTTGATGCCGTTATTGGAATGGGAAGCTTGGAAACTACTTTCTCTTGTGATTCACTTTCAACCCTTTTCTGAGATTGCGTGAGGGTGCTTGGAGAGAATAAGAATGGCTGATCTTGAGTCTCTGACATCTGCTGAACGAAGGAGAGCTTTTCTCTGGACTGTTCCGGGACGACCTTTAATATATCAGAAAGAAGAGTCTGTTGTGGACAACGTTTTCCTGCAGGTCCTAGATGACTCGTAGCTTTAGGCCCCATCTAAACGGCGGTGCTTGTATAAATGTAACCATGACCATGACCATGAGGCATGTAGTGAATGTCAGGGTATAATGCTCAAGGTGTCCCTTGCCTAGGCACCAGAGGCCGTTCTCGTAGTATCTGATGAGGAGCTGATAGGGCATGTACGTCAGTGGATTTCCCTACGTCCTACCCTTCTTTATTTATTTCAATGTTCCAATGCAGTACTACAATGTCAGCTGGTATCCGCACACCGGGATATCAGTTGTAACGGTCGGATGCAAAAGTAGTAAACTGATGACAAAAACGCTCGTTATGTACTGAGCCCCAGTGCGGCTACTTTTCGGTCATACGTTTGATAGCTGGCATCGGGGTGAATCATAGTACGGATACTGCGCTGCAGTATGCAAAAGCTGTGGCTTTGTCCATCCTGACTGGATACACTAACAAGTCTACCTGAAATGTAGATGGTGGCCTGAAGGATGAATAGTTCCATATCAAACCTCAAGCACATTGCTGCGACAGTATGCACCACCGGGGACCCCTGGAAGACGCAGATAGTTAGTTCTTAGAAACGTCTAGTCCTTAGATGAGATGTACGAGGAGTGTAGCTATAGGTAGTTACGATTAGCTCGTTTGTATATTGTAAAGAGAAGACAGTGAGTCGTTGGGACTATTTGGTGGAGAGCTCCTTTGCGAACAAGTTCCAACCGTCCCTAGACTGTAAAGGGTAAGAATGATACAAACGAGAATTACTGGGAGGATCTTATTGGGAGGATCGTGAAGCCCTGTCTTTTCTTTTCTTTCCGCTTGCCTAGGTGTGTCAACCGGCGTCAATATCATGGGGCTAATAAGGGAGACCAAGTAGTACCAAGCCCAGGCCTAAACCGAAAGCTCGCGGCTGGGAGTGTGGGGCGAGGCAGGATACTCCTTACATCGCACATAAGACAAGTTCATACTGCATAAGCGGCTGGCGTTTTAAGACAGATCTGTCAAGGTTCAGACGACTTAGCGTAGCGCGATATCACTCTTGGATCTTGGTATCGCGCTGCTTGGGCGACAATGCTGTGATATCGCACGAGGTGGTACAATGAGGTCCGTTGCGGTTCAACAGTGCCGAGCTACGCAACAGTAAGAGCTGATTTGACGAGAATCTCACAGAGCGGAGAGTCTTATTTGTTTGTTAGTACGGGGTAGGTTGTTGATGATACTCCTCGGAATCTCGGTCACTTCCGGTGGAGTGTATCCCCGGCGATCAATGGATAGGTAGTGTATGTCAGGCTTCGATAAGCGAGGAGAGGGTTTATGTGCCATCCTTGGTTATGTGAATGTCACAGTAGCTCGATCCTACCTGGGTACGTAGCTTAGGGGAGCCTCGCTCCCAGGCGTCTAATTTGCTAAGCGAACACCATCCGCGCTTGTGGGTCGCTGCCCGTGTATACATATGTGTATGTGTATGCATGACTGGTACCATGCCTGACAGACTGCGCACTTGGCAGTGCCGAGAATTGTCGCGATGGAGCCACGATAATTGATTGAAGAGTGTTGAGATTCGGTAAGGTATGATAGCCTATCGAGTAGAGTCCAGACTGACTAATGCTACCAAAATAAACTGAGCTGTCAGCTCCACGAGGGCTGAGAAACAATTGATTGAGACACGGCCTTGTCTGTTAATATTTGGAGTCATGGCGTACCAGATGAGATGAGGTCCGGCGGGTGTGCTCTGCAAGGGGGGATTGTTGCTGGAGCTCCCTATTGATCCACTCAAACTGGCCGCTATTGCTACGAGCGTGATGATGAGGAATTCAATTGCGTCTTGATCTTGGGCAGTTTCTTGGCAAGCGTTTGTAAGTTGTATCCGACGCTAGGATGGCTCAGGAAAACCCTGACGGCTAGTAAAGAGGTTGATAGTGTCACCTACGTTCAAATCCTTGGGCTAGCCAAGTTGCTCGCTTATTGCCTACTTTAGAGTAGGCTGTCGCATTTCCGTCTCCGTCTCCGTCTCCCGCCTGTAGGGCTACCTTACCATGAACGTATCGGTAAGGATGGTGTCAAGTTCTGCATGTAGATCGCACACTGACTAGAATTGCTGTTTTCGAGTTCAGCTAAGCTAAGCTAAGACAATCGGGGCCAAGGCGTGATGCAGGCATGATACGCCATGTACCTAATCCGTCGATCATGTTCAACACGCCCACGAGATTCGTACTCGAGGTACTCATGCAGCCGTGCAACGGTTTTCTACACTACACTAGGCACTAAGCAGGTTTCGAGGGCTAGAGTCTGCCTTGCCAAGTGTCTGCGAAAGACCAAGTCGCTAGTTAAGCGCGCGCCCCATGCTACCTTCAGCAGACAAGCAATTAGAGCCTACATGCTATTTCTCGCGTGATAGCTATACGTACAGTGGTGTTTTATGTTAAGTCGAAGCTCGAGAGCTATTGCTTAGAGTTATAGTATCTCATAAGGCTATACTGACTGCTCATGATTCCTTGTTAAGCCTCGATTCTTATTGGCCAATTAGGATCTCAGCTTGCTCAGCTCAGGTCCGCGAATTAATCGTGTCATATCATCGGATATAAATGCAGAGACTCAAGCTTCGAGTTGTAATGTTTCTTGTCGTTAAGTCAAGCAATGTCTTTTGGACAGGTTTTTATCAGGGTACAGATCCTCCACTTCAAAACATTGTGAGCGCTCCGTTCTGCAAACTGCATCTCTTGCCGAGTCAAGGAGCTTTGGAAAATTCCGATTGGCGCTCTGGCTGACCTTGTTCGATAGTTCGGATCCTTTGTACTGTATGTTGAAGAGCAAGGGCTGGGTACGTAGTAGACAAGGGAGGGGAACTATTCTTCAGTAATTTGTCCGCATGTTCAGACTGATTCCCACGGCGAGAAAGAATCACGAGGTTAAGTTGGTCATTGTTGACTAGAGTTTCGTGTCTTGAAGAGCTTGATTGAACGACTACCGGGTATCCCTGCACCATTTAGCCCTGGCCGTAACCTAACAAAGGCTAGCGCGTATAACCCTTACACGCCTACCATTTAAGCTCAGGCTTACTCCGCGACTGCAAGGCATTCCCACGATGATCTTTGGCCGACTGTATACATAGCTTTCCTCGAGAGCAGGGAATGATCGGATGGCCGGGATACAGAGCATTCAACAGCTAACTCACTTGGGACGAAAGCCTAGATTTTCGGTGACCGACTTGTATTGCGAAAGGAGCCGGACGACTCCAACGACTCATTTCACTCTCGCTTGACGAAAGCTATCCTCGGCACTTGACGGAGGCGGTGTGTCTGATAATGTGTCTCCTAAGATCATCACGTTAGGTGTTCCAGGCAAACAGTTGCCAGGAAGGGAGGAGCTTTGCCCTAAGAGCGTCACCCCCCCGGTCCAAGCAATGTGGCTAGGCCGTCGAGTCTGCGTTAAGTGGGTGACAATGCAGTGTTGTGTCGAGACCGCAAGGTAAGATACGTTCAAGATGTCTCCGGATATGTAGATGGCGAAGACGCTATGCGAGATAGCTAATGGCGTGACTTTTGGGATTCAACAAGGCCCATAAGCTTGACAAATAGCCGCGGGGGCAGCCACTAGACACTTCTGATGCTGTTTGGATTTTTCGCCATGCTGAGATTGAATGGCCGAGCCGCAGTGAGTTGATCTGTCTCATGGTTATGCCATAGCTAAGTGCCCATATCATCACCGTCAAATTGACAAGCCAGAATCCATGTTCCATTCATCACTCTCAAGATGATCGTTAGGCTTTTACTGAGTGTGGAGGAATGGCGGACCCAAGCACTTAGAGGCAGTATAATTCGATTCCTCGTACAGAGTGTACCGCTTCACATGACTTGGCATTCCAATCCATACATAGCCCTTTCGACATCTCGTTTGACTTGATACCAATCAGCTCGCCTCTCAGCGTACTCATATACCTCCTCGGCGCGAAATACGCCGCCAAAACGATCACTATCAGCGATGATGGTTGCCATTTCTTTAGCATGTCGAGCATCAATTAAATATATCTGACTGAGCTCTCGAAGTGCTTTGAAGTAGACAAGCAAATCCTGATTCTTGAGGGTCCTGATATATTCAAAGTATAGAGTCATATCCGCGATTAGGTTTATGGCGCCTTCTGTGCTGATACGTTGCCGTTTGAGGTGCTTGCATAAAGCTGTGAACAAACGCAGCCCCACCTCGCCGTTGAAGACATCAAGCATGGTTTTTTCTGTGCTCCCTACTAACATTTTCGTATGAGAGGACACGAGCTCTGTGATGCGCCTGGCTGTAACGGTTGGGCCGATGTCGGCGCCATTTGACAAGCCACTCCCTTGAGATGAAGACGAAGATGGAGGGTTGTAGTCTGTAGGAAGCTGTGTGGTGGCACATAGGTACTCAACTTCATCCATAAGCACATCAATCCCTTTATTGAGCCCTGCAGCGACGTTCTCATCAAGCATCTGCTCAAACTTTTTCTTGGCCAAGCCAGCTGGGTCCATGAAATCGTTCTTGTCGGCAATCTTCGGCGCCGCGAGCTGTTGTTCGTAGAAAACTTCGATCATTTGCGAGATGATATCCCCCACGTTGACTAATTCAATGAACATGACAAGTGGTGCAACGGCGGTTTGGTTATGATCACTTATTTCGCGAGGGTTGTAACGTGACAGATGGTCAACTGCTTTGCCAAACCCGTTCTTTACGTGTGTCTGGCCAAGAACTTTGACTAATGCCACGAAAATCGCCTCACATTGCTCTCGGGCCTCTTCGCCTACTTGTCCACCTAACCGAATGAATTTGGCCGCTCGGCCCAAGTGCTCTTTGGCAGCATGCACTATGTCCAAGGCCACTTCGATGCTGAAAAGACTCTTAATTCCTTCGAGCCGATTTGCCATGAGTGCTGCCTTCGCTTTGAGCTCGTCACTTGGCGCTTCAGGAGGTAGGGGGCTACCAGACCGCTCCAAGTTGGTTCCAAGTCCCGGTGTCTGAGGCCGAGACGATGCTGGCGTTCCGACAGTTGATGAGCGAAATGTTGGATTCGTGGCAATCGCCGGCGGTGCGGACTTGCTGCTTCCAAAAGCACTAGGGATGACAGATACGGGCATCATGACCACCTTTTTGAAGGAGCTTAGGAAATCGTTCTTATCTGCTTGCCGGTTGAAACTTCCCATGTAGAAGGATTCAACAGTGGCATCTTGCTCTGACAACTTCTGCTCCCAGTTACTGACTTTTCGCTCCGCATGCGTGGTGAAGTTCTCTAGTTCTTCTTGCAGATAGAGATCCATATGTGGCTCAAATACTTTGAGACATAGAGCTTTCGCATGGTCTTCAGTCGAAAGATCTGAGCCGCTAGGTGATTCTAGAGAGTGCACAAATTGCATGCATTGCTCAAAAAGACCAGATACAGCTTTAAGATAGATGGCCGTGTGTCTATCATGGGTTACATCCAATAACGAAGTGACATAGTCCATGATAATGTCTTCACGGACCTTCTCGACAAATGACCAGAACACAGTAGCTGGCTGGGGGAATATGCGACTTATGTTGGCACTTTGATCGTTCAATTTGCGCATTAGCAACTCGAAAAAGGCACGCGAGGGTTCTAGAGTGATGTCGTCACGGGCCGCTTGGTTAATGCAATCAATCGGATTCCCGAGTGTCTCGCGATCGTTGAATATGGGATGTTTTTGAATGAAGAGATCTGTAGCTGCGCTGCCTCCGTTGAGCGAGTAGAGAACATGGGCGTATCGGCGCATTCTGCCGTCGACATCCCAGAACTCATAGCCCTGCTCGAACTCACGTAACACGGCACCCTCGAAGATGGTCACCATGCTTGAAAGTTTCCCCACCCTCTGCGCCCAACCATCAGTCCAATCACACTTGCTGAACACCTGCAAATTAGACAGCATCTGGGCCTGTCTCTCTGGATCCCGGAATACCTTGAAGACAACGGGCTCGGTATGTGTTTTGGCTTGAGCCAGATCATAATAGAAGGGTGCTAGTGCTCCGTACACCTTGGCGAACTCTTGCCTTGCATGGCCCCGCACACTACGGACATCCTTGAGGACGTTGAGAAGAGCTGTAGGGTCTTCAAAAGGAGATCTCGGCGAAGCAGAATTCAGGCTTAGGGTCTCAAAGCCATCGACGGCGGCTCCTGGTTGTCGAGTGGCCTGGATAGCCTCTGCAATACGTCGCTCTTCCTCTATAGCGGCATCGAATATCATTGTGCTCCCTTCTTTACTGCCGCCTGGGATTGGATTGCCATTTGCAGCGGTCCGAGCAGCCGCCTCACGTTTCCTATTCATAGCCTCTTCAAACCTCTTCTTTGCTTCCAAGTCACTCCAAATGCCCATGCTCTTTAGTCTAGCCACCCATCTTGTATCATCATAGACCATCTCGCGCATACGAGAAGACGTCCTTGCGAAACGCATGAGGTCGGGCACCGACAAGTAGTCAAGGATGGAGACTATGACCTCTAGAGATACGTATTAGCCCCCCTGATGTGCCTAGTGTGGCGGTCGAGGCCAAAGTGAAGGGACGTTACCGGCCGGAAGCGCAGTCTTCGATTCTACCATGGACGTCGCTCGCAGGGTGCTTAGAATGCTCGTCTTGGGGAGCGTAGCCGCCGGCTGCGGCGTGCGCTTGTAGGTTGCCATGTTAGGAGGGTTACCCTACGGACTACGGAGGGTCTAAACGGTGATTTAGCGAATTAGCCGTCCATAGAAACCTCTAATACGCGCGATGCAGGCTTCTCGACATGAGATAATAGGTACAGAAACTTGCTAGGCAAGAAACTCCTCTTTTCGAGGATGAATATGCGTACAATAAACATTACATAACTGTCAGATGTCACAACGTAGCAGAAGGTGGGGCGTTGGGGCAATTGGGGCGGTGACTGGGACAGGTAGGTACCTACAGGTTGACAGGATGATAATCCTGTAGCGCGATGCTAGGCACTAAGTGAGAAAGAGTACTGTTAATCGCAAGGCTGATATAGAAATTTAAGTAGAAAACGAGATGTTGATCAGTCTCGAAATATTTTTGCCACTCCAAGGCCCTTGCTTAGGAAGTAGATAGAGAATATTTCTCTGCCAAAGATCCCTGTTGGTACAAGTCTTAGCGCCGCGCTACAGGATTATCATCCTGTCAACCTGTAGGTAGGTTAGTCCCACTAAATAATCGTTGAGCCACGGGCATTCAAGTGAATACTGCCTAGCTAGGCGCTAAGTAGCTTAGGGTAGCCTCACCGCCTTTGTGGCCCCGCGGCAGGTACGGCAGAAATACAGGTCCTCTAACTTTTTTTTACGCCTAGATCTACTAGGCTGAGTTCAGCTTCTTTCCAGTGAGGTTCAGCATAAAGTTTGCGCCAGCATTCTACCACCTGGTATTTGAGTCACCAAGTTCTCTATAGCCCTTTCGGGCGTTTTCCAAAAGAATTTCACAGAATCAATAGGCTCTCATGTTCGGCTCATCCAATTAGCAAGCTAAGGTAGTAACTACAAAATGGATAACGAAGGCCCTTGGCAGCAATTGGATCCTGCCAAGCTGCGCAAAGACGCAGAGGCTAAGGGTAAGGGGTACTTCCACCTTAGCTGCTTACTGTGTTTTTGCTGACGGAAACAGAGGCAAAGCTCAAGAAACAACAAGAGCAGAGACTTCTCCGAGCTGAGGCACGGAAGGAGAAGCGCCATGCCAAATCCGAAGCGAAGCAAGCCCGCAAACTCAATGTTAAGCGAGCTGCGAAATGGACGCCAGAACGCAAGGCTCTTGATAAGCAGAAGAAGCTTGCCAACCGACCTCACAAGCAAGAGAAGCGCCGCAAACGTATGCGTCTGCGCGCCGACAAGCTCGAAGCTCAAGCTCGTAAGCTGTGGGCTGAGGCTCAGAAAGCTAGAGCTCGCGCGGATGTCCTTGATAAAATGAAAGAGGTACGGATATCACCCTGGTTAATACTATTGAGACCTTTGCCTCCTAACTTCTCTGTAGGAATTAGAGGAGGAGAATAATAAACTGAAGAAGGAGATCGAGGAAATGACACAAAATCCTGAAAACGAAGATTACATTCCTCTCGATGCGCCACCGGTGACAAATGGAAGCTCTACGAACACACATGCGGACAAAACAAAGAAGAAAGAGGATGCAAAGTTAGAGGACAGAGCTTTGGACCAGATTATGGAGCGGGAACTTGGACCCTCTATCACTGCTAGTGGACGGCATATCGAAGCTGAGGCGGAGAAGAAGCGCAAGAGGAAAGAAGAGAAGCGAGCTGCAAAACGCAAACGCGAGGCCGAAGACAACGAAACAAAGGCTCCCTCGACGAATGCTGCAAACGCTGGTGCTGAACAAAATGCCGAAGACGAGACGGAGACACGCAAGGATAAGAAGAAGAAGCGCAAGATGGAGCAGAGCGGCGACGATGACGACGAGGTCGACACACCTAAGTCTAAGAAGGACAAGAAGAAGAAAGATAGAAAAGAACACGCTTCTGAAGAGACTGAGGTCACTGAGTTAGCGGATGTTGACGAGACGCCCAAGGAGAAGAAAAAGAAGAAGAAGGAGAAAAAGGAGAAGCAGCCCACCGAGTATGTGCCCACGCCCGCCGCCGCAGACGAAGCGAACACTAACGGCGGGGAGCAGTGGAACGTCTCAGCTCTAGAAGGTGACTCTAAGAGGAAGCAGAAGTTCTTGCGACTCTTAGGGGGAGGGAAGGCCAATGGGGTAGTTGATAACGGCCACTCCACATCAACGCCATCTAAAGCAGACATTGCCAAGGTGCAATCTGACTTGGAACGTCAGTTTGATGTTGGAATGAAGATGAAACAGGAAGGGCACAGTCATAGGAGAGGACTTGGAGCTTGATAGTCACTGGGATCACTCTGGCGTTCTGGGAGAAAGGTGTTCGATTATACCACTACTTGATTAAGAGGTAGTCTGTCCCACTCGACAATGGTGGAAATCAGTCTACCGCTATTTGTAGGTATCAGTCCCGAGTCTAGCAAACCGAGGCCATACCTAGCTTTTCTGTAACTAATTATCAAAACAAGCAATGCAAAGGAATTGTTTCTCAGTAGTATTTGCGCATCGGACCGCCGAAATGGCGAACTGCAAAGACATTCAGATTTCAAGTGCTCCTATATTTAACAATGTCCCGACCTGCCACAGCTGTACTAGTAAGGGCTAATACCTGTCTGCAGGGCTGGCTGCTCGACGGAATAGGTCGAGCGCCAAACCTCAAAAAATTCAGATGTACTTTATACAGCTCAACCGGCAAAATGAACCGGAGATATACCCCCCCGCATATCTGTCCGACTGCCGCCACATCTCCAGACGAAGAAGGCTGGTTCTTCTTTCATCTCGCCCGATATATAATAACTCGCTTCAAGTTTAAGTCGCTAACACGATATCTGTCTCCCCAATTTCAATCACGCTTTCGCTTGGATTATATGGACACCACCGAGTAGGGTCTTCGATTCGATTAGAAGAATACGCGCGAGATGACTTCGAAGAGTATGCCACCAAATATAACGAAGCCGAGGATGCCTGTAGGAAAAGAGGTAGATCCCATGTTAGTGACTTGTTTCGATACCACTGGCTTCTTGTCTTCTTGCGTTACATGAATCTGGTGAAAAGGAGGTAGGTAGATGGTATAAAGTACAGAACGAACTCACCAAGCCAGAAAGGCGAAATGGGCGACTTCGGTATGTCCTTGCTCCGCTTCTTGATGTCTGTCTCGGCCTTGCCGCGCCGTGCGTCCTGCTCCTTTGCGAACTTGGCGTTTCGCCTGCGCTGTTCGAGAGTCTGGGCCTGTGGGCGGCAAGAAAAAAAGAGAGTTAGCTTGGCTGTCCTGCGATTGTATAACGAAGCACATTGCTGCGTGCCCGAGATCTGCAAGGGGGGCGCGTACCATTGTGTCTAGATATAGGGGTATGAGGAAAGAATCGAGAAGTTGCAGTTATATAAATCAATTGATATCGACGGGATGGTGACCTGGATAGTCGCAGAGGGAAAGTTCGAGGTTGAATGGCCAAGGAAAGTGGGCAACCAAGTGGGAGTGATCGACGTGGAAAGTCTCGAAGTCTCAGACGCCTATGGGGAATGGGCCTGGATGATATATATAATATGGGCGCGCGTAAAATAACGAAGGAAAGGAGTTCGAATGATTTCTGAGAACAGATATCCCTTCACCACCTGTGACTCAGGTCCAGCACATATGAGAGAGATTGTGGTTGTGGTACCTAAATAATAGACAACTGGCGTTGAGAGTAATGGAACACGACGGACTTAAGCTTCTTAGCATGGGATCGATAGATCATGACATGTGTCTGCATTGCAGCCCGCCTAGGCTAGCCTTGGAAAACTACTGCAGAATCAGACAACCGCCTGGGCACTGGTTCCACGACCCCTTAATCTTGCTCATAGTTTCATAGTTTAGTTAATACCTAGCGTCTCTGACGTCTGCGAAGATTGGCAAATAGAACGCAGCCAAATTAAATAACGAGATGAGGTTAATAACTGCTATGGTGCTACATTATCGAATGGTCATTTGCGTACCCAGGTAAACATATGTCTACCTAGGTAGTCTACCGAGCACAGCTATTGATGAAATCTTACCGATGTAGTTGTTACTCTTTGCCAATTTAGGTGGGCTATATTTATATGATCTAACTCTGAATATACTAGTGCTATATGCACGGGGAAGCTCTGCAAGGGACCTGCCGATTTTAGCTCTCACTGCGGGGAAAGATACGACGCTAGGATGAGCCACAGCTCTGCTGCAGTTTGAGCCACAATTTTGATGGTGGTGTAATGAAGCTCTGAGCTAGGTATCCATCCGAAGTCGAGGTTAAAGATGCTCAAGAGCTCGGCCTGTGGAAATCTCGAAGACTGCACCCGCTAGCACCAGTACAAATGCCACAATGCCCGCCAATTCTACGCGCCAAATAGCAGCGCTCTTGCGCAACCTAACATCGCCCACGCAGCTAATCCCACGATCTCGTGCCCCTCTACAGCTCTCGCGAGCACGCTTCGCATCGACGCAAGCGCCCAATGAGCCCAGACCAGAAGGCTCACTCAATGTAAGGCCACTTGATCGAAGAACGAAATGAAAAAGAAGAAGAAACATCGAAAAACAAAATAACAAAGAAATTAACTAACATTATCTCTTCTTTCTTCCCCAACGACAGCACAAGACATTCTATAAGACCTTCGGCCGCCCAATCGCCAAAGTCTTCCTCATGGCCATCTTCACGTATCAACTGGCGTATTACTTCTGGGTGCGATTAGAACAGGACGAGATCCGAGCCGAGATGCAGGGTGCGTCGCCCTCCAGCTTGTCTTTTTCCCCTCTTCCCTTCCTCCTCGGTCCAGCCCAACTTAATTTAACCCCCCAACACTACGATCGGATCAATCTGCTAATTGTGTACTCTTATACCGGTATATAGCTACCATATCTGACCTTGAGGCGAGGATAGAAGCGCTCGAGCAAGCGAAGCCGCAAGAGAAGCGATAATGGCGAGGCTACCATGGGCTGTGCAAAGAAAAATATGAGACGAATAAAAGCGACGCGACACATCCAGGTACGGTTATAGAAACCCGAGGTTATCACGGTCGTAGTTACAACGTCCAGGATTATATCCCGCAGTTAAGAGGGAAGAGAGCTGCGGTTTCTAAAGAGCAGCGATGCTTCTGATTCAGCCCTTCCAACCTGTCTGTTAGACACCGGAGGCGCTATAGGGCTCGAGATATGGATCAAGGCAAGCATACTTGCTACGGGTATCGCCAAGATGAGGGCACACATCAAGTCCAACATGGATTATTATGAACTAGTGCCAAGGAGGCGTGATACAGGACAGATCTGCGAAAGGCGACAAATCAAGACTCGTGTTCGCGCCTTAACAAGACTCTTCATAAATTGCATTGGAGAAATCCACCTTCGAGCAAGCTTTATTATTCATGAGGCCTCATATAGAGCTCTCGTGTGACAGTATTCAAATACAACTCCAAGAACGCCTATGCCAATGCCCTGCATCTTTCCATGTAGTGCCCTTTCGATCGCCCGCTATTCTAATCCCAAAAAGACAGTCACACATTTAGAACCCAAACCTCGACGCCTTCATGCGAACATTCTCTAATAGCGTTCCCCTCTGAAATTGTCCCTAAGTTTTCCGATCCTCCGTTATCTTTCAGAGGAACTCACGATACCAAAAGCAGCAGTGCAATTATGAGAGCTGTCATGCTCACCCAGGATATCATTACTGCAGTAGCCGCGCTGGGATAGTACGCTGATCCTGGGTAGTTGCAAGAAAGCTCCTTGTTGTTGTCGGGGACAGCATAGCTGTTGTTGAAGCCATATTTGGACCCCGGTAATGGACAGGAAAATCCCATAGATGCCGGACAACTCTTGACCAGCTCATAGCAGAGATAGTCGCAGGGTAGTACCTCCTTATATGGACCAGGTTCGATGACATTGTCGATCTCGGTATTTCTGGATGAGTTGTAGGCCAACGTGTCCCCGAATTCTTTTCTTATACTCGGGTCGACAAAAGTACCGTTGGGAAACGGTGCGTTAATATTTCGCATTCGTAAGTAGTCTTGATCCGGCGAGGAGAAGTCCTCACACCTTGGTATCGCGACCGAGCAGAGCCAGTCTTTATATGCCTTTTTGCAGTCATCGCAATCCCTGGCGAGGGAGTACTTCTGAGTCGGAGGGGCATGGCAGGGGGTTTGTTGCAAGACCTTATCAAAGTTATCCCACATGGTTTGCGTGTAGTTATCATAAAAGGCTGCGAGTGCTGTTCCATTCGGGAACTTTTCTATATTCCCGGGTACAGCGTACCGCGTCTCTGTGCAAACGGTCAAGTTGAAGATGAATGTACAGGCGCCATCTGATTCTGGTGTAAGCATAGGCCTCTGAATTTTCGTCGTTAGATAATACTCACTAGGCTTTGTGCTGAAGTCAACACCATTGTATATAATTATGCCACCCGCAGAGTTACCTTCCTGTCTCTTCTCAAGTGGCAAGCTCGTGTTTAAGGCCACTATCCCTGAATAGCTGGTGCTGGCGTTTAGCCCGCTAATGTAAAACTCCTGCATAGTCAGGTTGTTTTCCCCGCCTTGCCTCAAGCCCATCGCTACTTGACTGCCCCCATCTTGAAGTGGCCGAATCTGTGCCCAACTGCTCAAGCCACAATACGATTTTCGTATTCCATTGATATCCAGGTTTTCGGTGTTTTGGACAAACACCGTATATGGAAGCGTAGATATCACCTCGTTCGGGCTACTGGTAAGGTTTCGTGTGGTCAACAAAGAGGAAGAGGCGTCAGAATCAACCCAGTACAAATTTGGCTGGGCTTCGCTGTCATACGAATAGGAGTATCCGTCCAGAGAGACTGCCACTTCATAATTATATGGTAACGTGGTGGTGAAGTACTTGTCTGAAACTTGTGGGGCTGATACACTAAAATACACATCGCCATCAAGCGAGGTATTGTAGATCACGGCGCCTTCGTCAAAGACGATAGTTTTCTGCGTATCTTCGTCCTTTCCGGGCCCGGGTGAGGTGTTCTCACTCGATGTAGACACGAACAGCGTCAACTGGGGAGGGTCCATAGTGGTCTGATCCGGTGAGATGCGACCAGGCTGGTTGCAAGTGTTTACTGATATATAAAGTGTTTTTGATGGCGTCTGTCGCCGAACTGGATCCACGCCCGAGCTCAATTCGTCATCTCCATGGCCTGCACCTTCGGCGAGCCCTTCTGTTCTATTCAGGCTTCTTCGAAGCTCATATTGCGTGTCATGCTCTTGCGCCGATCTACCGGAGACCGAATCCGCTTCAAAGACATATGTAATTGTGTTCCCAGGGTCGATGTTACTCTTCGTGGGCTTGTCAGCCTCAAGTGGACTCGCCCCGTCTGAAGCCCTCCCTATGATGCTGCGATCGAATAACGAGAATTCAGGCTCGTATGAGGGTGCGCGGATGTCGAGCAACTCTATCGGGTCTTCGATGTCGTAAAAAGGGCCATCCTGGGCAAGGGTGGTCGGAAGGTCGGCGGCAAAGGCGAATTGCGGAGCGAAAAGGGAGAGATAGAGCACGATGACGAGAAACGAGGCAATTACGGATGCCGCCAGACGCGACTGTAGCGGGCTGAGTTGCATGGTGATTACATAGCCCCAGCGGACTTCCAGATCAAGAAAGCGAGCGACGGAGTCAAGAAGGAAGATGGATGAACGTTAGCCGTTAAATTCGATGACAATCATCCTGTCGCAACGGGAGCTGGAAACAAGGTCCCAATTCCTTCGTGAGCGCGGCACCGGTTACGCTTTGAAGCAATGCTAACACTTCTGTCGTAAAATTTGTCTTTTGTTGACAATGGGCGTCAAGTAGAGACTATTGGTGACGACGATTCTCGCTCTTCAAGGGGCTTTAATTGAACTGTCGTAGGGCTGTTTCAAGCATGTCGCCAGCGGAAAGCTAAGGTACCTAGGTAGATACTACCTACTAAAGTACCTAGGTAGGTTAGTGGAGCCAGGTCCTAGGGGTCTACTGCAATAAGCACTTACTCGCGACCAACCGACATGGTACATTGCTTCCGCCTAGTTAGCGCCTCGAAAGCCCCCAAAACTGGCCGGACAAGATCAGTTACATGAATTACAAAGGGAATTGTTAAATTCAGATACCACTAGTCTCCGATGAGATTGTGACGACCTACCTAGTAGGTACCCAGACCTTAGCAACTTTCCAGTAGCCAAGCAAAAAGCTAATATGGGATATAAAGCTCAAGCATCTGGGCTAGTAGACCAGGTGGTATCGCTCTAATCGGCTCGCTAACCGCTTCACGATTCTCGATCGACGTACTCACCATCCCGGTCGACCTCGAGTAATCGATGATATGGCTATCTTCACTTCCTCACTTCGAATACCTTTCTAGCTCTCCTTAGTCGCATGAAGATATGGTGACGAGAAGAGCGGATCAAGAAACGAAGTGGGCGAAGGGAGCTGAGACCACAATAATACACTAACCTTGCAGTTCTTGAGTCGAGCTCTCTACCAATCCAAATAAGAAAGAAAGATACAAGCAAATGCTTCTGAGGTTAAGTCGAAATGAAGAACTCAATCATTATAAATCGTATCATCACCGCTTGTTCGTCAAAGGTAACCTCACCACGCACCTCTCCAGAGATTACACAACAAATCTACATAGGGGCGGCCAGGGGTGTCGCTGTCGCTTTCGGGATCGCTTCTTCGGTGGTCCGGCCAGCTTCGACAACGTCTTACTGTTATCAACAGCCTAGTCCGTCTGTTCCGTCATGCTACGATTACTGGGCGTAGATAGAAAAACCTTTTACGCCTTGGTTTTCCCTATTCTAATTCAAACAACACTTTTTCCTCTTCTCGTTTTTGCCAGATTGATTGTATCCCTAAGGCCATACCTATGGTTTAGCCATCGACTTACAAGCCACATTCGTGGCTTTCATCCAGGCCTCACCAGCCACATCGGCCGGTGGACCTGCATGACATAGCCTCACTGACAAAGGCCGACATGGCTGGGAAGAGCAGTGTGGCGGAGCCGGCATATCGTCAGAATCAAATGAAATGAAGTCGTTTGCCGGTAGATGGCGTGTCAGGGCGATTGATATAGCATAGTATGGGTGGGTAGCTTGACATTGTCTATTGCGACGACTTGGTAAACATCACGATTCCGGAGCCCTCTTTTTTACGCATCGCAAACACCTCACTCTAACTTCACAAGCCGGGGATTTATTTGTAAGAGCCAGCCAGCCCTGAGGCGTGCCGGTTGCAACTAGACTTGCGCGCACCGGATCTTACGGCCTCTCCTGCGACTGTCGCCTAGCATGGAAGACTCAAGTCTCCAGGAACACCGGCCACGTGGGCCACGTCTGTATCATAAAAAATCCAGAACCGGTTGTTTACGATGCAAACAGCGTAGGGTCAAGGTACGACAGTGCTATGATTTTGTTATGTCTCCGGCCGAGCCACATGATTCCGAGCCGTGGAGAGACCATCATGGCTAACGTCGATTCTTGGCAGTGCGATGAGCTGCATCCCAGTTGTAGTAGTTGTTCCAGGCATATGGTCGAATGCATCTATCAGACGCGACCATCCGCCTCGCCAAAGGCGAAGACCAGCTCCCTTGGGCAGGCAGAGAGCAAAGCATCAATCCACTCTGTCCCCAGCATCACCTCCGCCAGCACCGTCCCAGAAATAGTCCCTCAAGTGCGTGGGCGCACGCCTCTCGGTGCTTATCCTAGTGATCCCAGTGTAGTTCAGTCACCACACAGCTCTAGGTTTTACCCTTCCCCAAGCTCGTCCAACCCAACCCCTCTCCTTGATGATGCCGAACCCGAAATAGATTTACCGGATGGTCCATGGCGGAGACTGTGGGAGCTGCGGCTGTTGCATAACTGCCAAACTCGGATGAAGAACCCATTCAGTGAGCCCTCAACCGCGGATCTCCGACAGATGTGGGCGGAGGATGTGCCCGATATGGCTATTTCTTTTGCGCAGAAGCAAGGACGGTGTAGCCTTCTCTACATTGAACTGGCCCATTCGGCACTGCACATGTGGACGACGAGTACCGATAAGCAGGAACGCGAGGAACTCATCAAGTTACAACAAACGTATCAGCTCATGTGCAGCAAGGAGCAAAGGCGCGACGTGGATGAGATACCACACGCAAGCCCCAAACTCCTGGACTACATCTGTTTCACAGCTCTTAGAATTCTGGCACATTCCTTAGCGTTGGTCCAGACCTTGTCTTTAGATCCTTGGGAGCCACCTTTACAATGGCTTCATATGGGACACGGTGCTGGATCTGTCTTCAGGAAGGCGAGCGACGCACTCAAACCCGAGCATCAAACCCTCATTGCCAAGTTTGTGAACACCCCACCAACTATGCGCGATCGAGATGAGTTGATAGGGTGCGACTTTTCTCAATTAGCATGGCTACTCGACCATCCCTCCCACCCAAGCTCGATCGAGGCGCAGACCGATCAGGAATTGAACGATGAAGGGGTGCGGTCTGTTTACGAGAAAGCATTGTCGTACACATGCAGTGTAATACGAGCGATAGAGCGAAAAGAGCCGCAAGTAGCTATCGCTCGAAGACTGGGTGGCTTTGCAGTATGGGTGCCCATCGAATTCAGCAAGTTTATCGAGCAGAAGCGCCCACGAGCGTTGGTTATCTTAGCGCACTTCATGTCCCTGTGGATCGATTTCGAAAATGTCTGGATTATTGGACGCGCGGGAGAATGGCAAATTCGATGCATCTACAAGAACCTCCCCGTCGAGTGGAGCTGTAAGCTCGACTGCCTCTTTGAAAAATTCAATCATCGGGAGACAAGGCGGTAAACCTTGCAAAATGGGAAGGCGGAGGCTATGAAGCGTTTCATACGACATTAACAGGGCACCGAGTTGTACACATGGCTCATATCTAGCCACTCAATGTTGGGGCCGAGACTGAGGTTAAACATAACGTATCAGCTCTCTCATCCGAGCGAGGAACCGTGTCATGACAATATATCGTGTCATAGGTGTATCAACAAACCGCAATGGTAAGTTGGCTATAAGTGATCAAATTACCAGTTCTATGATGCGATACTTACTCTGCAAACAACTTTACTCGGCTTTCTGCACATCGTGCTGACGATTAATGTTGAAGGTTTTATTCCACGTTGAACATGTTCATAGGTATAACATATTCAATCAAAGCTGGGAAACTCGGAGTCTTTGATATCAATGGCTTAAAATAAGAAGCAGAAGCAATTCTAGGTGTTAATTTTGTAGAACATCGGCAGCCACGTACAATGTTCCAGAAATAATTAGAGTTCATAGAAGTAATTAAAAATCGTACTCAAGTATCAGCGCGAACCTATTTACATATTTGAAGACGATGTATAAAAAGGGGTAGTGAATAAGCTGGTTTCAATTGGCATTGTTGTAGGTTGCGTCAGCAAGACATTGCCCCACATTTTACCACTTCACTACTATCCCAGGCACGACTCACCACCGCTTTCACATCTATATCTCGAGACACATGACCTCAAAGGACTATACAATATCATCGTAAATCAAAGTTCGCAATGGCAAGTATAAATTTATCAAACCCATGAAAATATAAGTCAACCAAGCTAACACGACGTCAACATAGCCACCGAAGCGGAAAGCAGTAGCAGGCCCAGCAAAAGACAGCCTCCCCAAGGAGCGGCAGTCGAAGCTAGCCAAAGAGCACAACATCTCGGCGCGCGAGGAGCGCGAGATCAAAGAGGCCTTCGCGCTGTTCGCGGAGCCCATGGAAGGCGAGAAGGAAGGCGTGATACCCACCAAAGACGTCAGACGGGCCATGGTGTATGTGTCTCTCTCCTCCTGCCCTCCCATTCCGGTGGTAGTGCTAGCTATCGTCAATACCTCTTCTCCTAAAGTATATCTTCGCGGATGAAGCCCACTCACACACACAATATATAGAGCCCTCGGTCTCCCACCCTCAAAACCCGAACTAAAAGAGTTCCTCTCAATCATGGACCCAGACGACGAAGGCCACACGACCTACGAGCCGTTCCTCGCCATCTGCGCGCTCAAGCTGCACGCGCGGGACGACGCCGGCGACGGGCCGGACGCGGCCGAGGTCGACGAGGCGTTCCGGCTGTTCACGGGGGCCGGCAGCAGTAGCACTGGCGGCGGAGGCAGTGGCAGTGGTCTAGGGGGCGGAGGAGGAGGGGATGGCAGCGATGCAGAGATCCTCACGCTCGCCCATCTCAAGCGCATCGCCATGACGCTCAAGCAGGACGTCGACGAGGCGCTGCTGCGCGACATGATCCTCGAGGCGAACGGCGGCGCGGGCGTCGGCCGGGGCGTCTCGCGGTCTGAGTTCGAGGAGGTCATGCGGAGAGCTGGCGCTTGGAAGTAAGTGATTCTAAGAGGAGGCCGTTTCGATGGGGAAACATAATTGGGATCCTATTCAGGTTTAGTTCTTCCGCTCATCTACGAAGGCGACGGGAGACGCCAGGGGAGGGGGTCAAGACCAAGAATCTTACCTCATACGCCATTCAAGGATCGAGCCGGAGGCAAATTTGGAGCAAGGATCGAACACAAAACATGCAGCCCCGTTGATGACCGAGGACTTGTAGAAATAGCGCCTCGGGCTGGACGGCTGGCTGGCTGATTACGAAGCAGGAAGTTGAACATACGCAGGACTCTACGAAAGCTCAGGCTCTGTTCGCGAAGAAAGACTATATATTTTACCAGACTGCCCTCAAACCTGTGGCCCGGGGTCAAGGCGAGGAGGCTACAGAACGAACCGCCACAGCCGGCAGACATGCCATCTATGACGAAGGACTGAGTTCTAGGGTAGGGCATATCAAGCCTTTCACTGGGTGTCCTGCAATGCAGGGAAGACGCCGGTGTCTACACAGCATCAAAACAACTGGTTGGGTTTAGCTTTTGCAAGCAGTTGTCAAACACCAGAACTACAAGATCACAGCCGGGTATCTAGGTGAAAGGGCACTACTTTATGTGATGGCTGCACATTACCATGGTTCGGAAATGGACATGGTGGAAGCTACGGTTACTAGAAGAAATAAACTCATACCGCTATGAGATTGTGGTTCAATGATAAATCATTTATTCCATGTTGTCTGTAGAGATTTCTTGAATCGCTTCGCAAGTCGCCGTTTGCTAACGCCTAAATAAATGCACGCCCGCCCTTCTATCATCAGCTGAAAATCAGCAGCGTCCCTAAGGAACTGGTCCCCTTTATGCAAGCATCAAAGTAGCGGAACACAAATATGCCCATTAGATTCGTACAATCTGGGTCGTATAACGATGCATGCGCCTAAATCGGTAAAAGAATCATTCGGCCGGGGTAGCAGTTGCATTCGCTTTCTTGGCATCTGCGGCCTCCTGCGCTCTCTTCTGCGAATCCAAGACCGCTTGGAGTTCTGGAGGCGCTTTGAAGCCTGCATGGTCAGAGTGCTTCTTATAGAAGTAATTGTCCGGCTGCGGTCGCAACTCTGGAGGGAGCTCGTTGAGCACAGCCTTCAGGATGCCGTCGATTGAACCCTGTTTTGAGGCGTCGCGATGCCAGATTGAGATAAGGTGTGAATTGAACCGCACCGAGAGCCCTACGCCACAAATCTGATCTCCTGTGCCTAGCGTGAGCGCGAATGTTTAAGGATTTGTTTTCGGGGCTAACAATTTTTACCTTCTTCTAACGCCTCCTGCAGCGTTTCACCAATCGCCATCAGCTGAATGCGTGTCCAGAAATCCGGACCGGCACTCTTAGGTACTCGAAAAGTCCAGCTGCCTCCCAGAATATTCCTACGGTCCTCCCAAATAGGCTTGAAGCCGCTCTTGAACAGATACAGGGACTCGCGCATCTTTATCTGGTCCACTGGAGTGTTGTTGTTATATCTCCAGAAGTCCTGGACGGACTCGATCTGGGTGCCTAGCTGCTCCAGGGAGGACTGGTAGTTGCTGTCATCGGGCTTCTGGTCTTTGGACGGCCTGAGGGAATGAATGAAGGAATCAGAAAACAGCCGTCTCGAGGGGCCACCCACTATGGGACAAGATGGGATGGACAATAGCGTTTACCTATCAAACCAGACATTCCAGTAATGCTGGGTGGGCAGTGCCCGCATTGTCTTGAGGAAGTTCCGCTTTGCATCGTCTCGCTGCTCGGCGGGTGAGCTGACGCTGGGGGAGTTGGCATCGGAGCTCTGCGAGAGAGAGGACAGCCCTCGTGTGAACAGGCTTGGTCGCGTGGCCATGGTGAATGTGAAGAACCGTTGAATATTTAAATTCCCCGGCGCATACAACGAAGCTGCTAAAGTAGGTAGCTAGCTGGAGGGGGCAGGACGTTGACGATGGCGGGGTTTTAGGGCGATTCAATGTTGCCAAGACTCTCTCTACCTCAATAAGGGAATGATAGGCTGTCTCTGTGCAGAGTTGCAGGCGACGACAAGGGAAGTCAACAATGCTACCCGGAAGTGCAGCTCTTAGGAGTAAATGAAGCGAGCTGTAAAGGAGAGAAGAGGACAAGGCAGTCGGTTGGGTTGAATGGGTTGAAGAAACACAAAAGGAATCGAAGATGGAGGTACGCGCCTGCGTCTGCATGTAAGGCGGGAATCAGGGGAAAGCAGTACGGCAACTTGAAACAACATATGACAATGAGGATCAGGTGTGATTGAACCTGGTAGCTCCCTGGTATCTACTGGTACTACCTCTTAGCGGGGCGGTCGGTCCCTGTGCCGCTACCTGGATTATTGGCTTAGATACATTGAGTGCTGAGCGAATAGGACACCTACATGTGAGGTAGGACCTACCTACCAGGTAGTTGTTGGGTGTTGAAGCTGTAGTGGATCACAACTGCTGCGCTACTCAACCAACAGACAGCGTGACGGGGGCTCACAGTGGGCCGTTCTATTCAAGTGGTTACCTAAAGGTGAGACAGTTGGGGGAAGGTGACCAATGTTCTAGACTCACTCTTGAATTGGATTGAAAGGTGGAAACCTTCGCTTCTTTCCACCTCATGCAGGTCAATCCATATCAATAGCAATCTGTACAAGCGGCATTGTGTCGCGTAAAACATGCAACAAACCTATCTAGTCCGATGCTCTTTAATTTTGGATGGTGATTAGTCCTAGTTGCACAGCGTTGTTTGTGTAATTCTTTTTTTCTCACCTTCGGATATCTAATAGTTACAGACTATCTAAGGTTAGTTATATCAGTTAGGTAACCTCTCACTTTAAATCCGCCGAACTAGCCTTGTCCGCAGAATGACAGGAAGCTTTGTACTGAATTAATGTTTATGGCAGGTCTTACAGGATGAAGTAAAACCGGGCTTGCAACTGACATGTCTAGACCACGTTTTCATGTTTCCTTTACAGGGAGTATTGTACATTCAGTACTCAGTCCTACGTTTCGAAACAGATCGTATCATGAGGCCGTGTAAATATGCGCTTTAGTGCCAAACACGTAGTTGGTCACAAGTCCAACAAGCTATAAGCGGGAGGATAACGTGTCTTTACAAGACTGTGATATTACAGGTGGCAAGTGGAAAGTTAGATGCAATACACAAATTTTATTCTGAGTAGCCTCAAGGTGATAGAAGTACGATATTATGCAAAGCTCTGTGAGAGATTCGGCTCATGCTCAGTTGTAGGGATAAGGGCGAGGTTCACTACCCAGCTACATTTCAACTCTACTACTTGTATGGTCTTACCCATGAACCTCACTGGGGAAAGGGGTCGCAAAACCTGACGGATTGTTAGGTTATTCGGTTCAGATTCTAGTCAGCTCACACCCAAAGAACCACTCAGTCCAAGGCAGATAGAGTCAACCGATACCATCTACGATAACCTCTTGCTTGTTCCGCCGATACGAAAGATAAAGCGCTCTAACTGGTGTGCAGGGTTCATTCTACAAAGGACATCGCCCAATTGTTCACGTTGTCACATTGCCGCTTTAAGCTCGCTGGACTGGGTGTTTTTTCATCTTCGCTTAAATTTTTTTCGCTAGAGATACAATGTTTAGAGCTTCGGGATCGTGTAGTAGCGACAGTCAGTTCTCATACATGCGCTACGTTCCCTTGGCCCATCCCCATGTATGTGCTGCCCTGAAATGAATCGGCTCCCTGAGTTTGCCTACCCAGGCACCCCCAATAACCTGATCAGAGTCACATCTGATAACCACATTCAAATATCACACAATGAAAAAGCGGGATGTCTAGGCTTCCCATTCCCATTATCGGTTGCACCTTCCAGCTCCGGTTACGTGATGGAAATCTCCGCACGTGACAGCCACGATAAATCCACCTTTCGCCCCAATGTAAACAGGTGGATGAGGGGGGCGATGTCAGTTCCAGGGAGGTCGTCTCGTCTGTGTTCCATCACTCCAAAGGGGTAAAGCCAGTTCTTGCGAGAGAAAAAAATTAACGTTAAGCAACCCCCAGAAATGCGTAATGGGTTGCTTCAAAGCAGAAAAGAAACAGCTGCAATAGCGCCTTCCCCATGGTAGATGATCGGTTCCAAAAAAGAGGCCCGGAATTGTGGCCGCAGTCATCTCCGGTAGGAGAGACTCCAGTCAGATGATGCATGCCGCTGAAGGCAGAGCAAAAATTGGAGTGTTTTCGAGTTGCAGTCATGACGTTTTACCCGAAAGCAACAATTGACAAAAGAAATCCGTGATGCCGATGAAAATCAATGGTATCAGAGCGCAGACGCCAGTTCGTGATATGCTTGCTTCGCCATGCAATTCAAGTCATGCGCGAAGTCGATGAATGAAATAGACATTATGCAGGAAACGCCAAGCAGGAAGAGATGTGGCAAAAGGATGGAGTTGCCCATGAACAGGAGTAGTTACTGCGAAGCAGCAACACACCAATGGCGATGGAAGGCCCACGCACTTTTTTGGCACTCTTTGCTGCAGTACTTGGTTCGGCGGCATCGGCGGCACTTAGCAAATTGCCTCGTAAACTCTTCCCATTTGCCGCATTGATAGTAGGCACATTGTCTGATGCCACCTCGAGTATCGTCTTTGCGGCAGAGGTTCCTCATTACTACACCAGCCCAGTACTGCATATCAGTGCTGTGATACCTTACTGTGAACTTTTCCACGAGCGGGAAGATATTAAAATCGTTAGGCAGAAGATACTCCTCCTCGTACTCTTGCCTACTCAATGACTCCATTGTAATGTTGTCGCCGTCAAGCAATTGCAGTTCCTTTCCGATTTTCAGTCGCGGTACCAAGTGGCTCTGTTGGAAATATGATCGAAGATTGCAGTATTTGGAAACGTATGCAAGGAGTTGTAATGACATGAGCACATCTTCTTCCCTCGGCATGGCTGCAAGCATCTGTGTGTTAGAGGGTAGTGGGCGGTCCAACAAATAACGAGGAAGACTAGTTTGACTCGCCAAAGGAGGCTGATGGGTAGGAACAATAGGCCGATTAGGAGACAGAATACCGGGAGGTCCTGGGGTTGGTGTGTTATTGGGGATGCTCCCATCCACGGCAGCTCGATGAGTGATATTAAAGGTGCCGGCATCGGGGATCTCAGATACTGTTGGCGCGGTGAGGTCAAGAGTGGTTCCAGCCAATGTACTGTCCCCCTCTTCCATGGTAACGTCGTCAAAACCAACAGTGGGCGTAACGTCTGCGGTGCCCGACATGTCGGCATCTTGAGACCCATCGGATTGCACGCTATCCGTGTTCAAATCGTCTGTGTCTGTAGTCGAGTTTTGATGGCGGATCGAAGGACGTCGGCGAGATCGACCGTTCGGACCAAGTACTGAGGTAGGTCGAATTGTTGGTGACCGAACCTGGGGAAGGGGGAGAGGTGTTGTTGGGGAGGCGGGTTGAGACGCAACGCTAGGATTAAAGACAGGAACCATGGAAGGCAGGCGGTCAATATCACGAACAGGGCGGATAAACCCGTCAATTGCCTCCATCGTCGGGACAGCTGTTGCTGGGGTATTGATGCCTGATCGGGGGGTGGGAACAAGAGATGGACGGGTCTCGTGTCTATGATGGTGGTGGTGATGATGGTGATGGTGGTGGTGATGGTGATGACGATGGTTGGAAAAGGTCGGCCGTTCGGGAGGCGAAGTTGTTGGGAAAGATGGGCCAGAGGGGCCAGCTTCGGCGTTGCCCAGCTCTCCGGCAGCCGAGGTGCTCGCGAAGGCAGCAGCAGAAACGTCAATGGATGGCGGTGGAGCTTGCCTCCTGAACGGCCGCTGCTCGAGTTCTAAACGCCCAGATCTATTTGTAAAAGTGAAGGGGGTGGTTTTGGTTGCGTCGCGGTGGTTGTGGCTTCGATGGCGGTGATGATGATCCGCGATCTGCTTTTGCTTTGCCTCCTCGGCTTTCTCACGACACTTCTCAATGACCTTAATATAATTGTCCAGGATAGTGGCAATGACGGGGACCATATCAGCCTCGACGACCCGAGTTCTCACGTTCTCGGTCCCACGGACCCCAATGTTGACCACACACTGGAAAGCCAAGTTCCATTTCCACATATCCATCATGTCCTTACTACGCCCCTGTTTGAGTATGCACACCAGTCTTTCTATCCCTCCATCAACCGTTAAGATGTCCCTGATGCGGGCTGATGAGGTAGTCAGATAGGCGAGGTGGTTGAGCGAGTTGATTAATGGGAGCGTCGAGGTGCAGTCAAGAGCACGGCGGTCATACAGGGCAGTGGTAATGCCCACCGACGCCTTGTTGACGTTGGGAATACTGAAATTGACCTCCCTCATGGCGACGAGTATGATTCAAGCAGGCCGCTGTGGGATCTGTGAAGCGGCGTCAGGAGAGGAGTCGGTGTCGAAGACGTCGTGGCACAAAGCGGCGATAGAGTAGGCGAGTGACTGTATAGTATATAGCTAGATAAAGTCGAATTCAGGCAGAGATCGGCCTTGCTGTAACTATCGGTTGACGGGCGCGCAGTGGAGGATTAATGCGGAGACGTAATGCACAAAGGGATGCAGGAGGTGGTTAATTGCTCGGAAGCTATTCCTCCCCGGCAATGCGTAATAAAGTTGCTCTCTGCTCGCAGCGCGCGAATCTCGGCTCACCCGTTGAGGAGGACGGGAATATGCACAACGCACCGATGACGGGGAGCGCTCTGAGGACCGAGGGAGAGAGGGCGGATCAAACCGCGTGTATATACAAGGCCTGAAGATGAGAGAAAGGGCAAAGGGTCTTTAAAAAGGTTTGAGCTCAGCTGGAAGGGGAAAAAAAGCCTGCATGCGGATATGGACATGAAACTGGATCGTGACTCGAGCGGTAAAAAGATGCCCAAGTGCCAAATACGAAATGCCGCGACGGCTAACCTGTTCGTGGACGTGCAACGGGGCTCAAGGAAAACAAGAAGATGGAGGCCCGGATCTCCAGCGCGTCGGACTCTACGTCGAGACGAAAAACCCCATCCAGAGACGATAGGGAGAGATGGGAGGAAGGTGTCGAGTCGAATACAATGGTACGATTAGGAGAGGGAGGCTTCGGGTCGAGACGATGAAAGGATGGTTGGGATGGGAAGCGAGTCGGGGGCTGCAAAGAGAGAAAAGGGCTTAAGCTGGATACAAGGTCTGGGCTTAGCCTTGGCATTGGGTGCGCAGAAAAGACCGAAGAGGGGGAGAACAGGGGCACAGACTCTGTAGGTTAAGTGAAGTGTCTATCTATGCCTCGTGCAGCGCAGCAGTGTAGAACAGACGCCCCCAGCCAGCGTGCCTACAGCGAGTTGGTGTCTTGATTCTGTGCTAAGAAGCCCTGTGTTCAGGGACAAGAGAGCTTGCGAAGGGCTGGCATGCTGCTGGAAAAGTCTGCCGTAGGGGGTAAGGTACAGCATGCTTTCTCTACACATACGCTGCGACAGTATACCTAGCCTTGCCTCCCCATCTCCGCCAAGGACTAGAAATGACCCGGAAGCCGCCCCACCGATCACATCGCAGCCGTTGACACCGCTAGAGTATGGCCTAAGCAACGCTAAGCACTTGGAGGTAGGCGGCCATTACCTATTGCAGTATCATGGTCGCTTCTGTTTCAGTGCGGAATTTCAGTGAAGAAATCATGTCTAATTGCCTCCCGGGAAGTACATCGACAGTTACTAAGTATCTACCGGTATAGCAGAGGCAAGCGGCCATCCCGAGAACCTAACACCACTAATCCGTTGATTTATAAACCCGCTTGTCTCGACAACACTGTTTCCTACCCTTCCACTATTAGCTCCATCTAGCAAACTATAACTATCAAAAAGGGATGACAGAGGAAAAGAAAGTCAGAATGAAGGAAGGGATGCCATCAAGGTAGAAGCTTCTATCCGCCTCTTAGGTAGTTTAGTGGCATACCTACCTACGCTTACTTCCTAATGAGCGAGGGTCTGCTGAGCAGCCCTGCCTGCCAGCATCATCACACGCTCCCTGAATCCCCTTAGACCCTTACAAATCAAATGCAACGTACTGGAGCTCCAACCACCCAGTAATACACCTCCTGCCCACCGAGAAAACATGGCCTAGGGCTCACCAACCACCTGGCTAGTGTCCTGAGGATGCCTAGTCCCTGATCTAAATACTCGAACGAACCGCCATCAAGCACCATGACAATAAGCGACGATTCTCAACGTGTTCTAGCTTACCTAGCTCGCTAGTCTGGCAGTCTGTTGAAGACGATGAAATTACTGTTGTTAGCTACATGGAGTGGGAGGCGAATGACGATGTGGCAAGGACTAGGCCTGGCAGTTGGGTGGACCCCCGTTCACATAAGGTAGGCCGATCTTTTCTGTCGGTATTTTTGGTCTTCGGACCCGTTTCTCAACTCAAATTTTTGTCTTATTTTCAACAGGGCAAGGAGGAAGGGAGACAGAGAAAATTAAGAAGAAAAACTGAAAGTCTCATCCTCTCGAACTTCGCGGATGGTCGCAGCATCGACATTGTTGGTTAGGTAGTAGGTGATGGCTATAAAATTATATGCTTTTAATGGTATGCGTGAGTAAGCATACAATAGGGTACCCATCCCCATCCACCAAGGTAAACAGTCCTATGTTCACTACTCAGTACTACGTAGTACACAGGCAAACTTCTTAAGATATCTGGCGTTGCAACGGGACTATTAGGTCAGCCGTCCCCTCCGCTGCGGTACAGACCGACATCCGTCTTGCACGCGACGGACCAGTAAAGAAACACGACCGGTATGTTTCTTATATCTTCGAATAATGCGCCCCTGAGTCGACAATGCTAGTGCTACTAGTAGTCAGATATCGTCCAATGTCGAGATCTTCGGTAATCAACCTGACTTTCGAGTCATGAACCGCTCTGGATGCTACCCGACTGCATTGCCTAATGCAGCTAGAATATTCGTGTCGTGTTCTCAGTTTGGCGGTTCCGTCTCGCTGGCACCACTAGGGCTTAGAGGCGGCCAACAAACCTGGCCTGTGCTGTCACGAGAAGCCGGTAGATAGCCCACTCTGCTATCGTTCCTTTTGATTGATTGAGTTTGGTCCGGTACAGCGACGTTAGACGCGCTGCGAGTTAGCGTAGCCGGACCGAAGCCATTACCGGTACTCCAACTCTCACACATGTAACCTACTACCTAATACTTTGCCTGGAGAAGGGGAGAACAACCTACCCTGATGGTTACCTTGGAACATGTGAGTATCACTTACAGCTGCCAGTAATGCCGGCCGTAATAGCATGATACATTCTTAAGCATATCGTGTACGATCGGGCTAACAGCTTCCGTAGTATATAAGATCTCACTGCCATAAGCCATCAAGGTGACCTCTACGTTGCAACCCATTCTCCTCACTTTGCTCCAACATGCCTGTCACACTTCGGTTTGCAGCTCTCCCTGTTCATTTGTTAATGCAGCCAGCTCAAGAATGATTGGTCAGTTCAGGGCACAATCGTGCACGAGAACCCTCGGACCTGCGAAATGCTCATTGGACAACAACTCGTTATTGGAATGGTATCAACAGAATATAAACCGGCTGCTCTCTGCCATCTCTCCCTTTCGAGCCAAACACGTTTCAGCCCAATACTGAACGAGAACAGTGATTGCAGTAGTTCTCTGACACGTGATTAAGGAAGTTCGTACACGACGCAACCTACAAACATATACGCAAGCATCGCGAATCATTGAAGTCTATAACATTTGCCCAGCAGCTTGGCTCGACCGCCCCCGTAGGATTTCTGCCCTTCTCCAAATTTCCCCATTCCCAGGTCGTTCGACACGTTGCTTTGAAGGGAAGGACCTGAAACGCCACAGAATCCCCTTTCTTCACCTCTTCGCCCTTCCTAGGTTACCAGTTAGACGGCCAGTACCTCCAGCTAGGACACCGTAGGACACAACGTTAGTATATAGTCTCTCGAGAAGGCTTAAGGCGGTGTTCACATGGTACCTGCTTGGCTATGTACGTACTAGTCTAAAATCTCTACAGACAGCCAGGGATTCCCCTGCCGTATGTACTTGACCAGAGAGCAGGATGCCGACTCTGCCTTGTACCTATGTAGCTGTCTGCATACGACGTGGGACGTTGGGTCGAACAACATCTTTAGTGGCTGTCAGAACGGGCATCAAATTCGCTAGCCGAAGTTAAAACAAACGCGCGTTCTATAAGACATTCATTGATCCTCCGGTGTAACATAGAGGCCCGTTTTAACGCCATGTTTACAGTACCTACAGTATGATCTAAAGCCAAGGGACCTTTTTGGTTTTCAAGTAAACAAACAATATACGTAGCAAAGATAACCAACCGATTGGTGCGCCTTGCCGCCTACTTGTCTGGCGCGCAAGCGCTGATACGTGATGAAACTGACGCCGCAGTGTGGATGCTTGATCCTTCCTTGCCTGTAATTACAGTAGGTAAGGTATCACAAGGTCTATTTTCCTCTCTCTGTGACATCTACATTATCGGCACGATTAGTTATTTTAGGGAGTGTCTGTACTAGATGTTCACTGTCAGATCTGGCGCATCCATGGCCGTGGGAAAAGACAATACTACCTTGATATCTGGAGCTTCCGGCGATGATCCGATGGGAGAGGCACCGCTCGGGTCTCTTCCCGGCGCGCCACTATCTGTCGAATATATGTCACATTCGTTTACCATTTCACCAAAGATATCACTTACATTGCGGATATCCTCGATCCTAATATAACTTGAACCACTGCGTCGTACCTTGCTCTTACGTGAATGCTCTAGAATAATCATGCTTCTCGCGAAATCCTATACGCCTATACAAAGAGGCGTGACTGTAAAGGGGCTTTTGAAAGTCAGGTAGAAGCTTCCAATCCCGCCAGCATCAACCATGTTGTTGATTTCCTTTACCACAGGCTCAGAAATGGTCATTTGATATCCCTTCTGTACATCATATCTCAACTCTATGGCAACATTCGGCAATTCTTAGCAGATCAGAAAGCGCTTTTCTCTACCCACTAAAGACTAGACTATCTCATCCAATCATAACTTGAAGCAAAGGCTGCAAGAGGCTGCAAAAGGCTGCAAGGGGATATTTTGGGGGGGAGGACGTGCTTACGTCTGTGCAACACAGATATGTATGCACAGCACAGTTGCTTCTGCCTCACCGAACGCAGTACGGACACATGTTAGGATAGCGCGAGAAGACAAGCGTTCCATATCCACTCACGACTACGATCAGTCATCTGCCACCGAAGAGTTTGCGGCGTTATCCTTGTACCATTGTCAAGGAGACAGATTACATACCTCTCACTTTTATGATAAACGCACGACAGTGAGACATGCAAGGTCGGCGTATCCCAGAGAAATTCTACGTCCGTGCCCGGCAGCTGACGAAGATGGCGATCCCAAAATATCTGCCTATCTCAACACTGCATGATGACATGCCGACAGAATTGGGGAGAAAGTTAATACCCATGCTCTCTAGCTGCAGCTATGGCACTACCCTATTGTTCTACTACAAGCAACCGAGAAATCGACCTTTCCACTGTGACTGCTCTGATCGATCAGTGCCAAGTATGTATGGTATTCCGGTAGCGTCCGAAGAACGGGTTTAAGTGGATGTGGATAGGGGGCTTCGCAACTGCCGGCAGCCGGGGCTCTCGGAGGATATTGAGTTACCCGGGCGAGTATCGAGTACCGCCAGAAACACCGAGATATAAAAAGACTTGGTGGTTAGAATCCGGTGACACAAGAACAAGGTAATTTACTTAGGCATTAATCGCACAAGGTTCCATGTGATGTGACACAGACCACTGTTCAACTAAGGGCTAGTGTATCTCCGCATATTTGCTCTACCCACGTTTCCCAATTACTATATCGATATGAATATAGATACGGTATTCTTCCTAGATTAGACATGAACTGTTTTGCTATAAGGAGAGTGGTTCTTCGTAGTGAATTCATTGATCATGCTAGAGCTCTCGAGACCCATCCGTACACCTATTAGCCATCGCCGATGGGATAATGCTATCACGCATGAATATCTGCTTCAGAATCGTGGATGGTGGTCCCACAGATCAAATCTTCCTGGAAGAGGCCGTTAGCCTGGGGCTGACTGAGTTGAGAGGCCGCCGTTCCATGCGAGTGTTTCGAGTCTGTCTTTCTTGAGGGCGCGGACAAGCTTACCACGTCTGTCAGCAACTTGGCCGCTCAACGAGGACCTTCCGTAGAACAATAATGAAGGTTGACAAACTCATGTATGTTCGTGTTTCATACTAAAACCCACCGCTTTTAACTACTTATATGGGATGAACATCATATCACCACCACCACCGGTTCAGACGACAAGAGCCAAGATAAGTGTCAATCCGGACTGCCGGATCCTGCGTTACACAGTCGTTGCACCTATAGCATGTCCCGGGTTTGTACGTTCTTGAGTAGGCCGATTTCTGCTGCTTACTGGAAGACAAATCGGGATGAAACACGGTTCGTCTCGGAAGGAAACGGCTGGAGGGACTAATCCCACAATACCAGGTATCTATCTGTATGGATCATCCAGATACTATACCTGCTGCATGAAGGCTTGATGATCAATTAAACTGTAGTGTGGTTCAGCCTGGGTCAACCTCCCGTGCTGATTGAATGTCTAGGTAGATACTTAAGTATAGAGTTAGATAGCTATGTAAGTACGCCGCAGACGTTGATCAATCTGATCCGAATATTAGACGACGGAAAAGCCGAATAAGTTAGAGAATGATAATTTCGCAACCTATCAAGTTACTAATTCCTTACAGGCACGTAAAATGACACCGAGATTCAAACTCCTGGGCGAGGAAGCTTTGGTGCTATACATGTGTTTTAAAGGATATATCAGCTGCACTGCCTAACATATCGCCGTTAATTATGGGTTTACGGCCGTGAAAATTATGTTTACATAGTCTCGGGCGAACTGAAAACATAACTCACGAGTTAGCTATACTCTGACTTTGTCCCGGGAGGCGGGTGGGAGAGACTGTGTCTCAGTTCTCTAACAGGAAAATTTATACGGGTTACAATAAACTCACCACGCACTACACAATCCTACCCTCCGGGGAACGCTTCGCAAAGATTCCGAAATCCTCTGCTGAACGCAGGAATTAGAAGGACTGAGTCGCACGTCTATGTCGTCCGCACTACCCGTATACCCCTTCCATCTCCCAATCTTGATCGATATATTTTATTTCTCGTCCATCTTCGTTTCTCAGACCAAAATACTCCTTTCTATCCTAACCGCCCTTCACACAGCTGAAGATATCATACTCTCGACCTACTCGAATAAGGCAATTCTGGTCTGAGTATTATTTTGATGATGTTATGCCAGGGCTTAATCTCCCATAGTTCAATATTGCAGTGAATTCTTCATATGGATCCGTAACTCTTTTGTTAGTTACGTCTTTCTTGTTCATATTCTTGTGTGGTCGTTGGTAGAGATAGTGTTCTTACAAGCGTTAATATTATGCTTTTCAGCTCTTATGATTAAGTCATAGAAGCTTCTTGAAAGCCCGTCATGAAGACTGTATCAAATTGCCGCCATGGGTAGAATATAATACTCTCATTGCAGCATTCTAGATTTCCCAGGAACTGGCGACAGCCTACAACTTCGCATAGGTATACATAACTAGAAATGGGGAACTAGCCGGAATCATGTCCTGGAACAGTATAATTGTTTTATTTCTCTATTAATCACACGCAAAGATTTGTCCTAATCACCGCTAATCTTTGCGTGCCTGAAATACTTCATGCCTACCCATGCAACAATAACCCAGACCCACGCCATGATAGACGTGAGTATCATCAAAGCGGGATAATAGCCTACGATAGGCAGTGTGGGATCGTCTTCAAGCTCGGGTGGTGCATAGGGCGTTGACCCAACATCCCAAGCCCAGCTCCAGATGTTCAGGCATGAGCCCATACCAATGATAAAGACGAACCACGTGACGATGAGAACAACCCACCCCCACCACTCTGTTTCGCTATAGTCGTGGTAGCTGCCATCTATGTTGGCCAAAGCAGGGCTTCCTGTCGCCAATCCTTGTAGTGATAAAGGCGATTTGGCATACTGCTGCTTATTCGTCGATCGCCGGCGTTGTATCGATTGCACCGGGGATTGCGCGCGGTGAGAAGAGCCAGGGAAGTAAGATTCAGAGCCCGATGAATAGGTCGCCCGGTCGGGCTGGGAGTGCGATGGCACGGGCAGCGTCATTGAAAACCCATCGTCTTCGTCCGTGGTAGATGTGTACGAGATTGTAGGGCTCGTCATGTGAGGGTCATAGCCAAGGGGAGGGAATGGCCGTACCGGCTCCGGCACTGCAGATATCTCCCTTGAGGCCATTCCCTCCGTCGACGGACGCGGCGTAGTTTCCGACAAACCTAGACCGACCGCAGGCCCATCCGTCAAAACGCCAGAGCTGGCATGCTGTTGTTGTATGGGGGGAGACACGGGGGTCTGCTTAAGAAGGATTTGCGATGTGTCGAGGGCGAGAGGCTGTGGTAGTTGTAGCTGTTGCTGTTGCGGTTGGGACTTCAGCTCGCGCTTCTCACGCGCAGCGCCGCGGCCGAGCAAGGCCACCTTGCGCAGAGAGCCCCTACGCCTACGAGTTTTTTGCTGAGACATTGCGGCCGCCAGGGCACGCGTCGGCTTATCAGAGGCATTTTCAGAGTTGACAGCCGTGGCGCCAGAGGCGGACGAAGGCTGTTGGAGCCGCGAATCGTTCAGACTCGATTTGCTTTCGGAGGTGCGTAAGAAGGGAAATCTGGTGAGTATGCCGGCGCCGGAACCGCTCCTTTTTCGGCTGGTCGTAATTGCATCCGATGGCTGGTGCGAGCTGCTTTTCTGGACGGGAGAAGTTGTCTCCATTGTCATATGGGCGTTATTGTTCGCGGGTCCGGATTACGATCATTGGGAGTTGCAGTTATTCCCATTGTCAACACGATTGGCGATACCAAGGGTCGGATCTCATCCGTACAAATATAGGGGTTGGCGCAATACGGGTATAATTTAAGATATAAGCAGGAGTGTATATAAATTCAACTGCTTTGAATTGCTGTCGTGAAGATATTGGTTAGAGTCCTGTTTATATCGCGAAGCGAATTGGGAGTTGGGAAGAGAGAACGTTAAGGTTGCAGATGTCTCTGGTGACGTGAACCGTCCGATTAATTCACTGACTAGAACAAGCGGGATCCACCTTTTAGCGTACGATGCGCTAGGTACGATCCCATGTCGCACACCCGCTAGGCCTGACCCGGGGGCTTCCCCTGCAGAAATGCATTTGCTGATACCTAACTTTGTAACTCTCTTTCGGCTGTTCCTTGCTTTGCGCAGCTGTCATCTGATGGACAGCACAGGCTAGGTTACCTAGCAAATCTATGGCAATGTACCTAGGTAGATAAGGTACAGTACTCACGGTGGGTACGGTATCTTTGATTGGCGCCCCCAATAGATGAGTTGAAGGGAAAGTCAATTCGACCCAAACTTCTATATCTGTACCGCGGCATCTCCTCCGCAGAAGTCCTCCACATATTAGCTCCCAGATAGGGTAAGTATATCCACCACGCAGCGGCCGTGCTCGGCGTAGGAAGGTACCTGCCTGCCGCCGTGCCTGACTTGCTATTCCTGGGCGGCTGAGACATGTCCCATTCCGTCTGGCTCTGGCAAACCTTCTGTGCTTTAGCTCATGAAAACGTCATGAAGCCGACGACCGCACGTTCGTCCCGTTCGTTTGTTTGTTTGTATCGTGTTCCGCATCTCAGAGGTTCTTGGTCGCTAGCGCTTTCTTGGAGCCTTATTGTTCCCCTGTCTGGCACTGCTCATTTATTCTAAATCGGGGGGGACCAGTAATCAGCGCCAAGAACCGGCTGCTTAGTGTCGATTGTCGCGTTGTGGGCAACCAAAGGAAAAAGAGGATAATAGGAAAGGGAATGGCTCCCGCGAACAGCGCAATTCCACCTCCTATCTCTGTCATTCCCGCTATCGAGACGCCCGACGATCGCGACCCATACCGCGACAACTACGACAACCACAACGACAGTTCCGATCGCTTTGTCCACCGCCACAACGCTTCCCAATCGCTCCTGACCGCCTCTGCGGGCCTCGACCACCACGCTCATTACCAGTTCTATGACCCGAAGCGTCTCTCGCCCGTCGCACCGGCTTTCCAGGATCGCAATTCACTTCTAGTCCCAGGAATGGCGTCCAACACCGACGACGACTTCTCTAACGAGAACTCGGTGCCAATTGACATCCCGAAACCAAATGCCCCGAATCCCTTCAACTTCCAGACCCAGGTCATATCCACATCGCCTGTCAAGCCCAATGTCGGCCAGCGGCGCGGTCACAAGTATAAGCACTCAAGTATAAGTGCGCAACATCAGATCTTCCAAGAGCCACCGCCGCGCCCGCCGCTGGCTCTACCACGCGACCTTCCTGTGCCCACGCTCAAGGAGACCTGGAAGTCTATGTCTAAGGACCAACGTCATCGCCTTTACTGGTGCATATGCCATGCGCTCGTCGCCAATTGGCTATTCCTGTCCGCCCACGGCTCGTTGACGATGACGGCGCTCTCACATTTGGTATTCTTCGATGTAGGATCGGCACTGATCTGCGTGGCGGTCGAAGTTCTAGGCAACTTTGAGGTCTGGAAGCGCAGTAGCATTCGGTACCCGTTTGGCTTGGAACGTGCTGAAGTCTTGGCCGGCTTCGCCATGAGCATCTTTCTGATCTTCGGTGGTTTTGATCTTGTCAGCCATAACGTAAAGCACGTCCTCGAAGGCCACGGTGGTGATGGTTCCCACGAAGGACACGCGCACGAACACGACGAACCGAGAGTCGCCATGGGCAGTATTGACTTTGTCAGTCTTGCGGCCATAATCGCAACACTTATCAGCGCATTCGGTCTCAGAAATCATGCCAGAATCAGCCGAGCCATGCGCGTAAGCTACCTGGCCAGCTTACCGAGCATTCTGTCAAACCCGTTCCATTTCCTCACGCTCTCGGTATCCGCCCTCCTGGTGATGCTTCCTCTCTTTTCTATCCACCTGCACATCATGCTCGACAGCGCAGTCTGTGGTCTGATCGCGGTAGCTATGTTTGGGCTTGGAGTGCGGTTGGCCATCGCCCAGGGGCTTATGTTGCTCATGAGCTACGGAGGACGCTCGGGTTCGCTCTCGGGCAGATACAAGGAGTTCGGCGTCTCGGATGTCCTTCGGGAAATTGAGACGGAGCCCAGCATCGAACGAGTGGAAGAAGCGCAGTTCTGGCAGGTGCACTACGGCCTTTGCATGGCCAATCTCAAAGTGAGCGTCGCTAAGAATTGTGATGATGCCACCCTCAGTCGCTTGCGAACTCGCATCTCGAATCTCATCCAGAACAGGCTTGGAGAGGGATATGGTCGAGGCGGGAGTTTGAAGTGGGAAGTCAGCTTACAAACGGGCACTTCGACTGTGCAATTATAAAAACAAAAAAAGAGAAACCATACACATACATAAAGCTTATATCATAGAAACCTAGTACATAATTGGGTCGGGAGGGACACGAGAGTTTATCAGGTCTTGCAGCGGCTGTTCGGTAAACGTTGTGTGCTTTCTTTATCGTGTTCTGAAGGCGGCATTTTCGGGCGTTGGTACAGGCGGGCATAAAGGCACATGAGCTAAGATATCCTCCTCCTTTGCAAAGAAGGAAGAAGCGGCAGCAGCAGCAGCAGGACACACAGCATGAGAATTTGGCATAGATCGATGGGAAAGAAAGGGGCTTGCGGAACGATGATGATTGTATAAATGTGTGCACCTCTACCTAATTTTCTCCTGTAAATAGCTATATACCTCGAATGGAAACATGCATAACCTATAATTTCCTTCAACCTTCGTGTTAATTTTATTTGTGCCTGGTATGTTGCTGGTGAGGTAGTCTAAGCGGCATTCACGAAGTTAAAAGGCAGGCAATCGGTTTCCGCCTTTACCTTTCAGGCTTGCGCATGCGACTGACAAGCGGTTCAGAGGTGATGCATATATAGAATTTAGCTCTATTAGTCTCCCACTGATCCTAGAACGGCACTGAAAACCGGCATGCTTAAACCAGTTCTTGAAAGTGGTATTCTTGGATATATGTAATTCCAGTCAGTACACTAAGACGCGCTATACATAATACGGGCAGTAAACAAGGCCCTCGAACTTATTCCTCATGACGACGGCATTTCCAGCATAATGCACCAACCCTCTTGCGTAGCAAAATTTATAATACTTCGTAATAGTCAGCTTGCAGCTAGAGGTCTTCTAACCCTGCGGTGGTCTCTGTGGTGAGAGACCGGGCGAGGCCGGACCTGTAGGAGCCTGCCCGCGAAGGTTGATTGACCCGATTCTGGATACAATATTATTGCCGACGGCATCGACTGCTCCGCGTGGCGAAGTGACTAAAATACTTGAAGTAAGTAAATGGTACATTACGGCAATTACGTATGATTCGTAATTACTTGAGGTTTCATTCCAGAAAGTAGGAAAGAACAAGGTAGACAAATCCAAGAATTACTTACGAGTTGGGCCGGCCGGCGCCGTCTCCTGAACCTTGAACAGCTTGATGCCCGTACCGTTCCAAATGCCAACCATTCCCTTAGCAACTTGCATTTCGCTAGCGAATATGAAACCCCATATCAGAGATTCGTACCAGCCGAGGGCTAGAGGGGACCACTCAAAAGATTGAACTCGTATTAATGATGGTTCAATACCAACTAAATCGGCTTCTCTGATGGCCTTGAGAGCTGCAGGCGAAGGAGATTCGGCGTTAAGCTCCTGGCGGTCAACGAGCACAGTCAGCTGCTGGATAACAATTAGGATGGTGTGTAACGGGAGTTCCGGGAGCCAGCTCTCAATCCAATCTGCGGACGGCTCAAACGCGCCGGAGGCAGACTGGCCTGCGACAGAATAACTTGCTAAGCTAGTGGTACTGTTTTGCCTAGAGAAGGTTGGAACCCCAGCGGGCATCTTTCCCCTGGCTTTTTCGGACATTCCCTTCAGTTGAGTTGGCACAGCGTCCTCGACCCCCGCAACAGACGAAGCTCGAGAAGGATTCTCGCTAGAACTCGACTGAGCTGGCGTTGGACGCTCTTCCCCATCACTATCATCCTCATCGTCGCCGATTGTGAACGTTGCGTCTTCCTCGGGTACATCGCTCAATGAGGGGATCTTGGGTACGGCCGTAGTAGGACTGCGTAAGCTCTCAACGGAACTCCGTCTCGAATTTATTTCAAAGGGATCAACCGGCTGTCCGCTTTCTTTTCTTTGGCGGTTTCGCCGCTCGAGTTCTTCTTGACCGCTCTCGAGAGTGAAGCTTCGCAAAGCCTCAAAACGTTTTCTATTCTTCAGTATATGATAAATAAAAACCGGGTTGTCTATATTAATTAGCGCGAACTTTTCGGGCTCTGTCAGGGGCTTCAGGGGCTACTCACTCCTGTATTGGTGCTCAATGATAGCATTGATAGACTCCAATAGCGAACTTAATAAAACGTGGTTGCTGTCATTGGCTAGAAGGAATGATGGAGAGGACATCGAATTGAACAGCTGCATTAGTTTTGAACATGTTGTACTGCTGATGCCTTCCAGATATGCGGCAACATTATTAACGACTGCTAACAACGCTGGATAGATAGCAGAGAGTTTGCCCTGGCTCCTGGTGATGAGATTATAGATCGACTAAACAGTATGATTAGTATCTGCTCTCTAGATGAAGTTTCTGAAATACTCGCCTGTATGAGGAAGTCGCCATAAGTCCCCTTGAAATTAGGTATTCTGATGACTGTTGGGAGTGTATCTTGTGCAGTAAAACGCTTATTCAAATTGACTCCGAAGTTCTTTTCAACGCTTAATGTTTGTAAAAGGAAAGCACACATCCTCACTACGCCCTGTTTTGAGGCATCTAACTTGTATTCAGTGGCATAGAAGAGGATAAGGATGACAAAATCATGGGCCCGTTGAGTATCGATCATATACGATCTGAACCGTTTGTTGCATTGGGTAACCTCCCAAAACAGCATTATTATTTCAGGAGAGAATCTGGCTGTGGCTTGACTGCCAGGTAGATATGACGTATTGGATTGAATTGGCTGGTTGAGGATTCGGGTCATGCCGTCCAGAATGAATTGAAAGTCTTGGGGACGATGCAGCCGGCCCAGGAAATGACGATAGTAATTCTTTGACGTAGGGCCAGTGGACGATTCGGGTATGGGGTAGAGCAGAATAACCAAGAGGAACTGTAGAGTGTAGGTGACGAGAACCTCTTTGGGATCCTTAAAAACGAGTGTGTTGATAGGAACACGCCAACTAGCCGGATTATACTTGAGAGTCTGCAATCGTTAGAGGCGACAGCACTGGGCTCAACTTTCGACGACTTCGACTTACCGTATTCAGTAGCGAGCACAGGACAGAGAGCACGACTTGCTTATCGGGACAAGTGCAGATATAGGTTAACGTCTTGGTACCCTTGGTGGGAAGCAGATTCGGCGACATATACATGCTCTGGCTGGCTAATGTCACGAGCAATCGTAAGATCTCGCACCGATTATTCTCAAACTCCCTTGTCGTGGGCACAGCTGTATTGCAGCCTACGCCACTCTGCCAGATGGCATAGGTTACTTTTGGTTTGCCATGAGGCTGCTTCGGGACAGTCAAGTCGGAGAAAAAGAGCAAGTCAACTAGGGTATCTATAAGTTCCTCGGCAAGAGGCTTCGCCTCCTCGAACTCGTCGGTCTGAGGCTTCGCATCCTGCTTGTCTTCCTGGGCCTCGTCAAACAGCACTTCGTTTGCAATGGCGGATCGCCTCGTCCGTTTCCTCCTCGTGCCCCAGAAGAATTTGTCTTCCCAGGCTTGTAGATTTTCGGCTTCGTATAAGTAGGGTAGGATACGGGTCAACACGCGAACGCAGTTCAAGGCGTCTCTTTCGGGGGCGAACTCGGTGTCAGGGAAAGACGGATGATGGCGCAGTATGAATAAGCGTGAGGTGAGGGCTAGGATAAGCGTTTCCAGATTTTCCAACGCCCTATCTCGAGTGCGGCGGATGTCGGCAGCCGAAAAGAGGCTGAATACATCTTCGGATGACTCTGGGAGCTCCCAGAACTATGGAGTAAGTGTCAGCAGAAGGCGCACAAATCTCTACCACTTGTTTGCGGCTCGTAAGAGAGACGGAAGAGAGACGGAGGGGGACTGACGGAGGTCCAGTAGGGATCGTCAGCGGGTATATGCCGCTCTTCAGACAACCTAAAGATTCCCTTCTTGAAGACGAGTTTGGAGTCACTGGCACCCATGGCGACAAAGTCAATCCATGTCTACGGGAAAAGGTCGTTGAGCAGAGCGCGGCCGGTTTCCCTCAATTGGGCTAATCTACCAAGATGCTGCGGGGGTGCTGCAGAAGATGGGCTCTGGTTGAAGGAGAAGCGATTGATGGGCAGTCCGTTGTCTTTGCTCAGGTACTGGGGATGCGAATGAAGAAATGTCCGACAATGTAGCTAGGCAGGTTAGTGAACGTGTTAGAGATATCACCATCGATCAGCAAGCTCGCGATCTGCCTTGGGTACGTCAGGTGGTAGGCACATGTCATTAGTAGGTTACCGCACTAAGCCTAGGCACTTTAACAGCTGTTACCTCATTATTGTAGGTCTTATCGATATACAGTATGGGAGCACTCTGAAGCAGACCCGCATTCCTTAGCTGCCCGTGTAGGCTGTGTAGGGTAGCTGATACCAACTTTAATCATACCGAATCACTCCATTAAGGTTGACTTAAATGCACGTATTATTAAAGCACACTTTATACCACAAAGGGACCCGACTCTGAGAAACGATCACATCGATTGTATAATAAGAGAACTTGTCTCAAAATGGGTACAGCGTATAGTAAAAGTAGGCGACCTAATACTCCGACTTTCTGCTTGTCCAATGGAGCTCTAAAGAAATAACTAGCTACAGTATTAATATTACTATGTAGACTGAGTATCTGAGGGAGGTATGCCAAGATGTGTAAATGGTTCTACAATAACTCAAGTAATCACCATGCAGTAGTGGCCATGAATATCTCATTCTCATTCTCCCCTCTCTCGGGGTCTTCGAACATCTACTACAGTAGCAACCCCAGCTATTTTAGACTACCTACTGCGTAGGCGGTCGTCCAGTTCCGGATATTAGCCGGGTGTCATCAAGGTTCAAACGAAATACAAGCTACAAAAGACAGCCCTTGATCCCTTCACTAATAGCTATGTAGACAGTTCCATAGATAACAGCTAGGCGTTCGACTTGTAAAAGGCTCTCTCTTCACTCTTATCCGGTGATGCTGGTGTCAACGCTAATAGGCTTCGAACATTCTGTTAGCAGCGTATTTCTTTTCTTCCCCGACATTCTCATCTCCAAAGCCGGGTTCTCCGCATCAAGACATCTTCGGGAAAGACGGGCCGCGGCTGACCATGCGGTCTACAGTTGGTTCAGGACATTTCCCGACCTTTTGCCGACAGATCTTCAAGAACAATGGTTCACCCTATGTATATAAAAGGGCGGTCTCACCCTCTTAAACAAGCAAGCTGTAGATAGTAGAATCCAAAGGCTAGTTGGTATCTTATGCTCTTCGTTGACCGGAGTTCAGTGAGTGGCCTAAGATGTCGACTACACAGACCGCCGTCGCGGAACCGGCCCAGTCGTATCCGCTGACGGAGCTGGATCGCGATTTCACGGCTACGGATCCCGAATCATCGTCAGGGCACCAGCTAGCTGAGAGCGAAGCCGTTGATCGTGAACCGGTTACGCCTTTCCTTAAATTGCTCGTTGCCGGCTACTCTTTCTTCTGTGCCGGTGTCAGCGATGGTACTTGTATGTACTACCTTAGCACTTCTTGCTGTACCCCTTTCCAGGAATTGGCATGTCTCCAGTCCCTTAATGAAGAAATTATTATTACGGACTAAGGGGATATTGGCCTGACTGCGTTGAAGTAGGACCGTTGATCCCATATATCCTAAGTAGCTTCCATATAGGCACAGGAGAGATCGCCATCATGTAAGTCGCACAGCACCTTGTCATGCTTGAACTCTCAACTAATTCAACAGCTACGCGACTACATTTGCAGGATGGCTGCTCGCAGCCATCACGAACCCGATCTTCACAGCGCACCTAACGCTGGGTCAACTACTTTTCGTCGGCGCCATTCTTCAGCTCATCGCCCAAGCGCTACGTCCCTGGAGTCCGCTCGCCGTCTTCTGTGTTTCATTCCTCTTCCAATCGCTCGGGATGGCCTATCAAGACGCTCATTCAAACACCTTCGTGGGCAACTTAAAGAACGTGCCTCATCGATGGCTGAGCTTCATCCACGCTTGCTATGCCCTAGGCACTTTCATCGGCCCCTTGATCGCGACCGCCATTGCCAACAGTCCCAACTCCTTGGCAATTGATGGGTGGAAGCGGGTGTATTTCGTGCTTATCGGCGTCAGCGTGCTCAACGTCGCCGGGGTCATGGTGGCATTTCGTGATACGCTCTACACTAGACTGCATACCGCCGAGAGCGAGGCTCGCGATAAGAAGCGCAATCGGCTTGCACTTTTTGCCATGGCAAAGCTCCTCAAGTCGAAGAAGCTGTGGCTTCTCAGCATGTTCTACTTTTTCGAGCTAGGGGCGACCTTTACGGCAGGCGGTTGGGTCGTTGAATTCCTGACCACTGTCCGTGGCGGTAAGTTGTCTAACGTCGGATACGTTCCAACTGGGTTTTATGGAGGCGTATTGGCAGGAAGGCTTTTACTTCCTGAGCCAACGTTCCGGTTTGGCGAGCGAAGGATGATACTGGCTTATAGTATCGCCTGCGCTGCACTTCAGCTTGTCTTTTGGTTGCAGCCTAGCATCGTTGGCAGTGCTATTGCACTCAGTTTCATCGGCTTCTTTTCTGGGCCCTTCTTTGCTACCGTGAGTCCCATAAACAGAGCGACATGTTGTTCATTTCGCGTTCTAACTGGCTTATCAGGGAATGTCTGTTGCATCGAAACTGTTCCCTCGTGAATCACAACCTGCGGCTCTAGGTGAGCATGCCTTGAGAATGCGTAGCAGCTTTTGACGCTAATTATGAACAGGTTTCATTTTCGTACTAGCCCAAGCCGGCGGTGCCATATTCCCGTCTATCACAGGTCTCATTGCTGCCAGCGCTGGTGTAGCAGTTTTGCAGCCTATTGTGCTCGTGCTATTTGTAGTGGGAGGCATTATTTGGTGGCTGGTACCCAAAGTTCCAAGTAGAGATGAATAGGTGCAAAACCTGCCTTTTTGACAATCTAGTGAGGATTTGGGAGGATATGGAGCCAGCTTGGTCTATCACTACGGTTTGTGGTCTCAACAGCGGCCAACTGGCGACTTAAGCTATGTTCTCTGAACATGCCTATATGATAGGTCAATAAAAGACGCCTTAAACCAGACTCCGAGACCTCCCTATGTTGTATGATTAGTAACCTACCATGATAATCACATTTCTATCACGTACGTGTGTGCGGTCACGTCCACAGCGATGAGGTATCTATGGTACAAAGTTGGTCTGCTTTGGAGTAGACTGGAGGAGTATCATGTGACAATAACCGTCCTGACCTCACCCAAGTTTCGAATCAAACGCAATCCGTCATGGTGATTATCCGGCAAGCCCGGGAAAAAGACGCCCACACGATGGAGCGCATCAGACCCGGACGGCGAGAACAAAATCAAACCGCACGCCCCACGGGCTCGTCTCACCCTGTCCGGCGATTCATCAAGAGCCCTCACTTTGCAGCTCCCAAGGAGGACCCAAGTGAAGCTCGAGATCTCATCCAGCATGCAAGCTGGGGCTGTAACGGACTCTGAGTTGAAGAAGTTGTCGTCCGCATCGTACACGAAGTCTAGCTCAAAGCAACCGAGGTGCTTACCCTCGTATATCAAGGTCCCTCTCGAACCCTCGCCACCGGTGAAATCCTCGGAGACGGTGAACTTCCGCTGGTTGAGCTTTGCTAGATGCAGCACGTAGCTATGGATGCGAAGGGACCAGTTATTCCGTATGGCGCCAAAGGGATTACTACCCGCCGGCTCAGTCTTGGCTTCTAGGGCTGTGTACTCCGGCCGAAAGTCTGTGAGGCACTCGTCGCTTTTGTAAATGGCTCCGTATGTGACGAACATACCGCGCGCTAGCGGGCTCCATGATGGGATGGGATAATCGCTGTGTCGCATCTGCGCGTTGGGGAGGCAGCACAGTCTTTCTGGCAATGTTTCGCTGTCACCGTCCCAATACCACATCAATCCCCGGAAAAGGTCTCCTGCCCAGAGTCCAGCGTGATATCCATCCTGGGTATATTCATGGTATTTGGACGCTAGCCCGGAAAGAGCCGGGAGTAAATCTGTGGTCTTTGTAAACGAGTGGTCCTCGAACCGGGAGTAGCTGGAGACGAGCCGCGCCCATCGTATATAGAGTTCCTCTTTGCTAAACGTGTTGAGTCCAGACAGTGACGGTTGACTCTCATAAGCTTTCATTTTCCCCTCTTCTCCTTCTCCTCTGCTGTTACCCATGCTCTGAACACCCGAAGGACAATATAAATGGAGGTTTGATTTCCCAAAGACCAATCTCCGCGAAGCTGACCAACTCTCTTGGAAGACCCAGCCTCGGTTTCCCCAGCGATTGTGCTGCACGTCTGCAGCTGCTTCGTTGAAAACGACACTCCGAGAACAACCGGCATATCTGAACTGCAAGTAATAAGAGCCCACGACGGAGGGCCGCCTAGTGGACCGGAATGGAACTCGAACTCGATGTCCCCTCCCGCCCAGGAACCCCTGGAGGCAAGAGGCAGATGACGCAGCGCAAATGACAAGGTGTGCGCTCCGGTAGAGTTCAGCCATATTCACGCACTGACGCTCCCAGTCCGAGATGTCGTCTTGTAGGATGCAAAGGGCATCAACCCAGAGATATGGGATTGACAAGGCCCGGGCTACTGCTACCGAGTCCCGAAGCACCTCAGTCATCTCTGCGTCGGTAATTGCTGTCTGGCGCTGGGCTATGGTGAGTGTGGTAGTCTTGAGCTGGCACTTTGACTCCTCAGCTGGGCCCCAACAGTAGCTGAGGGCTGCGTATTTAGGTTTCTGGGCGTCAGTCTTCGCAACCATTACGTCGGCCCCGGAGACCAGTCGCGGCGTGGGTTCCTGGACGTCGATAAGTCGTTCAGGGACGAAGTTATTACCGGGCTGGTCATGCTGGTGCTTTTCCGCGCACTCGGCGAGTGTCTGAACCATCCAGTCGAGGCGATGCTGCTGCGAGAATCTTTGGCGAGGCGGAGTAGTTAAACCGAGCCATATATCAGACTTTTCTGACCCTATACTCATGTCAGAACACTACCACTATACTACACAGCCCGTACGAGCTGACAAAGGGACCATGATGACCTGATAAGCCTTCAGCCAGGCAAAATAGCGCGATTTCGACCTTTCCATCATCAAAGCATAGAAGTATAATGGCACCAAGTAAACCATCCCCTCTAATGTCATGCTCACGGGGATATTTCCACCGGAAATGAATTGAGATTGATACTTCCAGAGGGTCAGCATCGGTGCCACTCGAGTCAAAGATTCTTCGAATTTCATCTTGGGTGTCATCGCAGGTTATGACGAAACGCAAGAAGTCGCAGAAATCGCAACCTCTTTGTGCGGACTCAACGAGTAGAGGTAAACTAGGCAGTGTGTCGTCTCGCAAATGTTTGATCCTCGTAGTACGTATCGCGGTGTCCTCTGACGCAACGAGGCGCATTACACTCTCTGAATCCCCAGACTCTTCTTTGAGAAAATCTTGATCATCATTAAACAAGGCTACTGCCTCGCAGCTAGTACACAACCGGGCGATTTCTAAGTCCTGGTTCGGCAAGTAGGGCGTCATTGCCTTGAGCTTGAGGTGAGAGGGAAGGAATGAATCGAAGATAAATGATAGTCACCTTCCCCTTGACAACGCATAGACGAGAGTGACAGAAGTAATCGTGATTAGAGATCAAAAACATGTGCTCCTTCAAGTTGGGTTATACACAAAGCAATCATTACCCTTACCTATTTCAGTCGTTTTGCACTCGCCTGCGCATCCACCTGTCTGATCGCAGCTGAGCTCGTAGCTGGGCGTGACGACGCCTAGGTATGTATATTGCCATTGGATGACTTTAATGCAGCCTGCATAAGCCACTGGCCTGGCCAACATAGCCCCTAATGATGTCGAAGTAAACGTCCATGGTACAGTGCCTGGACAAAAGTTTCGAGCGACCCACCAAAAACGCGATTTACCCAAAATACCCTTTTGTATTCAACAGCCAATTATTCAGCCAATTAAATAAATAAAAATAAACTAAATAATATATTTTATTTTATTTTAACTGCTTTATCTAGCTATATAGTTAATATTTAATATACCAGCCCTTAGCCGCGATAATAACCTCGATTTACTTTAATATATTATTAATAAAATAATTTAATTGCTTAATTTAAATACTTTTTTATTATTTAATAATAGTTTAAACTAATAAATTTAACGTTTTTTAGGTTTTATTAAAAGTTTTTAGTTTAAGCTTAGCAGTATAAATTTGTTTTTTTAATATTTTTTAAATGTTTTTTATAAAGTTAAAGTTAAATAAATATAATAGCTAATTAAATAAAATAATTATATTTATTTAAAGTTATTTTATAATAATATAAATAATATAAACGGGCGCTTTATTATATATAAAAATAAAATCGTTATTAAAAAATTTAAAAAAATATTTATCGAAAAAAATAAATAAATTTAGCTTATTATACCGCCTCGTTATACCGTAAAGTTTTTATTAAAAGCGACGATAAAGCCTTTATATCTATAGTAAAATCTAGCTTAAAACATTTAATTTTAACCGGTTTTTTTAAAGCAAGGCTATATATATTAAAATAATAAACGCGATTTTTTAATTATAAATTATTTAATTAAATATTAAAGCTATAATATATATTTAAATATAAAGTTAAAAATTAATTATAACGCCGAAATATTTACGCTGCGCGATCGCTAACGCTATAATTAATAATTAACTCGTTATTAAAAAATATTTATTTTTAATACTCGATAAGTTTATTATAATAAGCTAAAGCTTATTAAAATTAAATTTTAATATGTTTTAAAGTTAAATATAACCGGCGTAAAGCTATAGTATATAAAACGCTGTTTTTTTTAAACTATTTTTTTAAAGTATATATACTTTTAAACAAGCTTTATTATATATTTTATATATTAAAATAAAAAAATTTTATTTAATTAAATAAATAATATATTTTTTATACCGGTTATTTAACTTGCGTAAACAGCTAATATATAATAAAAAAATAATAAAAAATTAGCTCGTATAACGGTCGATAATACTTTAAATAAACTTTTAAAAAAACTTTAATTTTTTTAAATAAATAGCGCGGCTTATAGCTAAATAATAATAAAAATATAATTTTTATACGTAAATAAAAACTTTAATATTTTTTAATATTATTTAAAGTTAAATTAAGCTAACAAAATATTATTAAAAAAAAAAGTTAATTCTTAAAAGATTAGAATTAACGCGAAAAATCGCGTTTCCTACTTTTTAGCTCGAAACTTTTGTCCCCCCACTATAAAATACATGGCTCGCGTCTAAAGGTCTTGAGCTGACAGCTGCAGGCAGTTGTTCGTTTTTTTCCCGAAATGAATGGGCCCACTTTCGGTAGCGCTTTTCCAATAAACTTTCGCTCGGCCATTTCCTCACTTCCTTCTTCCATCCATCACGATGGTTTCCTAACCAAAGAGCTGCACGCACACGTGTTATCTTTTCGTGTGCACTGCAAAGACGTGTCAAGGACAGGAGATTTACATGTGCTTGCGCTACATGTCTATATATGTCGCATTCATCTGCTCCCTGGACGCGATGAAAGCGGTATTTGTTCGTGTTTTCTCACGGTAGGTATCGATCTGCTTTTGATTCTTATTGCTTTTCCGCGTTGAGCCTCCCAGTCTCGACTACCCTCTCCCTCCTCTACTGTGACTTTTAGTCTTGTATTTCCGAGACCGAGGGAATGTACACCCAGCTTCAAATTATGCTAGAGCTTGCCGTCTCGAAATTTTCAAACAGCGCGCAAGTGTGGACAATGAAGCAAGATCGAAACACCCTGTCGTTGAAAATCATTCAAACGATGGTCCGATGAGGATCTTGTGCCCTTTGGGGCGGCGTCATGCTTTGTTCTACGAGCTGGGGCTTGATTCTTACCGGAAACATCTATATACATGCTTCTTGTAGCTATGTGAGATCTTCACTAGGTTTCGCATGTGTTGTCGCGCATATCTAGCCAGATCAGTGTCACTATACGGAGATGAGCCAGATTAGAATCATATGTTATATTACCATTACGTGTTAAGTAGGTTTACCATCCACATATTTCCCAGCTTTCCCTGAGGAGTCAGGGTTCTGAGGTCCTTACCATTAATGGGGGGCACTCCATGCCTCTTGCCTTACTTGTCCGCCGACCCCTTCGCTGGCTTCCATTCATGGTGATGCTCTCCTTTCTCCACCCCTCTCATGGGATCGTCTTTCGTCTCAAACATGTGCGAGCCAAAGTAATCAAGTTGGGCTTCCATGAACTGAGTCGGCAAATGAGTCTTAGGGGAAACCTGAATGTTAGTGCTGGCCATATTCTTATGAAACTCTGGCAAAAAGGGGAAGAGGGTAGAAACCCCAGTGATCCTAGATATACACGGGAGTAGTAATGAAAGTAGAAACACCGTGAAATATCTCAAGAGAGCTGGAAACGACTTTATATGCAAGATATCACGTACCGAAGTCTCATACTTGTAGTATTCCAGCGTCTGGCTGATAGACGGCACAAACAAGTCTGCCTCGACAGCCTTCAAAACAACCCTCTTCGTATGTTGGAAATTTGCCACCAACTCCTTCTCGATCTCCTCATTCCCGAGGACGTCGTCAGGATCGTGTTCTGGGCGCGCATACATCTCATCGAGTAAGTCAGTGATGTGGTCGGCCTTGATAATACACCCGCCACGCCACAGCTGCATAATCTGGCGATAGTCCAGTTTCCAATCTTTGTCCTTATCCTTTTGGCGGATGAGGTCGAGGCCCTGAGCAAAGCAGGCTAGGAAGCAGAAATACGTCGCCTGATGCAAATCCTCGACAAATTCGTCCCGCGATACATTCGCGAAGACTTTTTTCGCGTCGGCCCGTTGGAGACCGCTTCCTCCGGATTCCCTGTTCTTCATCCGCCGCTTGAGATCCGCGGATGCGCAGCGGAAGAGATGTGCGCTGACTATTGAGGCAGCGGGCACGTGTCTGGCGACAGCCTCTTCGCACGTCCAGATGCCCGTGCCCTCTTCCTCGTCGACGTCTTGCACGACTTTATCCCTGATCTTTGACACAACGTACTGGCCGTTCTTGTCCTTCTCCCGCTCAATATCCGCGCCGATACCGACGAGAAAGCAGCCGCGCAAGGGACCCTTCTCGTTCCACGACTGGAATACATCGCCGACATCCTCGTTGCTCATTCCCAGTCCTTCGGTAAGCAGCAGCCATACCTCGGCTATCACCGACATCATCCCTTGTTCAATACCATTGTGGACCATCTTCACGTAGTGCCCGCTACCCCCCGGGCCCACGGGGTTCGTGCACGGGCGGCCCTGGGCGTCCCTCGCTGCCACGGAGCGCAGGAACGGCATCACCTTCTCGAGACCCTCGGCGCTGCCGCCGGGCGACATCGACGGGCCGGCGCGCGCGGCCTGGTAGCCGCCCGACACGCCGCAGCCGATGTAGTGCACGCCCTTGGGTTCGAGCTCGCGCTGGCGCCGCTCCGTGTTCTCCCAGTGCTCGTTGCCGCAGTCGATGATGATGTCTCCGGGGTTGAGGTGCGGACGCAGCGACTCGACGCATTTATCTGCCGGCGCGCCGTGCGGCGTGCTGAACACGAAGATTTTGGTCTCGCCGAGCTTGGAGCATAGCTCGTCGTAACCGCCTGTGCGGTGAATTTTGCTTTCGAGGTGGATGTCGCGATACATCCTTTCCAGTCGGTCCATGTTCTGGTCGCCTAGTAGGCTCTGGTTGTCAATTCCCTCACCCATCATGATTCGTTTATGCAACGAGCATTTTCACATCGGTGAGACGTACTTGGATCGAAGAAATACACTTCATAGCCGTGCTCGGCGAAGAGTAAGCTCATCATGCCTCCCATGCTTCCTACCCCCAGGACGCCTAACTGTTGAGATGCATTAGGCGATATTAAAAAAATCGAGTTGAGGGTCGTTAGAAGCGCCTCACCTTCTTCACTTCGAAGCCTCCCATTTTGTCTATGACTTGGTCTATCAGTATCGCCTTATGAGCGTCTTCGATTTAAAATACAAGCCTTCGTTATTTTCTGGCCTTGGCGTAAGTTTGTGTATGTTTACTGGGCACTTATTATATAATGCGGTGATTTGTCCCTGGAGTTATTTTACAGCACATTTATGCGTGAATTCAGCTCATATTCGACAGTCTATATGTCATTGTCTCGTCATAATTCATGGGAGACCCAAGCAGGTAGTCGATAGTCGCTCTGATGGGGTTGGAGCCCCTACTTATAATCGTTGACGTCAGCGGTTGCGCAACATATCAACGTTCCCCGTCCACATCCCAACATCCGCCTTTGTGAGAGAGGCAACTTCATTTCGCGATGTAGGAAGTTCTACAAATTGATAAATAACAATAACGTTTTCACGCGCGAATCCGACTACGATGACCAGCAAACGCCAAAATGGACAGGATAGAATACTTTGATCACTTCGATATTCTTGCTAACAAAAATCTGCGCCCGTCTGAGTTCTCGTCAGGGGACCATCGACTTGTGAGATACGAGATGAAAAGAAAAGAAAGGAAGGGGATGAAATAGTCGACTGGTATGATGTCAAAGGGGGTCAAAATCCAAATGAGACTACTATACTCGAATGTTCCCGCGAAATCGGCGAGTATAGAGTAAAAGGCCGGATTGTCGCTGTGTACACAGACCTTGACACTAACTATAAATGACTGTAATTGTCTTTTTATCCAGGCTGTTACTCTTATGGTAGAATGATACTGAGAAATTACCATACTTGTAGACAGCTAGAGCGGGCATCAGCCTATGAAAACGTTTCGCAAGAAGAGCATGAAGACCCGAAGGTATATTAACTGATAACATGGGCCATACATCAAGATACCTCGCGATCCTTCAACGTTGAAGTGGCCCGAATCCTTCAGCCCGAAAACGCTCTCTTGACGTGAGCCAGAGAAAGCAACATGCTTCGATACCCACTGCCATAAGAGAGAGGGGGAAGGGTGCCTGTAACACTGGTAAATCCAGACACTCAAAATGAAGATACTGGGTCAAACCAACTGAAGTGGCGTCTTGTCCTCATGACCCATAGTCCTCAGGGCATGTAGCAGTTTGGCGGACTCTTATGGTACCAAGGAGTATTCAATATTGCAGATTTCTGAACTCATGTGACCTAGAGTATGAAGCATGCGCTCGTCCATACGACATGCGCGTATATGGCACATCGGCTTCGAAAAGGGAATGAATGGTGGGTATAACCTAGATACTCGCTCTAAAATTCACTGCCTGCAACATCCTTGCATTGCGGTGCTTAGCACTGGGAGTTGACGGTTTAATGTCTTAACGTGATAGGTGCGATAACCCACAACTTGGACCCAGGGGTACTTGCAGCGAAACTTAGATCAATCCGTGAGGCTCTGCATTAGTTCTTGCCACTCAGATAAATTAAGAGCATTGGTAGAGATCGTTTGACGAACAGGGGGAGCTAAGCTTTGATAATAATGGGATGAGAACCCAGGTAGGTAGAGCCATGCATCTTTTGTTCCGGCAGGGAGAGAGCTTGTTAGATGGGACATTCATTCTGCATCTGTTGGTCAGATGGATCACGAGGGAAGGTATCGGAAGCTATTGGGTGTAGTTTACACCTTGCAGCCACTCGTGGTAGAGTATGATTTGTTGACTTTCAACTCTGTTTCAACACGCCTTTTAGAGGCTCAAGCGCGAAATGTTCGGCCTTAGCCGACACATAGCCGACAGCGAAATCACGGTGCCTAACTGGACTGGGCTCGTAGAATTTCGTCTGGGTGTCGACTGTGGAGAACAGTAGTCAAAGTACCTACGAGGTAACTATGAGAAGCAGTCTGTAAAACTTGCTTGTTCCTTGAGAATCGCGCACAAAATTACTGTTAACCAGCAGTGTGCAAGTATGGAACCGAGCAGAGAATGGCTGAGCTATCCTGCCTGTGCCACAGATTCATCTGCCAGCGAGCGCGACATAAGCCGTGATAGGAGGTTAAAGACGGAGGATAGGTCTTGCGTGATGCCACCTCAGAGGCTGTCCCATTCCACAACTAGCAAAAGAAGGTCTCATAAACGCGAGCCACGTAATCGTTGACGGCAAGGATGGCAAGACTGTCTCCGCATCAAAGCTGAGTCAAAGGCCATTACTTAGTGCCGTTGCGCTGATAGAGCCGATGCTGGACTCCCGAGGTGGACGAGTTAGGACGGAGATCGGATTCATTAGTAAAGTGTAGTCACGGGACGACAATGCATGAATGTGAAAAAGACTGGAAGAGTACAGCCCGCAGACAACTGACGGGGTAATCAACGGAATCATTGTGTGAATGTAATGTTGACGAGCCGATCCCGGGAGTCTACCACTCCACGCTGTGCAGCCACACACAAGATGAATGAATGCTGACATTGATTGTGCACTTCGGCTCGATGGACGCCAGATGTCGTGGGGGGGAGAAGAAGAGGAGGAATGAGAATCGCCAAAGCAAGGGATCTGCAGCCGCGTCACTTTCGTCTACTTCGTTTGTCACAAGCCACAGGGAGAGCGGTCGCAATAAAACCCAAGTCGGGTGAAGGACGCTAGGTATGGTAGCATGAATGCTCAATGCAAAGTAAGCGTTATGCGTGAAATTCCATCTACACTCGTGCGTCAGTATCTTAGTTGGAGAAGACAGGCGAGAGAACTTGTGTACTTCGGATGCAGCCAATCCGCCCGCAATGTATGTAGTATGGAGACTTGGGACGCCCATAGTCTGCTTCAGAAGGCACTTTGGGGAGAGAATGGGGAGAGGGGGACAAAGTGGGCGGTCAGACTCAAAAGTCAGTCGATGCTACCTGTCGATAATGGATTTGCTGATAACGGAATAACGCCGAGACTCAAGGTTTGGCAGCCGGTATCCGCATGTGTAAGTGGAAGTGGATGCGGTTGCATCATCATCGGCCGCATCTCGTCGTAATGAAAATGTGGTTTGAATCGCCTAGAGTAGGTATCTAGGTAGACAGGCCTATTATTAGGTGCTCTTAATGGCAAACATGGTTCAAGTTCGTTGCACTAGTTACTATAGTTACCCTAATCACACACAGGACAAGCAGCCCCCGTTCGCTTCCGATATGCCTACAATACTAAGAAGACCAAGTGTCGGTTACATCAACCGAGTCGTTCCCGAGACAGTCTGGCCTATCACATGTGTCAAGAGCAGAAGACATCCGATTCTTACACTACAGTAGGCGCCGGAGTGACGCCCTATGCTAAAGAGGGGGCGAGCTGATTGTCAACTACCATCCGTTCGCACGACTCATCCCGCCCCCTAATCCAGCAGCGTGGGACGCGTACAGCATTGCTCCTACGCTTACCTTTGTTTGAATGGGGTGATATGAATATGGACCTGGTTTGCGTTGGGGCCTGTTACCTTGACACTATCCTCAGGCAAGTACACCCTCCCTGATCCGTGTAACGGAGACGTAATTTTGGCCGGGTATAAGCATTCGGCCGTGGGCGCGCCGCTGATTGTTTGCATCGTCGCAGTGTGCCTTATTATCCAGACGAGGATTCGAAATTACGCGCCTCGAATCTCCAAGTTCGCCGTGGTGGTAACTGCCCGAATACGCTCGAAGTTCTCCAACAGCTTCTCCGACAAGAGCAGGGTGCACGTCAAATTGATAGAGTTAGTCCATACCTGGTGACCTGCTTACCTGCTCGCCATGCCCCAGCTACGGTGAGAATTATTGAATCATTTGGCGTGGACACGCCTGTAGACTTTTCGCGATGCATATTCAGGGATAACGAAGAGCCGGCGAGCAGCTACATTATTCGTAGTTCGGCAACCGGCAGCCGCACGCTGGTCAACTATAACGAATGTGAGCCATTTTCGGAATCTTTTCCTTTTGCCACTGTCATTGTCGAGAGTGTAGAAACACCTGTTCGGGAGGACAACCACATGTCAAGCCTATTTGCATAATTCTGAACCAGCGCTGGATTATGCGTTAAGCGATGATAACTGACAGTTATATCTCATCGTAGTGGCCGAAATGACATTTGATGAGTTTGTCATAGCCGCCAAGAGCTTGGATGGTGAGAATGCTTGGTTCCACTTTGAGGTACGCAGACCGATTATTTGAACCTGAGCATAGCAAGGCACAGTACCCTAAGGTAATGCACAGGGTAGAATCCCGGCGACGACGTTACAGTGCATCCATTGGCTGAGGCGGTCAAAGCCCAGGGCGAGAGTGAGCGTTGAAGTCGAGAAGCCGGGTCGAGAGGGGCTAGAAAACTTGGTGGCCGAGGCAGACGTGGTGTTCTTCTCACGCAGCTGGGCTGAGGTGCGTTGTGCATCTCTTCTCCCGGAAGAGGTCCCTCCCTCAGAAGGCTTGGGGAGTTTTATGAGTTGACTATGACCCGGAATAGAGTAAGCTCTACACGGATACCGAGCAATGCCTTCGGTACGCATTCGCCTCTCACGTTTCCCATCTGGGTAAAAGTCTTGCTCCTGCATGCTTCTGCATATCCCCGAGACGCAAGAATGAAGTCGAACCCTTACCCCAAGCGGGCAATATTTTAGACTTACAGTAGACTGACCCGTGGATTCTTTTGCAGTGTCCAATCGGCGAAAGCCCGGAGAGGGTGAGTTGCATCTGGAGACTGACACTGCTCACGAATTGTTGCATCCGTCTGCAGCCGGCACTGACCAGATAATGGTTGCAGATCCCATCTCTTCTGTACGTGGGGTTCACAAGGCGCGGCGTATTTGTCGCCTGATGGAGCCATCGTGTCTTGCCAGGCCACGCAACCGGGCCAAACGATCCGGGTTATCGAGTAGGTCTAACAATTTCCAACTCTCTGCATCTATTGCGTTCTTTGAAAATGCGGCCAATGCGGCCAATGCCAACCCGAAGGGACAAGCGAGCAACGGTGACTAACAGCATGGCTGTGGTAGCACTGTTGGAGCAGGTGACACATTCATCGCCGGGATCTTATTTGGATTCCTGCACTATGATCACAACTGGGACAATAGAACCAAACTCAGCTTTGCCGTGCAGCTGGCTACCTGCAAGGTTCAACAGGAGGGATTTAACGATCTTGGTTTCAAGGCGTCCAGGTGCCTCGCGGTGGCGTCTTCTTCGGCATCCGTCCAGCCTCAAAGTTGACGAGAGTGAGGATTACTGGAGAACACCATTGGGGCTTACTGGAGAGGTGAATGCTAAGCGTGTACGAGACTTTCGTTCGTTGGACGCTTCTCGGACAGCAGGGCTCTAGGGTCAACAGATAGGTCGTACATTAGCTATCAGCGTCAGGCTTTAACCCGTCGTCGACCTGGTATGGGTACGGCTTGCATAGATTGACCTGTAATCACGCGCCCTCTAGCGCACAAAGGACATGAAGAAACAGGAGCGAAAACCCAATGCTAACGTGATCCCCTTGGTGCGGAAGGATGTGGCAAGGACTGGCCGAGACTAAAAGATCGTCTTGGATATAATACGTATGTAGTGTATGTATGTACGCCGTGCGCTATGGAATAGGCAAATGGCGCATTGGCGTTATGTCTGTGACAAGGAAAGGTCTCGAAACCATGTGGATGGGACTGGGAGGGTTGGCAAATCGCACGAGAATCATGTTAGTGAGGTCTGGTTGTAGATAATAAGCGGTGAGACTCTGTGGATCAAAGAGCTACGTTATACCTACCGACACGACCCAACAGCCACGCCTACATATAGGTACTGTCGGAACGTACATAGTGGTGAGAATCCACGCCAGACACGAACCTACGCAGCAGGGAGGTGGTAATTCCCGGTAATATACACTATTGCTAACAGAAGCGTAGTAAGATGACTGGGGCCTGTAGCTTAGCATGGGGCGTTGCGGAAGGACAAGCAGCTTATCCTGCCATTGGACTGGCGGAGACGAGGAGTCATGGTTGGCTAGAACAATCCGGGTGCATAGTGCACAGTAGTGCATGTTTTCTGTAGGCCCCCAACCCGCTCATGATTTTCATTCACGTGCCAAGATTTTTCATAGTGCCCTGAAAGGGGTAGGGAATACGAACCAGAACCATGTCCCACCAGCGCAGCCCCAGCGCTAGACGCCGCAAATAGGAGCGCCGGAGCCGCCTGTTCGTGGCATTCACCCCCGGAATACTGGGGCACCCCCTCCGTCAGCCGTACTATCTACCGTAGTAGGAAGCTCGGTGACTCGGACTGATCGGTGATGGGATCGATGCAAGGCCACCCTGAGGTAAGATTGAGTGTGACGATAAAAAGATGGGTTGGATGGAAGATCCTTGGAGCTTACGATGTCTCAGGATGGATGTGATGATCTCGTTGGGTCTCGGTGATCCTCGTTGACGACGCTAGGAATTGTCTGAAAGCCGCGCGGGCGCGGATCCGTGATGATTGAAGTAGTGCAAGACCCAAGTAGAAATGGTACCTCTCTCTATATTGTATCCACGGCGACTTGAAGGGACGAATGCTACTGTATTTACTATCGCATATTTACACCACTTGCAGTGTGTATCCAAGCATGGTGGTATATGAAGCCTGACAATCCTGCCGAGTCCCTCAGCGATCACTAAGACCCGTGCCACGTCGTTGATGCCTTACCAATGAGAAACGGCTGCATGGCCAGAATAGGAGCGAGCTGGGAGGCTACTAAAATTGGTCTAAGTGGCCTAGGCGAACCGCTCCGGAGGGTGAATGACCGCTCGGCATTTTGGCCCAGATAGATGGCAGATTGGACGCTGCTCATGACGCAACACGAGCCGAGAGGGCTTTGGGCTTGAGTGGCTATGGCACCCCCCACCTCGGACAGGAATGGCTGTGACTCGGGGGTGCTGTTGGCCAGTCTGGGATGAGGAGAACTGACAAATCTCGTGACAGGGCCCCAGAGTTGGTTGTGCATACTTGGTAGTGTCTGCAAAATGCACTGCACTAAGCCCGCCTGGCCAGATTCCTGCTTGCTTCCAAGCATGGAGGGGCCTGTTTATCCGCCAATCCAATGAGTGCGAGGCTCAGTCATTGGCTTTGCGGCGGGTTTTTCATCTGGGGGTTTCTTAAATGGGTATATAACCGTTAACGGCCGCGGTCACATGCCAAGAACATTGTCCAGTGTGCTGTGTATACACCACATAATAGGAGAACATGAATGCATATGTACAGTATTTGTCGACAAACTCAGTACTGCTTCCGTGGCAAGACTGCATCAGGCGTTACAGTACCACCGCAGTATGTACTATGTAGAGCATAATGGAGGGTGGGCGAACTTGTGTGTGGGGGGCCAGTGATAACCTTGAGGGTTTTCGTGTGTTGATGGCGAGATACGGGATACAACCAGTGCACTACCAATTAGTATTATTGCTGGTAGGTTCACGGCGACGGGGCGAGGCCATGGCTGTTCCGTTGGTGGCAAGTGGCTTCCGTCGAGGTCCAGTCAAGCCCAACCTGCAGGAGCATGATATTTTAGATTGAGAGTCATCGAGACAGGATTACATGCAGCGTTAGAACAGGTGATGCGGTTCCGCCGAGCTCTTACCCAATAGTGTTTGAAAAGTGCAGGTCGTAGCATTGTATTTGAGACGGTATTATTAGCTATTAACCACCGACCTTAGGTACCTACATAGGAGGCACTAAGGCATTATTAACGGGCGAAAGGCACAGAGGGAAGGGACAGGGCATGTAGCGCGGCATCCTATCCTGGCTTAGGTACATGTAGTGCTCGTAGCTGGGGATCCCCCTATTGGGCTTCCACGAACAATAGGCCTGCGGCCTATAGTACCTACCTAAAGTGAGGTTGCGCCGCAGCGAGTAATATAGAAAGTACCTAGACCTTGATTTATTCCGCATTAGACTGCTTAGTAGGAGTACCGGTTACCTCGTGTAATGGCTCACCCTTTTCCAGCTCCAGAACCAACGGTCACAGTGGTGACGATCTTCGATAACTTACAACTAGCTTTAAAGCGGCCCGCTCTGGTCACTGTTGGTTGCCAATGAGTCAGCTTCCGCTCATGAACAGGAAGCTGTTAAAATATGTGTCATGCATACCGGACGGTTTGCGCTACCTAGGTAACGTCTATTGTCTGCCCTCGAAAGGAGAGCACGTTTTTAATACTGATACATCTAGGAATTGTATATATCAACCAGCGACCTTTGTTGTTACACCGCCCCAGGACTTGGTTTAGGAAAGTATGGACCAATTGTCTTCGGATGTTCTTAAAGTAGTGCTCGTTTTAGCAAGTACAGTACTTTAGCAAGGTAGATGTTGATTGGTAGTTGAGGTAGTTTTCGAGGATCTATCTGATCTGTGTGATGTTCGAGATCCGATATCAAATCTAAAACAGCCGGTGGAAATAATTTTATCTATCCTTGCGCACTCTATGTAACTTCGCGAAGTACTGCACATCCAATATACCGAGATATCCCTGGAGGGTTTTAGCCAGATTATCTTTACCTTTCTGTTCAGAAATATTAGCCAGGGCATAGTATCGATACGGGTGATCTTAAGTATAGTGTTTGGCATGACTGCAAAAGTAGCAGTGGCTTGTGATCACCATGCAGACCTCCTACACCACAGGATGAAGCGCAGACCGTGATTCGGCGTGTCGATGCACATCTTAGAGACCATCTTTAAGTTTTGGGGCGTTGCAGAAAAGTGGACAGGGTATCTTAACAATGAACAACGGGAGTCAAAGAAGTAACGGACATAATCATACAAAATAGTCGTAACACCCGTGTAGCTGCACTATAATATCAAACTCCGCGGATAGTCACGAACTGGTGAGCTTGGCTGCAAGTGCAGCACATGGAGTAGCACTACCTAGGCGGTGTCACCGCTATACCTGGATGGGAAAACAAACTGGTAGGTAGCAACTCATCGATCCTAGTTTTACGCTATGTATACTTGAATCTAGCACATACCACACTGTAGTACGGAGTACTAGGAGGAAACCAGTTGATCATGTATGTCGGCGTTATCTCTCTCCTATCGTGGGGTATCGAGACAGGTCAACAATCCTGTCACCTGTCAGCATGTTTTCATAGGATCCTTTACTGCTCTGTAGGCATCCCCGAATTGAATATATGAAATGATGCAGACGGGTTAGTGTTGGACACATAGGTATTGAGGTGGGACAGCTGCCTCAGTTACTTCGACCCTACGTAGTAAGGCTTGATGCGAGAGTCCTAGCTTACTTCTGGTCAGTGGATGCTGTGGATATCGTGAGGCTGTGGGCTGTGATATTACGTTAGATCCTTTAGTACCAATTCTCCAAGACCAGTTCCCCTCAAGCTCCTCCTCAAATGCACCAAGATTATGGAGTTGCACGTGCGTAAATGTTAGAAACTCATAACTACCTACCCAGCTACAGGAGGATACTGCATTGTCGGAACTATGGCAATTTGCCGTAGAATGCAAGGTCAGGACCGAGGGCAAACTTCGTTGGTGTAGGTCTGCATTAGCCTCGCTCAACCTGTCTGACTTGCATCCCACCTGCTGGCATGCGAGCCACATATACTACACGGGTACATACTAGTATTAAAGATGAAAACACCCGCTGCTTTACTAATACACTTCTCCACGAAGTCTCTGAGTACAGCGCAAGGTAAGACCTTGGCCGAGTTAGGAAGAGATGGCAGAGATCGAATCGTCATTCCCACATGTCTTGGTCGGTATACGTATACGTATGGTATTTGTGGCGCTTAATCCAAGGCTAAGAGCATATATACCGAATACTCTTGAAAGTGTAACCGTTGTACCCGTTTTATCTGCCCTGCTCTTATTTGATGAGTGAGCCAGTTTTATAGCCAGAGCCTGCGAGTATATTTTGGTATTTCCTATTGCCTGCAGGCAAAATCGAGTCCTATACTACCGCAAAATGGACGACTCAAAACTGGGAGTGTTTCATTGTAGCATACCCTACACTAATATATATTCGCAGAGAGGTCTTGACTGGCGGATGGCTGGGTTCGGAATGATGGCGCTACCCGCTACGGTATGTAGCTCGGCGACTTCGGCTGCATATAAAAAAATTGGACAGTTTTAAGCTCAGCATTGACAGGTCGCTCTGTACGCGTACCGGGTCTCTCACGATCGGATACGGAGTATGTTTCGCGATTTGGGTGTCCGCGGTTGCTTGGTGGCACCCATCCATTTGCTTTCTGACGTACCATGGTTCTCGACACTCTGCAATAGTCTAGGGAGATACGGAGTACATGGAACGATCAACATTTGTTTCTCCTTTTCGACTCAACTCCCTGCCATAATCTGCGCAACGACACTATCGAAGAGCTTACGACGCGAATCACTTTTAGTAATGCCATCGCTTTGCTAAAATACTAGTGTGCTTAAAGCGATGTTCGACATCGTAAGAGTTTCAGAAGCCCTTGGATAGCTGCCTAATTCTTGCGGTCTGATCTGGTATGGAGATACTAAACCTGAACCAGGCAGAGGAAAAGGCCGAGCAACGACTTTAAGAAAGACGCTATGCCAAGCCCTTGCTTTACACAGAACGGGTACATCTTGGCAAGTAGCTGCATACTGAAAGCGCATACTACGTATGGGTATATTTATATACTGCTTTCACGTTAGTACGTACCTAGGCAGTATGTGTATTTTGCAGTACCTACTTACTGTAGGTACTTGAGGCATAGCACAAGCCGCGGTGTGTCCGCTTCAGGGTCTACAGCCGTGACTACGCTACACTGAAGCCGTGCACCCTAGGTAAGCGTATGGGCACCTATCAAGTTGATCTTTCCCACCTACCTTCTTCGTCTCTAGCCGCCACCAAAAGCGGCACAGGTTTCATGGCAGCACGAACCCAGGAGCCTACAGGAACAGCAGCCTGGGGCGGTCCCTGGGCAGTGGCCTGAGTCTGCTTGAGTATTGATTTTGGAGCCCTGTCGTTTGTGCTACAGCTAGGTGCGCAAGGAGCCAATCAATCTCTCTCGTAAACCGAGTATAGTTTGTTAGTCCAGGTATACTACTTTTGGCCAGCCTACAGCAACGACGTAATGCAAACCTGGTGTCCCCAGATCGTTTCAAGCCCGCCAGGCCATAAAAAGATAAAACCAGTCCCGCTCCTCTGGTCGGCAATGTTGACGAGTACGGTGTACTAGTACACTGCCTTACATCTGCCTTTGTCAACCACATCACTGTGCTACAACAGTGTAATAGTACGTAAATGTGAGGTTGGCGATCCCACTCATGTGCCTCTCAAGCAAAACTTCATGCAGAGGCTCTCTCTCCTCGAGCCTTTGCCTTTTGCCCAGCGGCAAACTTGGCCGCAGTATGCTGTACGCTCTCCGCGGCAATTAGCTGCTTTCATTTTATTTCTATGTGACCCTCTTGACTCCACGTAGCAGTGAGTACCTATATGTAGTGGCACCCTTAACTTAATGTATGTGCCACTCATGACGGAGGGCATTGTTTCCATGTAATAGGAACACATTCCCAACTGACCAGGGCCGAATCTCATACCAAGTAAGATCGGTCTTAGCAGATCAGTCTTAGCATTGGCGGTGGCGGAGATCCCACAACCATAAAGACGTGCAAAAGGGCCAAAGAGAAGCAGAATACAACATGTGTCTTAGCTGCATGCGGTCGAAACAAACAAAGGTCAGGTCTCGCAAGCGGGCATGCATGGGGAGCTGGGACCTTGCCCGGTAAGAAAATAAATCAAACAAATAACAAATTAAGTTGGCATGACCCCAGGCCAGCTGGATACGGAACTGCTTCCTGCTGCTAGTACTTAGCAGCCCATGCGCTGGTGCGTGCCTGACAAAGAACATGCATAATCCGCATACCAGCAGTCTTCCCAATTCTTGTTGTCGGTACATTCTCAACGCCAGAGCTCGGATTATACTACCTACTGGTAGTCATCAGCAGTCGTTGCGGTGGCCAAAGCTAGCCAACGAAACCCAGTCTACACTAAGACAATCTAGCGAAAAGTAATCTCGGCACACGCCCCAAGTCCTATGCAGCTCTCCCCTAATCCGTGTTCCATTCCACCAGAAAACAAGTCATTTGCCTGGCCCTTCTAGCTCTGAAAATCAGACAACGGCCTTACCTAGTGTCGTTGGCTCAACAGACTAAGGCTGTGTGAGCACACCCTTCGGGTTAATCTAACCAACAACCAGAACACCGAGGGCCTTAGCAGATCCTATGCTACTCTTGTTCCATATGACACTGTAGCATATGATGCCTATACTACCTAGGCACCGCAGTACCTTACCACGCACGCAAGCCTACGAGTCCCTTCTCCTACTGCATATGCGGAAAACTACCTAGTACCTACACTAGTATGGTAAGTGGTATACGTACTGGTGTGTAGGGGTATTAAACAGACCTAGCCAGGTATTCTAGACTGCATATCTCCACGCCACCAGCATGTTGAATACCCAATAGATTAACCCTTATATATATATACGCTAGCTATATAAATAAAAAAAAGGCTTAAGCTATATAGTTATACAGTTTAGCTTAATATATTATATACGAAATATATTTTATGCCTCTTAAAAAGCATGATTAAAACATTGTTTACGCATATATTTTATATGGGGGCACTATGGCCAACGCGTGCCGCGTGCTTTACTTCAATTACCTAGGTATCTAGCAGAACTGCCAGAAGTACCTTGGAGCAGACGCCATACTAAATTTGGTATAGTTCTGCTCCCCCTGCCTGCAGGAGTACCTGGCTAGGTTCGTTTTACTGACCACCAACCGCAGTAGTATAGCGTTGTACATGGAGTGTGTGAAGGGGGCGGCCAAAGATGCACCTGTGGCGACCCTTTCCCTCTTTATCCGTTCTATTGAGCTATAATCTGAACTACGGCACCTTGACAGTACCCCCGAATAATATACTCAGTGGTTGTCGGTGAGCTGCTCTCCACAGCCATGTACTTAGTATATCCTAATGAAGTCATCCAGTATTACGAGTGGATAGTACACTGCCTCGAGCGACGTACGGCAAACATACCATGCGTATAAACAGTCTTTCCGGATACCCCCCTATGTTCATACTGAGTGCGCATAGCTGTATATGTATCGACCTAGTAGTCAGCATACCTACCTACCTATGCGTAAGTAGGTACGTAGTACGAGTATAATGAAGTGTCTTTGCTACTGGCAGGGGCTCCGCATGGTCGGAAGCCCGTCAAATGGACACGGGTCTAGGGTTACCTTTGCAATGGAACCGCCGTCGGGTTAGAAGCGTCCTTAGCGTTACCGAGATATGTAGCGTGGTGGATCCTTGTATTTTTGGCAAAGAACGGCAAGCTATGGCCGCTTGAGTCGTGACCCGCACGCCCCCTATGTCTCATGACACACCTCCTTTTCTCATCGAGTCGGCAACCGGCGGCCAGTGCCTGCCTGGCAGTAACTGCTCGCAGACACAAGGGGGTACAAACCAATAAGACAGAGCGATAGGTACACGGCCCCTGTTCCATTGTTATCCGTCCCCAATGTTTGCACGCGCTCTACTACATAGTACCTACACTAGCTCACAGGTCCCCGCCAACCCCTACCCTCCTTCCTTCAAGTTTCTTCATCGTCCCACATTGCCATTCGGACGGAAAGATACTAGCACGGACTAGTATAGCAACAAGGCGCGCTGGGGGCCCCTGCATCCCGGCAGGGAATGTCTTTTGTCCTGGCGACTTGTTCCAAACTTCGTTCCTTCTCATCGACCGGGCTCAGTGTGGAGCTGCACGTTCTCCGTAGACTGGGAACGCTAGGAAACCTTGAATGCGAGGGCCATCAGAGTTGAAAGGCTTTTTGCAACCTCCCCTAGTCTAATCCACTACACCAACGCTACCATCGCAAAACCCGCCCCGTCCCCTCCCCGGGCCATGGCTCGTGGGCACAATGGACGAGGATCCTTCTCTGACCTGCTAGTATAGTAGTATACGTAGTGTGGTGCACGCACGCCGTGTGCAGTATGCGTACTCCGTGCTCAGCAGAGCAATCTCGTCTGATCCCTGCCGGAACCATGACGCAGAAAGAAATGTCCCGACGAACCGTCATACAGGTGAAGCAGGCACATGAGCACACGCTCAGTTACATGGGCATGCCAAAGCCGCCAATGTCTCTAAAAAAGTATTGCTTCTCGGCCCTACCACCCCAATATAATCCTCCTTGATGCCGCTTAGCCTTCAACGGCTCTTGACCAGGCTTCATCTAGTGTCTTCTTTATCATTAAGTCCTTGATATCAAACATACAACATTCTTGGACTAGCTGTCTATTCCAATCCCTTCCCTTTCTCATCTTCAGTACATAACAACTCGTTCTGCCCACCTCACAGCCTCTTGCCGCCTCAAACGCTTCCTTCCCTCTAGCACATACGATCCGGTTTTACTTTGATGAACGAATGTACAGACTGGATTAGCACGATCAATCGCTTCAGCCTGACTTTCGATAAAATGATGCCCTCTGTCTTCGTGGCAGATGGATTACAGATCACACCGCCTACACATACAAACCAAACGACACTGGACAACTTCTCAGGGCTACAGCCAGGTTTCCCAGATGCATGCCGCAGGATATCTCGTCATCCTAATGGGCAAAGGACGCCAGGTTCCATGAGAGTGGTGAAGCCTAGCAGTGCAAACAACAGCCCACAGAACATGATGGCTAGACGAAGGACGTTGATGAACGATGGTAACATGGCTCGGCGGCGCCAACAAGCACTTGATCAAGCTATCCTGCAACAAATGCAAGATGCATCACCATACTATACAAACCGCCAAGACCCAGTTAAGCAGAATAGCCGTCCTGTTAGCTGGCATCCGAGCTCGCACATTCCAAATGCACAGCAAATGCATATGCAAATGCCCCAGGTCGACTTCAACCAGTTTGCCATGGCCATGTCGACGCCATATCACGCAAGGGAGTGTTTCACGGGCTATCAAAACTTACCGCCAACGCCAGCAGCATACTCGGGGCATACCTCGCCAGCATCTGGCTACTCGCCGTTACTGCCTTGTGGTTCAGTCCCTCAGTATACTGCCTTGCCGGGATACGTAACCACCGACACGTCGGTTCCTGCACCACACATGGTATCAAGCTACTTCAACACAAGTAGTAGTCCTGACGCCGCTGGAGAGTTACCAGCCTACACAAGCCAGGCCCCTTACGACTGGAACACATATGCCTCTCATGGATTACAATCTTGCACGGCACCTCCGACTCCAGAAGAGTTTCAGGGGGTACATCAGCCACAGTCAGTAGCTTCAGAGGAATCGATACCATATCAACCGCTTGAACAAACCGAGAACGAAGAAGAGGAGGGCGAGATTTTATTTGGTATGGGTCTGTACGACTTACCTAGCAAGGCGGATACAGATCCAGAGCTGGGTCACTATCGCACGACGACATCACAATTTCTGGACAGCACATACCGCAGCGGCAAAGGTTGGAAATTAGAAGAGGCTTGGGAACCGCCTGCCACGGATGATGAAGACGCAGAAGAGGACGCCGATGACGAGGATCAGGAAGAGGGAACCAATCCTCCAGAGTCACCGCCAGCACAGCAGACTTGGATATAAGGGTGACGGTCCGCATCACTCTCTGCTATGCTCATGACGACTTTGGCACAAGTGCTTCCAGGGGGTCGATGTACACAAATCAGTAAAATATTAATAAGACAGCCTACTGTATGAGACTTTGTTTTGCAATAGGCAGAACCAGGTCTATACCCGGTGTAGAGCTACGGAAAAAAAAATTAAGAAATTATGTTCCATCTGAAGTCCATGATTCTATGATCGTCCTTTGTGTTATTACTACAGATTTGATAATAGCTTGCATAACCTTTGTTGGCCTTTAGCCACGGCCTATTTCTGGATCCTACTAGCAGTATGCTGCTACTATTTACACAATGAGCCGCGGCGGTTAGTGACGTTGATCAAGTTGACGATACACTGTGGGTGTATACATATCAGGATGAATACTAGTCCATATGTGGCGTAGTTTCGCATACGTTTGTATGTACGTGCCTTTGTACGTCTTCTAGATCCCGACCACAATAGGGCAAGGATTATGAGGTACTGCATGCCCTACCATGTAATATAGGTTAATTACTACGCTACTGCAAAGCCCTTGTCAGACCCTTGCTATTGTCAGTACCAATACTAGCCCTACTGGCGCGAGTGCAGGAGTGGCAGGGATTGCTTTCCTTTGAGAGTCTGTTTCCTTATGACCAGAAGACTTTTCCAAAACTACCCTGTTCTCTTTCTTCCTCCTTGAGATAAAGATGTGGGTCTAATGGAATCGATTCTGAGCCTACTGCTAAGTACTTAGGTACTCCCTTACCTCTCGGTATTACTACCCAGCTCTTGAAAAGGGCTGGGTACAGCCGGGATTGTACTGCACGCTACTTCTGCAACCCTTCGTGATATTCTTCTCTTAATTCTGAATTTGTTTTCCCGCGCAGCCCTCCCCAACCCTTGTCTTTTCTGGAACGCACTTCGCATTAGGTATCTAGATACATGCACTATGCGTACTGCGTAACCAATCCACACCGCGCCACACCAATGAGTACGTTTGCAGTACGTACTGTAACTGATACCTTAGGTATCTTCAAGGGCCACTATTTTATCCCTTCGTCTTCTTATTCAAGAGCCTAGAAAATTATGTGGGGTTTTGTCTTTCACGTACTACTGTATTAGGTACTGTCATGGTTATGATCGATTGTAGCAGGTTTAACGATTACCTACGTAGGCTTAGTGTACATATAGTTTTTGCTCAGGCTCGACTGGGTCTATCCTCACTGCAGTCACATGGAAATTTATGAAAGTTATGCATACACAGACAACCCAGTACTAGTAGTAGTTCACGCGTAAAAGTCTGGTGATGCACCGCGAGTCCTTAATAGGTAGTAAAGTCTGCTGGAACCCGCCTACACCGCCTGGCAAAATCATCATCATGCACTACCTCTTCTAAGGCGAAATACTCATTGTTGGTTTTCCGCCGCCGCTCGCCGATTTGTAATGACTAAGGCTAAGTCGGGATTTTCTTGCTCTTGGTTGCAACATGTTTCATTTTTGTTGCCGGTAGGCATACAACGCTTCGACTTTTTCTATTTGTTCTCTCTTTCGTAATACATCACATTGTTCCACCTAATTTGCCGTGAAGTCCTGCAACTGCATTTATATGGATTAGAAATAATAAGGCCATCGAAGACTCTCGAAACGCGAACGTTAATTAACAAAGAATAGCCCAGATAGAAATGCTGTCAAGCAGCCGTTCGAAGAGCGATGTAGCGCCGCAGAGACCTTGAGGTCGAATTTCAGTGACGTGTATTTCACAGACGCCGCAAGATCTTGGTTTCGAAAATCACCGAAAGTCTCCAGACCTTCGTCCGCGAGATCGTCATCCAAAACCCTCAAGAGGTCCATTCAATGAAGTTGTGAACGCTGCTCGATCTTTTCTAACTTGCACTTCCGGTAGCCGCATGAGATGCTAGGCGCCTTCTACTAGCCCCTGACGTGGATGAAGATCTCGAGTATACAGATGATGAAGGACATACGGACCACTAGAACGTGAAAGAGAGTTTACTGGTATCACTCGTTCTGTTGGGCCGTGGGGAATATTGTCATCCATTAGGCCGAAGGAGTTGCCCTACAGGGAACTACGCGAAGGTTCATTAAAGGAGAAGTTCGATATCGAGCGTAGTTGCCTAGCTTGCTACTACAGGTATGCAAGGTTTACCAGCAAGACGACGAGTAAGAGGCAGAGATCTTAGTCCAAAGCAGAGCTAACTTTTCTGTACGATCATCGTGATCTTGACTCAGACGAGTAGGTAGCAATATACTATATTGAATGATTCGATGGTGCTTCTGGTGCTGTACTACTGGTAGCTTGTGACTGCGCGCCAAGTGTAAAGTATTCGACAGCCCCCACGGTGTAAGAGAAAGGTGCTCGCGAGGTTATCGCTATCATCACCTACGGCATCCCCAGGGCGACGCCATCAGCGTTCTCAACAATAGCTGCTTGAGGCAGATCATTACTACTAATACCGTGCCACTCGGGAATAGGGGGAGCTTTGCACAACGAAAACCTTACTCCAAGGGCGTCATCGGTGTCAGCTTCTGACCTACCTAGGTACTCAACCACGCCTTAAGAAAAGTCACTCTGTGCTGCCTACCTATAGGTACTACTTTGCGGGGGAACATGCGAGAATGCACTTTGTATATTTGCGGTATCCATCATTGCCAGGTGCTCTCCTCTCCGCGGCCTGTTCCTGTTCTGGTTCCTATTGCTGTTGCATATGTGTTAGATTAATGTTAGGTAGTGTATTCCATTCAAGTTTCTACCTACCTATTACATGCTATGTTAGGTAGTATGTAGGGATGGGATCCTACCAGTACGTACCACCTACCTTATGCTAACGTATACATTCGGTGATCCTAACGCCGCTATTGGAACCCCGCGCACTGCCCGCCTCTTCCCCCACTCTCTAGAGCCTAACGAGCCAGCCACGTCGAGAGTGTGAACGACAAGCTCAGGCGAAACTCTAACGCCAGCTAAAATTGACCGTGAACCCCTGTTCACGAAAAGACAAGGTAGGTCTATGCCGCAGTCACAATTTTAGGTTACTACCTAGTAGCGGATAGTGGGTACTGCTGCATCCTAGTATTCGCCAGCGGAAGAAACAAGTTCTAGCTGACAACTCGGTTAACTTTACTATCTATCAGGTCGGTCCGTATGGATGGATGGTAGCAAGCGAAACACCCATTTCATGAACTCGCATAATTCTATATATTCCGCCCTTGGCACTATACCTACTAGAGTATCGGCAGGGATGAGAATGGCCCTTGCGTCGTTGACTTTGATCTTCTCCCTATGCTGAGGCCTCTCCCGATCCCTCCCCTGCGGTTAATTATACCATTCAGGTCGCATCATGAAGCGCCTTACAGGGTCTGGCGCACGGTCAGCATCAAGCAGCTGGACGTCACCGGATCTTCGTGATGGATATACGTTTTCCGAAGAACTTTAGAGTCTATCACGCACTCGGAAGGAGGGCTTACGGATGGATATCCGAGTGAAATACCTACAGGAGCTAAGCTCTAAATGACAAAAAGGCTTTGCTAGCCTTGGGCACATCGTGATATCCGGGCCCACGTGGTTACCTTTTTTTCTTATGCATGCAGCCACTGTACCAACACCGCGGACATGTGGGTTGAGAAATCAGTTGCAAAGAGAAGCCGGGACAAACTCCCAAGCGTCATCCAACTGGTTGTACGCCCACCTCCCGATGACACCTCAAACAGTTGAGGGAGACGACACATCCCGCCACCGGAGAAAGTGAGATTTGGCACAGCATACGGGTAGTAGTCATGTAGCACAGATCCCGATACTGCACTGCCGCCCGCCACGCCAGCAGGCAAGAACAAATGATGATACATTTAGTTTACCAGAGTAGATCCATACAGGCATGCTAATACTCACAAGGACCCTCTGCCGCCGCAGTCGAGAAGACCCCTGGTATGATACAATCTCCGAGGCGGAACTTTAGGCTCGAAACTCGAAACGCGAGATCAACAATGGCCACTGTAGGTCTTGGTACGTACGGGTTTTCGGTTTGGTTTCCAGCAAACGAGTCGTGGCACATTTTAGGCGCTGGAAAGTATAGGCGGGAACGTATCATAGAGCAATTCAGATGAGTTCATTCTGGAGAAGCATATTGATATCGACCTTAGCGTAGGTTCGGCTAAGTGATTACCAGGCAGGTGATGTAACAAAAAACGCTCAGTATTAGTAGTGGTGATTATGTTAGTAGAACCGAGCGTTTTTTTCTTACACAACCTGCCAGGCAGTGTGTAGAGAGTACTGGTATTACAATTAGTCAGAGGCTATCCTTGCGGAGTACTCATTAAATAGAGGCTGATCGGTGCTATACAGTATAGACGCTACGCTAGCATCAATGCAGTATCGTGGTTGTCAATGCATTCCTTGAATCACATGTGTGATTCGAGAATGAGAAGCGCTAAGATGTATCTTTTCACTCTTTCAAGTAAAGGTGTGCACTAGTATACAAGGAGGTTAGAGAAACAGCCACGTTATTGCTTGGTATTTGCCTCTAATGGTATGCCGCGCCGATTACCTATGTAGGTAGGTACGTACGTACTTTATGGTGTAGTACAACGACTACAGGTAGTACCTGTAGTACGCCTGGAGTGAGACCCAAATAGCGCTGCAGAGAATGTTGTACCGTCTTGTGGAGCATCTACCAAAGTTCATTAGCCTCACGGCGATTCTTGGGGCTCAGCAACATTTTCAACATCCACAAATTTTACTCAGCCGGCCCTTCTCGATTACCTACTAGTAGGTACTCCGTACGCTGCAGTGTAAATATAGCTGTGGCACAGCTTCTGCAGTGACGAGGAGTCTAACGCTAAATTACTAAAGGAAACAATGAACAAAAGCGACTAAGACAACCAAAGGTTCAAGATTTACCACCCTCGGCACCTCCGTTCTCGAGTTTCGAGTTTCTTATTACGAATCTTGAGCCTCGACAGTGGCCTCGTCTACCGGCGTCAAATCTAACGCCCCATCGTGCATGCCACCATGGTTCAGTATATCCACACGCCCTGGCGAGACGAGGAAGAGCTCTTACGAGTCCGCCAGCAGTTTTATCCCTCGTCGTCACCATCACTCATCCACGCCAGCGCCAACCCTAATACCCCTACAACGGCTCATCACAATCACAATCACATTCATGATCACCGTAACAGTAGTAAGTCGTGGAATGCCAACGCCGCCACCGCCCATCGCCGCCACCCTGTCTGCAACCCAGCCAGCGCTATGACGGGAGCCCCCGGCTGACGAACCCCGAGGAGATGAGGATGCCGGCGGTACGCACGCTGCCCTAGCCATCGCCCTCGATGCCGAGAGGCGGCAGCAACAAGCCGTCTCACGTGTTTCGATGTGGATGCAGCGCGGCGGCTGCCCCCACTTGGTTGAGTCGACGGCCCTTTTGACGGCCGCTGTCCTCAGTGATCTCCATGAGTCCAGGACCAAGGCTAACTCATCTTCGTACGCTATCCGAGCCGCATACTCGGCTGCGTTCAGTCGGTGTGTTCACACTCATTTATCGTCCCCGTTTTGATTTTCTTTTTTTTTTATTCCCTCATAAACCCCCCACTGTCTTTATTTTATATTCCACATTTGTTGAGAATTGCCTTGGTCTCCTTCCTTTCATGGCTCGCTCTATGCCCATTGTCGGCAGTCTTCGGCACTGTACTCTTTGGGAGACATAGTTAGCTGGCTGCCCGTCATACGGATGACCCGCTCTTAGGTGTCAGAACTCCGATATTCGTTTTTTTTTTTTTTGTTTTTTTTTTTTAAAAAAAAATTCATTTAATGTTACACTCTGTCACTTGGAATGTAATCGACACAACCCGGCGTTTTACTTCTGTTAAAGCAACCCCTGACTTGAAGAACTCAATGGGTCCACTAACTTTATCCATCGTCACAGCTTTGTCACTGGTTTACTCGATGGTCAGCAAGACAAACTCCGCAAAATGAGCATGTATTCGATAGCTAAGAATATCGGTCTACCGGCAACCTTTGTTGAGCTTAGACACCAAGCTACTCACGAACAACTGCCCTCACTATCAAAACTTAGGTCTGCTGCCAATAAGGCACTTGCATGGATCTGGGACTTCTACTGGAAAGACCTCGCCGCAACTAGCAAAGGGAATTTGCAAGAAGACGGCTCGTCAAACCCACAGAGGGACCAGCTCCTGAGATACTTACGGGAGCAGGACGAGACCTTAAGGACCGTGTTTCAAAAGGAGCTCAAATCGTGGGAGGAGACGCCTTTACTCCAGACACTAGCAGACATTGCCGAGTCTTCAGAGGATCCACGAGTCATATTACGAGCGCTTCAGCTTTCCCGTACAGTACTGAACGGTGGCTCTCATATGCCGTCAACAGTAGCATCAGAAACTCTTCGACAGACGAAGGACCTAGAAGCTGTGCGGGTCGAGCTCCAAACCTTGCATGAAGAGCTCGAGAATACCCAAGTACAGCGTGTAGAACAACCCCTCGAAGCGTCCGACGACGTACCGAACCAGTCAACAGGCTGGACTCGGTACCAAGGCACATGGACGCCAAAACCTATAGGAGTAGTGTAGCTATTATAGTGATTATACGCATGGTAAAGATAGGCGAGTTTGTGCATCAAGAAGCAACTACTTCAATGCATCTAGATGAATTGGTAATATCAGGAACACAACGTTAGCCATGAACGGCGTCGTTTACCTGGTCATAACACGGCGCGTTGGACAGTAGGGCGTGAAGACATTGTTTCAAACTGTTCATATGATGCCCAGTCACTGTGTCAATCACATGGTATCACTTCGTCATTGACCACGAAGAGAACAAATTTCCTTGGTATTGACAGCTGTATAGCTCATGCGAGAGATGATTCGAGGCGATACGCACGCACCCAGAATACAAGTGTATCGATTCGGGTAGTGAACTTTAATGTGGTCGTAAATACAAAGCGTGTGCGAATATGTCATTGCCAACATACCACAAGATCATCTAATGCACTCGAACTGAAACTTGGAGTATTTGGGGTTTGCGCCATCATTGTGTTGGCTTTCTATCTGGTTAGCAGATTAGGTGACGTGAAGCATTACAAGAAATAGCATGTTCGACTTTCTCCATAAGGTGCCGAGAAAGGTAAGCACAGGAGAAAAATTCGATGTTGGAAGGAGAGACTGCAAGGCACAATCAGTTAGAGATCCTAGTGATATTATAAAAAGGGAAGTTATTATAGATGCCATGGTATGCCATGGGATAAGTTTCGTATAAGTGATAACAACATTGTTCTGCTTCAGGCTTAACCACCTGTCAGCGACACTGGCCAGCTGGGGGGGACGCACGCGCACCTTGCTCACTGCCCGTACCGAACAGTCGACGTCATAATGATCAAGAAGCTCCTCATAGCCTCCCGCAGCTCTCCATCTGATAGCTCCCCATAGCTAGTTACATGCATCCGTGAGTAATTCAAGCAACCCCATTTGTCAGCCGGGAATATATGTGCATCCGCAGCAGGTAAAGATCGAAGACAAAGAGGGGCTCGGATTGAAACTGCTTATCTTTCCTCATGAATTTCATCGCGAGAGCTCCGTTAAGGTCATTAGCTTTGAAGACTACGAAATCTAGATCGGCAAGTGCAAATGTGAGTTCACCAGCCCATCGCCCCGGATACTTCGGAAACACATGATTGGGCAGGTGAGGCGATGCGGGAAGAAAAGTACCGCGGAGGGAGAGGGGTGCAATGACATATTTTAGGTTGTCCCTCCAGGTCCTCGATCATACCGCGACTGACAAGGAGTTATTCTTGGGTTTATAGCTTGCATTATCACGCGCCATGCATATCCAGTCGATTCCTATGTGTGAGTATATCCATCTACCTGGCAAGCCCTGGAAAGCTGTCGAATGAACCACTCTTGGATCTACCTGGCCCCATCTTACTCCCTGAGGAGCCGATGATTTTGAAGCTTAAATAAACACATATGGGCCAAGAACTATAAGCCGCATCCAAACTAATAATAGCACCTTGCAGGGACGGGGAAGAGTGATAATTATGCGTATATCGTCGTTGATGATAAGTCCAAAGATGCCGTGATTATCGATCCCGCGAATCCCGAGGAGTAAGTAGCCTAGTGCTCAGAACCTTTATACTCCGTCTTCTCCTTCACTCTAATCAATTCGGAGAGTTGTGGGCAGTGTCTTATCCTTGACTGACATGCCTTTGTAGAGTTGCTCCTGTCTTGAAGGAGGCCACTCAAGCCGGCAGGTTCAAACTCACAGCTATCGTCAACACACATCAGTAAGTCTCTATTATTCCGTCCTCCTCTTATGTATGATCGCCTACTGATGCTTTATACAGCCACTGGGATCACGCAGGCGGCAACAAGAAACTGTTAGCCGAGCTCGGGGTACCTAATCTTCCTATCATCGGTGGCAAAGATTGCGAGGGTGTCACGAAGACGCCTGCAAATGGCGAGCCATGGAATATCGGTAGCATCACTGTGAAAGGGCTCTATACGCCATGCCACACCCAAGATAGCATCTGCTGGTTTGTGCAAGATGGCGACGACAAAGCTGTATTCACTGGAGATACACTGTTCCACGGTGGTAAGTCCGCATTTTGCCTCAGCCACGTCCAGGAGACCCGAGCGTGAGTGGCAGAAATACGAAACGACCGTCACTAAATCCTATGATTTGCAGGTTGTGGAAGGTTCTTCGAGGGTAATGCCGAAGAAATGCATACCGCCCTCAACAAGACTCTTGCCTCTCTGCCGGATGACACCAAGGTTTACGTGAGTTTATGCCTTGTCACGTATCCCTCTGTATTCGGGATTGTAAGGCTGTATGTCTATAAATGCTAACCAAATGAACAATTACTATAGCCTGGACATGAATACACCAAAGCAAATGTCAAGTTTGGTATCTCGGTGCTTCAGAACGCCGCGATCCAAAAGCTACAGTCGTTTGCTGAAAGCAACAAGGAGACGCAAGGGAAATTCACGATTGGAGATGAAAAGGCATGTAGTGTAGACCAGCCCCTTCAATAACACGCAAACTGACTTTTCATCTAGCAACACAACGTATTTATGAGAGTGGAGGTAAACATCCTCAGTGCTACCATAAGCTAGCCGTTTGGAAATTGTGTCGCTGATTATCCCTTTTCACAGGACCCTGAGATCCAGAAGGCTACGGGCAAGACGGACCCCGTCGAGGTGATGGGTGCCCTACGAGAGATGAAGAATAACTTCAAGTGAGTAAGTATTAACATGACAGTTGTATCGCTCATTGTGCACCGGCTGATACACCTGTAGGATACCTGCCGAGAGTAAAATTTAGGTATGAAAAGGAGGGATGCCACCCAGGGAAATGAACACAGGGGGTTTCTCGAAATGAATCAACGCACACGATCTCCCGGTTTAGTGCGCCCGAAATGACTTGTCACTGTCAAGCAACATGTAGCACAGCCAGATAGCAAACATAATCTAATTTACCTTGGTGTTACCTCATCACCTCCACGTACCGTAGTGCAGAACTGATTGCAATTAAGGTCGGATATCACTGTATTAGGCGTGACTCATACTCCGTACTTTATGTACGTATATTCTAAGCTCTGCATCGCACAATCACCAGCTACCCATGGAACACGTCTGGACCTAGTGTTTCCGTATTTGATAACGAGGATCTGTCATACATGCCCTTCCTAGTACACGCTCGGCTCGGAATGCATTGATTGATATGTCTCCCAGATTCTAAAATGCCGTTGCCAGAAACACCCCGCCCTGCGAGGTATCTCTATCACGTCTCACGGTTTGCACTCGACGTGTCATCACACTGACTCTCCCACGGCCGTGGGATGTCACAACACAACTCTTACTAGATCATTCGCTAGAGAGCAAACAATCTATATGAATGTTTGTTTGCGGCTATGTGTCGATGTAGGACCGGTTTGAGACCTGTAATCTCTGCTCAAAGTATCAGTTTGCACGTTGAGATGTTGATCGCCATAGCAGGGGCCCGTCGTGTGTCCAACGCCCCAGTATTGTGACGGGCTATTCTCTTCGGCCGTTAGCAGGGTGCACGATGACGCTCTAGAAATTGAATTAGCATATGTACAACAGTGTGCCCCAGCATTGCTCCGAGACAGTAGCCTGGATGTGATGCGGAAGAGACGGGATATAGCTTGAAGTCATATTGAATATACTCATGAAACACTTACATTATGTTTGTACCGGTAGATATTTCACATGCTACTTGGGTAGGCAAAGTGATTTATCCCAGTGAAAGGTCGCATCTCGGCATACACACCAAGCTACACAAGGTTCGCTCTAGATCTCAGTCTCTTCGAGCCTTGTGACGCGTGTAATTTATTAGAAGCCGTACAGCAACTGGGGGTAGGTACGTCAAGCGCATCAATTTCTTTCGAAGGGGTGTCTGTATGCCCTGAGAGAGCACCGGTCTGTTACGAGCACATGATGGGTGGAATTCGACAGGTGGTAAAATTAGGATAGTGTCACCGGGTAATGTAATCTCACCCAGGAACCAGTTATGTAAGACATAACGTGACATATAGCTCATTATCGAAATGTCTTCGCGCCATTCTTTGCGCCGACTTCTGGCTAAGCTGCCCTCCTCTCTGCTCCGCTCCAGGTTTCCAAACGAGACACATACAGGATTCCATTTTGCAAGCACGTATATCGTTTAAACACCTTGTTGACTGACACGTGTTAGTATGTGAGTGACCCAGGGGATCGAGGATTGATCTACCCAGATTGGTCGATTGATTTAGAGACTTAAAGCTCTCGGCCGGGAAGGAGTTTACTTGACTGCTCGGATATCTACAACCCATGGCACCATACTGACCAAGTAGTGGTGATTGTGCAGCTGACTGATTCCTTGACCTTGTTCCCGTGGTGTGTATGTCAAGTATACTTAGATCATGCTCCCATGCTCTATGACCAAGTGGGAGGCTTCAGACGGAGCTACCCATCTCTCATAGTTGGCTAGGTTCAATTGACATGTCTCTTTATCCCGGAACATAGTCGGGATACTTTTCAACAACACTTCCTTTACAAGATCGTAACCTCGCTTCTAGGGTAGTTGTAGTTGCACAATTTCATTATCGAACCTATAAATGCAGAGAGCAGCCTTAGTTTTTCTTAGGTATTATTCGTTTGGTTTCGGTGGGCGATTATGAGAAAGAATTCTAACAAACATAGCAAAAGTCTATTCCTTTACTATTCTACCACTTTTTCCAATTCATCGAAGTGATTTTGCCGCTACACATTCAGTCAGCGGTTTCGAGTCGATGTGTACAGCTTGCCGTCGTTATTTTCCCTTCCGTCCATGGTATATCCATGGGCTTCACGAGCGCGTCTATTTATGCCTCATCCCATTTGGCGTACCTCTAGCTCGTATTTTGCATATTGACATGACCTTTTGGGAATCACATCTGTGCCATCATTTCCGGATTGATTTGCAAAACTGAAGACAATCATTGAAACGCGCTTCTGCTAGCTCAGTGACATACATTTATCTCATAGCTTCAGACTAACTCTGGCATCGATCAATAGTCTAGGTACTGGCTCTGAGGGGAGCGAGATAAGGAGATCCGGTATCGGGAATGTCGGGAATATATGACTACTCGGTCGGCTTTGGCCCCAAGAACTAACACACTTCCAATTCAACCTCTTCGAGATAAAATAGACAGCCACACGGTTCATTAAGTGAAAATATTTAAAGATGCGGACCGCAGTGGCATGTGAAAGGTAATTGCGTAGATTTGAAAAAGATCATTTTCTCTGGCACCTGTATTAATTGTGTTATAGGTGTAGGTACGCATATCTCGCTTTCGCTAGCGACAGCTATTCCCGAGCGGCATATCCCACAATAAAGATCGTCACTAATTCGCTTCTACGAAAAGGAGATCTAAAGTCAAATGCCACCATACAGGCGAATCTCCTTGCCGAGGGTGTTCACGAAGCGGTAACTCAGACACCTGCGTTCTCACGCCCACCACTATCACAGGCTCGACCCCGAGGAGGAAGAGGACGGCCTCACGGGCGTCTCCAAGCACCAAACCGGAGGCAAAGAAGCGTCGCACAGCTATCAATATAGCGCCTACGAGCGACGAGCTCGCTAGCCACTTTGCGGGGATAGACGCTAGTCTCTTCGCGCAGGCCTTCACCAAACTTCGGGTTCAGTTTCCCGAGTGCGGGTTCCTTCACCCCTCTGACCTGGACCGTATTTCCGACGAAATCTCTGACGATGACAAGCTGAGGCTCATAGCTATTCTTGCCGTCAGTTGCAGATACTTAGGAGAAGCTGCTGATATTCATCGAGCCGATCATGTGGCTTTGTTGACACGAGAATTACAATGTCGGATTACGGCACCACCGAGTCTGAGTTTAATCCAATGCTTCCTCATCATGGCGGTCTACGAATGGGGAGAGGGCGTCGGGTATAGTGCTTGGATGTACGCGGGCATTGCTGCGAGGATGGCGCAAGTCTATCGGGCCACCAAGACGAGCGAGCGAGACTTGAAAGCGACTACGAATACACCCGTGCTGTCTGAAGTAGAGATTAGAACCATGTGGACGTACTTTGCGATAGACAAGTTGCTCAGCTGTGGTAAGCAGCGCCCGGCGATGATGAAGCCGGAGGATATCGAGGTTCGTATGCCGCAGAGCGAGGAGGATTTCGTCTTCGGAGCGGAACCGCGCGAGGCACTTTGCTTTGAGGAGCTTATGAGGGATGAGACCCTTCGTAAACGAACCTCTAGTGCTGGATTTCATTTTTGTATTCTCGGTGTGTACTGCAATGTCCCCATACCTAGTCCCTACATCCTCTGGTCTCATTTCATATGGTCTATCAGGCCCTATTCTCGCCGAAATTTGAAGATTCAGACTATCTGACATGTGTCTATGTTCGCAGTAAGGGGCCTTGACATTTGGCATAAAATACACAGCTGGATAGTAGATGGCGGTAGAAGGCAACCACGAATGACAACACCAGAACACTGCCCCTGGAACCCAACTTCGCAGTGGGCAAAGATGAAAGAGCAGTTACTGGCGTGGAGAGAAGATCAAGACCCAAGACTGAGGTATCCGGATAACAAAGTAGCGACTCACGTTCATTTTAGGCAAGGAGAAGTCTTTGCTTACATTAACCTGCTTTACTACCTTTGGTGAGTGCTTCTCATGCTTGATACGATAAGGTATTCTGATAGACTTCAAAAGTATCATATTCCTGCGCCGGGAATACATCGCTCTCCTGCCTATCGCCGAACGAGAGCCTCGGGGACCCATCGACCCGCCATTCTACTCAGAAGAGGCGCCGCCAGGGTGGTGGCGCCAGAACACGGACGAGCTCTTCGGAGCGGCGGCGCAGATATCATACATAATGCGAGATCTCAACAGTCTCGACATCGCACTGCACACGCCGTTCACGGGTCTCTGTGTCTTCACAGCGGCGCTGATGAACAGATACGTCGTGACGTTCCCTAACATGCATCACCCGGAGGAGCACGAGCTACGAAGACAACTAGCACGAGAAAACCTGGCGGACCTCGAGAAGATCGCAAAGCTGTGGAAGCTGGGGGAGGAATGGGTGCAGGTCATCGGAGCGGCGCAGAATTTATACGACCGCGTGACGGGCAATTGCGCGCAGTCCGTCAGCCACTCCCGAAGCGACTACCCGCAGCTCGAGAAGTCGGTCAACTACGCGCCCATCGGCGGCCTGTACGGCCACGGACGCGACGACAGCTATCGGCGTCCGGACACGCGTCTCAAGGTCCGCGAGGCGGCCTCGCTGGCGCATCCTCACCGCTGCGCAACGAGGGCGCGGGAGACAGCAGAACAGGTACAAGATCAGCTGTCTGACCAATCCGCCTCGGCAGACCCTTTTGCCTGGCAGGAGAACGCGGGCATCACCGGTGACGACTGGCGTCTTTGGTCCTTCTGGGACGATCCTCATCTGCTGTCCTGGGACACGTCCACCATAGGGCTCTGAAACGCCCGCGCGCTCCAACGGCGCAAACCAACTACCTATCTACCTACCTGGCTGACTACACTAGAGAGCGGACTCCGTGCATGCATCAGCCTGTCTCCCACTATACTAGTAGCATTGAAAGCATGGCATTCCCACGATCTCGAAACAAACAGCATCTATTTGGTGAGCTTCCGGGACGGGAAGGTAGGGGTCTTGCACCCAAGCAGTCTATCTATTGTAGCAGTAGCGTATATATATAGCGTGTACTTAGTAGTTGAGAAGATCGCCGGCCGGGATCCCGGCGATCCTCTATACTACACTAGCATCTCGGGGGTAATATGACAAAGGAGAAGGTTGCAACTTTCCTGATGGGCTAATTAATTAAGCCGAAGGAACTGCGTGCCCGAGAACGTGCCAGTCCCCCTCTAGCCAATCAATAGTGCACAAGCTCTTGCTGCCGGAATGCCGTATATGATTCAGGGGGATTGATCTTCATCACTTGGCAGACGGGGCAGGTTCTGTCTACAGTACGTGTGTCTGTGAAAGAAGATCTTGACGTGTATAGCTGGACGGAATGTACAACTTGAGAGGGTCCCGGATGCCACCATATTTGTTTATTACTGAGTAGAGATAGTATCTCATGGCATGTAATTAACTGCCTTATTCGGATACGTCTCTGTGAATACATACTCTAGTGTGATAATTCTTCGGTGTCTGCCGCACGTAGTAGAATATCTAAGCTGTTGTCGAAGTCGATCCTCCCCGACGCTAGCTCAGTGGTATACTGGCCGATATCTGTAAACCGGGCTGGTTTTGAGCCCGAGCATCGTCTACACTAGACAGGAACATCATGCCGGAGGCCTTGGCATCCCATCTACTTCTAGAAAATCGTCGACCAGACCAGACCAGACCAGGGCGGGCAGCAGCCGCTTCAGACGACCCATTCGACGTGGATCTTGGGTTAGGCTTCTCTAGAATACTCCGATTTCATTTTTCTCACAGGCTTGATGTCTATTTATAATGTAGTCATCTCGAAATACTTGCCAAAAGCAGGGAGTTTGCACGTCCGAATTGCTAGAGGAAACCTGATGGTTAGTCAGGGCGGCCCTGGCGAGAAGCGACATCGCTTCCCCTCTCATACCATATACAATTCTATAAAGAAGGCCCGTAACGGAAGTACGGCCCTTTGTGCTCTGAGATGGTTACCAAGGCTATGTCACAACGATTGGGCTAGTATATACTAGAGTATGGTTGGTAGTCATGGTTTATACTCGGATTACCAGAGTCACTTGAAGATACCTTTGAAACTAAAGGCAATCTGTTCATAACGTGCATAGTGCCCAGACGGGTCTAGCGGGAGTGATATAGCATAGGAAAAGCACGTATACTACAGAGATTTGAGCGGCCGCCGAAATACGGAGTAAAAGCTGCGGGGGGTTAAAGAGCTTTTGCCGATAGATGGGACGGCACAGCGTTGGATACTCGCCTGTTAAAGTGCTTGCATATTGGCCTCGTGAGCATCATACACAGCGCTGTCTACCTACTTACGCCACTGCAAGGGGCGTCTGTTCACACAAAGCTCGTCCAACGTATCGCCTCGTGCGGCGATGGGCTCTAGAAAGCATAAAGTTTTACATAGAGACCGGCTACGTACCTCGTATGGGAATTTGCTTGCCTATTTTTCTAGGACGGCATATTGTTAGCCGGACCATAAGTGTCTGTGCGGGAGCTCTGGGTCGTGAGTTGCGCGTATGCGGGTAGTTTGAGATGAGCTTCAGCTTCGTCGGCTCAGGTTATCTATGTTAATGCATGCATCGAATCGAGCTTCAGTCTCGTATGAAGATCTGTAATGATCCGATTGATGGTCTGTCTACCTGGGAATGACTTCGTGATAGCCTCGAGAACCTATCGTATTATAGTATTTGGCTGGACTTACATGGCATGAACACATTCTATGTTTCGGTGCTATGAGGCGTGGCATCAATAGTATAGAAGCAAGCATCATGGGGTGTGGATGTCCAATATTTAGTAATCTGATTGCCTCAGCAAAGAAGTAGAGCACCCTATCCTAGTTGGCGTGTGCTTTGCTTATCCTCTCCAACTCATTCTCCCCCAGTCTTTCGAGCCTAGGGAACACGCCATTGCCAGAAGTGTTTGATCTTCCGGGTTACCGTTTCGATGGGTTCCAAGACTCCTAGCACGGGGTTAGGCAGGGCGGGGGAGAGGGCGGGATGTTGATGGTTGTCTATATTCGATAAGGGCAGGCTATATTTACCTGCATCACCGCTCTCTATTCTTCTCCATCTACTTGGTAGATTTTTGGAGACAGCAGCCGCAAACGTAACACACCAACGGACCGACAGGTGATATATTCGAGCTCCTGCAGTAGTTGGCTAGCTCCTGCCGGAAAACTGTATGGCAGCACCCTGCGGGCTGGTTGTAGTATATGCCTACGCATCGTTCGAGGGGCGGCTGTGCAAGTCAACCTCGTCCATGAACGCGCAATTCCACGTCCGGGGTATAATATAGACACCCAGTATATATAGATAGATGTGTTGCAACAGTTGCAATTATTACTAATATGGCAGAGAGATAGCAAGGGTGACGGGTAGATACTGTCGTCCAACCACCAGGGCTGTCGTCATGGCCAGCGTCGCCGTCGTCGATTACACAGAAAAGCCCACGAACCATAATCTAGAGGCCTGAAGGGGCCCCATCGTCTAGCGTACTGTATGTAGGTCTAGTCGTCACTAATTTGGATCTCGGCCGAATGCTACTCTACCCTACCAACGAACGATAATGATATATGTAGTATATGCAACGCAACAACGCTGACTTTAGCCAGGCCATTCGATTTTATTGAGGATTTGTCTCAGGTTGAGCACACCGGTCCTCTGGCGATTCGCGCATGCTGCTGCTCTATCCGCGCTGGATGTTCCCGATGACCTGGTATGCAAAGAAAACGTCGCATATATATATTCTTGGAGCTTGCGTCATTCTTCCGGCGGCAGTTCCTCTTTTACGTAGATGTTTCTAGTGTAGTGGGACGACACTGGATAGGTGATTTAGTACTATCTCGCTCAAGTGATCTGACTAACATCTGTAGTGTATGTACTCTATGCACTATGACTGGAATTTTTTTATCTTTCCGGTCTCTTTTGTGACTACACAATACTAGCGTAGCACTACAGGCTGGCTAGCTGCTGCGGCAGATTCTGCGCTTTCACCGCCAAGTTGCGAGATACACAGTATTGGAATTGATCCCTAGGCAGTAATAACTATGAACAAATAACAAGCCAAGAAGCCCCTTTAGCTAGACAAATTCAATATTCCATAGGAATGATCGCGAAGCACTGTACTGATGGTGGACAGACTCCTGTTAAGTATTCAAATTCTCAGTCCCCTAAAATCCTTCTCGATGTTCTGAGCCTGGGTAACTACGGCTCTAAACCGAGTGTAGGTAAGTTGTAGGTGACTCTGCAAGTAGCTAACCCAGACTAAGCCGAAAGAGCTATTTAACAGAGTCTGCCTCCGTAAACGTTTCCAGATTAATTAGCCCTTGCTCCTCCTTACTAGCTTGTCCGTTTCGGGTAATTCAAGATCTACCCTAGATATCTTCACAGACTAAGCTGCTAGTGTGGGCTAGCATCTAACTAGGATCGGGCTAGTGTACACTACACGTTTCGCTATGAGTTCTTCAGTTGGTGCAAACGGTTCTCACACTAATATCTTGCCATGCAACGGTTCTGTGGAACTACGTGTTAGGTGATAAGGCTCTGAGGGGAAAATGACCTTTTTTTTTTCTCGGTCAATCTAATTCCTAGAGCAGGTGGTGCGTGTATGGACCTGCTTTTCAGCTCGTGGATAGTTAAATGGGAGGGATTGGTTGTGGCCAGAATGTGGCGTATGCAACTACGGCAGGTATACGGCTCCTTCGTGGTAACTGCCGGTTCTGTCTTTTGCTTTCATATGGGGAGAGTATGGGGTTTGGAAGTCGGTCAGTGCTGGAGTGGTAGGAGCTCTTTCTACCTAAGTGCTTACCTACGCAGGTGCGATCAACAATGCAACTCCCGCCTCGAGACTGCGCTGGTGCAGTGCGTTGTTCAGAAGATTACTAAAGAATGGTGGGTGTCAGATGCATTTTGCCTACTTAGAGAGGTAGTTACAGTAGTCTAAGATGCATGCATGACGAATCCAGTACTAAAAGGGCACTGGGCCAAGACATACAGTAGGTAAGGTAGGTGCTTGGGTATGGATGGAAAGGAAAGAACATTCTTTCTTCTCCAGTACCAGGCACGGCACGTGTTCATTTCTTTGTGAACATTCCTGTCAATTCTGGCTTTTGTTCATCTAGTTTTTGTTTCTATTAGTTTCGCGTACCTGACATCGAGAGGACCCTTATGGATGTCAGACCACTAAGGGATCCTAAATAGGGAAAATGCGCAGGCTATCAAGTGCAAATCTTGAACAAAAGGATGCCGATCTGTCTAGGTGTAGGCAAATTCCATACCTGGTTGGTCGCAAGGCCAGCCGATCCAATTCCTGCCCAGGCACTGATAACATTCCCTAAGTGGACAGCATGGCTTGTTGCATCTGGGAAGGGTGGAGGGTAACGTAAGCCAGTCAGTCTTTTCAACAGTAGAGGCAGGTATGTCGAGGATCAGCGACGTAAAAAGGACTCCCTCCAAGAAAACACGTTCTCTGTTCCTTGGAACTACTGCAGTCGAAGAGAGAAAAAAAAAAGGTCGACTACTGTACTACATCGTGTAAGGCACGCAAGACTCGTGCGCCAAACCGTATGCGCAACAGCAGCCCACACGCACACATAGACATTGCATCGCTAGCGCTGGGCAGTCGTGTCAACTAAGTGCGAAATATGTGCCTGCGTGTCTGCGACTACCTGTGTGTCGGTGGATTGTCGTGTGCGTGTGATAGGACTCGGAGATACTATGCTATATACTACGTTCACTAGGAGGAGCGCACCATCCCAAATTCCTGTATTGTGCCGTGCTGTATGGCGGAGCGCGCGCCCGAATCCAGGTTTCTAGGCCTCTTTCGTCCATACAGTGAGTGTGTAGTATGTGAAGGCGCCCCCAAGCAACCTCGTGTTGGTGAGACAGGTCCCATCATGCCGCCTTGTATTTCATTCCAACCGGTCGAGAGAAAAGACTGACAGGAATATCTCTTTAGCGTACTGAGGGGGCCGTGTTTCCAGGGCCCACGTTTTTCCAAATCTGTCTTACTTGTAAAGTGTGCGCAAAGTATTACTTGCAATGTAAAGAATGGATGTAGGTGTGGTGTGCACCGGCATGCCCGTGTGCAGACAAGACAGACACACGCACATACACGTTCAATAGGTATGTGGTATTCCAGCGCCTAGATATGCGACCGTAACCCCGAGGTGAGGCAGAAATCTCACTGGGCGTAGGAGCGAAATAATGGGCGATAGATGCGACAAGTACGGAGAAATGCGATACAGGATGCCTCACCTACCCTCCTCCAAAAGGGAGGACCGACGAATGGGAAAAACCAATAAAAGCCAATAATTGCAAGGAGTGCCATATATATATGTCCTTTATGGCAAATATGTGACTGTAACGGATGGAGTAGTCGAGACTAATAGGAAGAAAGCGCCCCATGAGATCTCGAGATGTGAAACTACTCTTGTTGAAGATAGTGTTGCGGATGCTGCAGTGTTTCGTTTCGACCTGTCCAACCGCTGTGCTGGGTTTTGCTGTATCACTTATCGCTGTATCACCTGTAATGTAGGTACAGCACTTCAAACGCATGGGTTGGGGTGTTTCGGCGGGCGGGCGGGCGGCCTGCGACCCCTCGAGAATCCTTCCTGTTAAGCTTAATCCTCGGCGGGTACCAGCATAGATAGATAGATGGATACACCATGTATGACAGCTGGGATAAGAGAAGCAAACATCAAACGGAAACAATCTAGGTTTTGGAACCGACATTTACCACATGTGCGGTTCGACGTCACAGGTTGCATGCCTAAGAAATTCATTTTCAAGAAGTACGGCTACTTGTCGGACCACATTGGGTGGATTCTTGCAATGCATCGAGTTCTTTCTTCGCTAAGATAGTGATAGCACATATAGTCTAGCAACATGCAATATTGGGTACACGATCTCTGCTTCAGCTCGTCCCTCTTACATCAAGGTACAGATCTCTCTGCAAGCGCCCGATTTTGGCGCGTAGTGATTCCGCTTGAATCCGGTGCCGGCTGTTATATAGCCTTCTCCCAAAATGGGTCATCAGGTATCAATCAATTGCCGCCCATGTGTAGTGATCCACCCCTGTGAAAACCCCCCAACCAAGCGCCGCCCAACCCGTTGTGTTTAAGTGAGTTCGCCGTGGTGTCACATGGCGCCATGTGGGAAAGGAAAAAAGAAGGAAATTTTTGCGCCGGTTCCCAGGAACGCCGATTGTATGATATCACCCGATTACCCGCCTGTCCATGTGTAAACGCCTTGGGCCTCGTGGGCGCCTTTTCACCCCAAAGATAGAGTAGAGATAAGAGTATAGTGAGAACAAGTGACGTGAAAACTGAAAAGAGCGCAAAAGGTATTATACCCTTATCTTCATGCTTCGCCGACGGTTCATGTTTAAGCCGCTTAGTAGGCTCCGTTTCGCTGTGACGGGAGTCATCGGTGTTCCTGGTCGGCTATCTACCGTTGGCGAATTCGCAACGGGTGAGGCAATAGCGGCAGCGGTGATAGAGTTCCTTCGTGCGACTCGGAGGATCTCATTGTAGGTCACTGGGGATTGCACAGTAGCTGGGGAGGCCGAATCTAGTCTGTTGGATTCCTGTGACTCCTGTGACGTGTTAAGGTTCGAGAGATTGAGACTGCTCATTGAGGCGTTGTTCTCGGCGGCAGCCTTTAAGTTCGGACGGCTTCGCTTCCTAGCCAGAGCAATGGATTTCTGGAAGCGTTGAAAAGCTCCAGTTGGTGTCCTCGGTACTCGTGACTGTGGTCCTGGAAGTGCATTTGTTTCAATCGTTAAGATCGATTCACGTCTGGTGTATGGGCTTTCACTAAATGGATCCTGGCTAAGGAAGCTGGGAGATTCCTTGGGCAGGTCCCCGATGGACGCTAAGCTGATTTTCCTTGGTGGATAGTCTGGGCGGCTTCGAGTCGCATCCACCCCAAACGGCGATGATACTGAGCGCCCGAAGAATTCGGATTGTGGCCTCTTTACGGGAGACACTGACCTCCGATTATTTGCCAGCTCGACTACACAAGGTTTACCCACGAACACGACTGAGACGGCACGAGCCGTAATCTCTTGGCTCTTCCTCCTGACGGGTGACTTCTCGGACTCTTCGCTCGAGGACTCGTAGTCATCATCCGAGTATTCGTCGGCTGAAGACGAGGCGTCCTCTTCAGACGAGAGATATACATTGTGTGTGCTGTTGAGGGACTTGGTGGCGGATTCGATAGAGTTGAGCTTCAGGCTGTCAAGGAGCCGGGACGTTCTCAGGGTGTTTCGCTTCGGTATAGCGGGTGGCTCAATCATGACTTCCTTCGTCTTCATTTCCTTTGTATTTAGGATGGTTGCCTCTTCTATAAGGCACGGCTCATCATCCGTATCCACTAGCACCTCGAGGGGATCTTCTTTAGGCGTAGACTTCGACTCGGCTAGTGATTGTTCCGTATGTACGTCGGCGATACTCTCCATTGAGGTGGCCACCTCCTCCACTTTCGCGTTTTGCCCATCGCGGGGGGTTGACTGCTCGACAAGAGACATGGTAAAATGCTGGCTGGCTTGAGAAAGAAAATAAGGCACGACGGCTACCGCTAAGACAATGCGATCGAATTAACCACGAAAACAAGACGTTATAAGCATGTGCGTCGAGGCCAGCTCTCTGTCTTAGAATTGAAGAAAAGAGCACATCGTATTCCGGGAAAACGACGGCGCTGAAGACTCGAGAATTTCTTGAACGGTAGGAGAGGAATCAAGGTATGGCACCGGGGGCAGGAGCATATACATACCTGGTGCACATATACCCAGCGGTTGTGGACGGAAAGCAGCGAGCTTGTACCCTTGTACCGTCGCAGAAGCAGGGGGGCTTGGGGGACTGTCTCCTTTCCCCCTGAACCTGGGATGATGGGTGCAGGTGTGGGCCACCGCTTGGCACGCTATGGATTGCGCTGTGTGGGCTTGCTTGCAGGGTTGAGGCGTGCTAGCGCAGGTGTTTGTCTGCTTTTGGCAAGACCCGGAGTCGTCAGTACTGTACGCAGTAGGTAGTGAGGAGGACGCTATCTGGGTGCGGACGGTACGCTACGGGAGCTTGATAAATTAAGACAGAGCCGTAGTCTGGAAAGAGCAGGTAGCGGCGGAAAGAGAGATTGACTAAGACAATCTTTTCGTCGAACTTCTCGAGTGTTTCAAAGTAGACAGGGTAGTTGCTACCTACCGAGATTCGCAATAGCGTGGATCGAAGTTCCAACGCTCTAAATATTAAGTAATTAAGTGGCTTGTCCTTTACCGACTGAAAGTCAAAGGAAAAATCTACCGCGTATAAGTATATGTTTGTTTGACAATGAAAGTGAGCACGCGTCGAGAGATATATTGGCAGGAAATACCAAGGACCAGTAAAGGGTGAAAGTGGAATGTGGCGGAGGGAGTAGTTCGCGTTTTTAAACATCTCTGGGTCAAGATATTCCTGACGACTACCGGCCGAAGTTGTCATAGCCACCACCTTCTCGAGCCCGTATCTATTTCTGCCACCAACAACACCTTTTGTCAATCTTTTGAAAAAAGTGTAGTTAGCGACACAGTATACGGTTTGTACACTACGTATCGCCAATCCTCCTCAGTCCAACAGGCACCGCATACCTAGTCCCCGGCTTTAGGATTGTAGGAATGGACTTCGCACCCAACAACTTGACAATGAGCAAATATATCATGTGGCCACACACCGTTTGTTATCTGACTACTTGGGCAACAAAGAAGAGCATTCACACTACCTACTTCGTTGGTAACCACCTAACAACAGAACACGACAAGATAACGCACAGTGCTACTTGAAGACGGATTTGAAGATCAATCCTACACGCATGCTCATACGACTAAATCTGCTAAGAATGAATACTGAGTTCACAGACGAATCCATTTGCATTAGTAAATGTGCTCGTCAACTGTGGCAACTACTTACCTAGTGCGGCACAACTAACAAGTTGGAATATACGTGTAGTGTAGACGGGTTCAATGCTGATTGGCTTCCGATAGAAGCCCGCCTTGAATGAACCTCTCCCGATGAGCGAAGAGAAACCCGAAAACCGATTGCTTCGAACGTCTACCTAACCCAACCAGCAGGACAGGCAGGGATCGCAAGCATCACAAACCATGATGACGCATCACGGCGGTTGATGGACGCGGACATCATGCGAGGGACTCAGAGATGTCCGACCCCAAGGGGAAGTCCATCTCCATATCGCCATACCCTCTCTATATTACACAGTCGTGTGCGGGCTCAGTATTGCCGGCTGATATTACAATCCGCCAATCAGCTGCTGTCTTTGCCAGCCGTTCTATAGTGCATACCCACAATAACAGCCGACGACGTGCGAATGCTCTCTCGAACAGCGAATCTTTTCTATTGTAGATCCGGAGCAAGTTTTCGCATAATGCTGACGGCGTATAGTCGAGATGCGGGCCAGCCGTTCCATCAGAGTTGCCTATAGCATCGTTACCTTATTTGTACGGAGAAGCGCGGCAGCACCAAGCCTTTTTAGACTGCCAATGAAGCAAGGCATTAGAAAAAAGTGTCAATAAGTCCACCATTGCAACTCCCATGATGAACCCCGTTGACTGCCGTAGACCACAGAAGGGCCGGAAAGGACGACGAGTCGAAACGGGCTCAAGTGGTCAGGTGGAAGATACCAATAGAAAGGGAAGATGCCTGCCAACCACCACGCCGGACTGTTGGAGAATGCGAACCTCGACTAGCCAGTTGCAGGTGTCGCCGACAGTCCTGGTGATTGATTGGACCATATCAAATCCAGTCCCTCTTGGCTACCAGTATATTTGACTATACCAACTGGATAATAGACAACCGGGCCACACCACCCATCACCTCTGGTTGCACTGCTTGAACGTTTTTTTTAATGCGTTCTGCAGGTAATCAATCACTACTCCGCGTTTCTTTAACGACTACTCCGGAGACCCCTAGTACATACGCACCTATCAACGATGACATATCAGCCTTTCCTTCCATAACCCCTCCGGACTTCGTTTCGAGGTCAGCATTTCTTGGCACTTGTCATTCCTTACTGTTGCCGCTACCAGTGACTGCTCTGTTCATTTCCCCGGAATCGCTTTGCACACCATGCCAACCTCTTTCTTTGTCATCAATGACGAGATATTGGCGCCAACATTGTCACCGTCCATCCATACCAACGGGTGCCATGGTAGACTCTGTTCGCAACAGGTGCTGTCAGCCTCAGACGTGTCTGATTTAGTGCGCCTAGCCCTGGTAGCGGTTCTGTAGACCACAAGCATCTAGCTGAAGGAGCAAAATCTAGGCTGTCTCACATGGAGGGAGTCTCATGGTATTAACCCGATCTCAGTATTTAGTTGAATGCCGTTAAAATACGACTATACAACTGTTGCGCATCTTGATTCTACAATTACCTGTGATCTCGCCCCCCACAGCCGTTATCAGGAACACTACCTAAACCCAGACCCATCTATGCGCTCACTAGACAAGCATGTGTGACCTCTACCCCCTGGAGCAGTTAGCTTAACAGGCATGCAGAGGTATAATAGTAGTACGTTTTTGACAGACCGTCTTTTCCGACCCTACTACTTTCTTCCATCTTTCCCCCAACTGCTCTCGGCTTAATAATATCCTATATATGCTGCAAGTATGTTCACTCCAGTGACTCCAGTATCTGCGTATGAGAGACTGTTTGGCTATCTAAGAATAGATACCATCAATGCGCATCTGCTACCGTACATTCTATACATATATGCACGTGCACAGTATGAGCTGTGCGCCATCCAATAACAGGGCTTAAATTCCCAGCCGCTTTCCGAAAAAGGCTAATATTGTTTCCATGCAGCTACCTAGGTACGTACCTATCTCAAAAATCTGTTTCTATAATTGCATCACTAATCCGGGGCATTGGTTCAAGGGTCCATCCAGGCTGTGTTTGCCGTTAGCTTGCTTGTTTGCCAAAGCGTACTCATGAGCAAACCCGAATGATCATGACCATCATTTTTCTGAGCCGTATAGTAGTCTCTGTCAAGGAGAACCAACAAGTCTAGGTAGTATACGTGCTCGAGTAGAAGTCAAGGATTTAACCCTTGTCTTCGGCTTGACATCCTTCTTCAGCTTCGTCGAGCACTACGACGTCAGATGATGAGACACGAGATAGAAAATATGGAACAGCATCGAATACCGCGTATAGCTAGAGCAGGTGTCTACTAGCACACGTGAACTGTACACTGTACGTTGCAGAGTTTTTATATTTTAATGATAAACCCACCTGAACGTACAAGTCATAATTTCGTCTAAATTGGTTTGTTGAGGGAGGAGCCTGATGGAAATTCTGGGCGACAAATCACACTGTAATTTCCTGACTCATCAATCACTGAAAGACATTAATTATGATAGATATGATAGGGGCAAATTCATTCCCTAGACTGCCCCATATTCAATAGCTAATTCGTACTGTAAAGTACCGAGGCTCAAGGTTGATTTGGGTTGTCTAATTACGCACTTACATAATACCAAGAGTTGACATGGTAAAAACTTCCTATCGATGACATGGTATTGTGAACAAATGTGCACGCATATATGGGATGGAGAAGAGAGGACCAGGCAATGGGCTCCATCCAGGATTCGACATTTGGAATTTTGCAAGCAAAACTGTGCACGTTCAGCGCAGGGAGCTTTTCGCTGACCTACCTACCACGCCCCGACGCGGATGAGCTGAGATCCGGTGGGCGAGACAATCGCGCGGCTACTATCTGACTGCCTGACGTCGTACGACATCTCATCGCCCTCAATACCTCTACTGGTTATAACTGACTCTCGGTGTCGGTTTTCAAAAGGCTGTGAACTACACATACCTACCGACTATGTAACGTGCTAAATTCATCTGCAGCGTGGCCATGAGACCCGAAACCCGAGCGATGCTTTTCTGCGGCTCTGGAGATGCTGGCCTCTCTTTCTCGATCTTTTCCTGCCAATAATACCACCTAGCCTACTGTAGGTGGCCCTATTGTCATGGGGTCGGCAGTGCTCAGGTAAGCAAGCCCATTCTGCACGCCGCCAACGACTCGAGTTCAATCAATCGATGTCCGGATGTCCGGCCGCTCCCACTTGGCGTAGGACACAATTGGCGGCCGAAAACCAGAAGTTCCAGTCGCTCACTTCATGCCGCGATTTCCTGGATGCGATCGACCAACCTGGCATGCGAGGCCAATTCCTATATATTGGTCCAGAGATCCAGACCAGCCCCGTTCGGCGTTCCGTAGCTGTGCGTTGCACCGGAGGATTGGACCGTCGCATGGAGTTACGCAACGCGCATGTGTACGTAACGCTCTGTGTCTTACGCAACGCTGCGTGGTGTAGATCGTGACAGCTTCCTCGGAAGATAGCCAATTCGGTACGACATGCGTGGGACCCTTGGAGATCCAATCCTTCTGTAAACACTTAGCAGGGGTAAGGCAATCGTAGGTATGAAACGTTCTTCCCCAGGGTATACAGGCACGGCATATCGAGGCGTCGTCTGACATGCTCAAGCAGGTGAGATAGTTGGGGCAAGCTCAGGGTAGCTTCTTCCCCCACTGCTTGCTTACATTTTGAACACAGCCTCATCCTTCTCCATCCATCCTATCTGGTCTTTCCGTCAGCCGTAGCTACGTAATTGCATTTAGACAGGCAGGTAGCTAGCTGCTGTGACATAATACAAACGGACCGCACAGACGCAGTACAGATTCCGCCGCATGAGACGTCAGCCAGAGATTAAAAAAGCCCGGACGGCAAAAAAACTAACGCCATCAGCGCCTTTCGCTTCTCAACATGAAACGAAACATGGCTGGACCGGCTGCCTAATCAGGCATCTCGCCTGTGTGAGCGTGGTAGGTGATAATAACGTGGGTTAAGGTTTACATCCTTTCGAATTCGCGAGATACTGTAATTAGCGATCTCATCCTTGGTGATGACCATATATTCTATGCCGCATCAAGTTACTGACGGCGCACGCCCGATGTGATCCAAGACGGTCGGGCCGTCCTTATTGAGGGATTGTCTGTAGATAATTCGCCATCGCCAGGAGCATATCGGTACAGACGGCGTAGCCGTCTTGAGCCGCAATGTAGCATGTGAGATACAACAATGTACTATACTGGGCAGGTGATGCCAGAGAAGCTTCTTGACAGCCTGGCCTTCTGTTATCGACGTAAGGCTACCAACGGGCTGCTAGCCTCCATGCAGCCTTCATAGGGCAACCAACGCCCCAATGCCTAAATCAGCTCAGCTCTAGAGGGGACCAGAGCCATGAATCATACCCCATAGGCTACAAGTCTGCGCCGCGAACTTGCGCCGGATTCCGAGCTTCTCAGCTGGGCTTCTAAAGTAGAGTACGGTGATTGACGGTACTAACTGTAGACTTTGTTAACATGACCTGCACAGTATGCACTGCGCAGGAACGAAAAAGAGCCTCTACCCGTGACGTAGATGCGGTTCTAAGGCACAGAAGCCACATCTCCACGGCCTTGCTAGAACATCTTTGAGCCGCGCCCCAGAGGCGCGAGGCTATCCTATCCTATCCACCGATCCAACCGTATTTCTATCTTTGGTACGACTGACACACATGGCTTCTCAAAAAAAGGCCTGTGCCTCATCGCTAATACACCTAACGCACACTATGCGATCCTATATTTTGAGAATCAAAATCCTCTCTGTTGATCATTGTTGGCGCTATCGTCTCTAGCTAGCGGCGTAGATTTACGTCACTTAAATGTTAGATGTGGCAAAGAATCACGGAAAACGGTTCACTAGATATCTATCGCTTCTTGATGCTATTTCTAGAAACACTCTGGTATAAAAAGTAATGATAATCTGGAGAAGTCGTGTCAGGTCTGACCATCACGCCCGCTAGTCGTGAGTCATGGTCGTGGCACCGTTGGCTCGATCAAGCTTTGTGGCGCTTGCATCGTCCTGCCTCTCGTATCGCCTTCTTGCACGCTGTGACCCGGTGTCCAGATTTATTTTGTAGGATTGTGCCCATCTCAATTCTTTTTTTTCTATCTTAGGCCACTGTGTTGGCGCTAGCTTATCTGCTCTTATAGAAATTCGGTGTGCGAGTCTGCGTGGCAACATGGAGACGGGTATCGTGTTTCCTCCCGCCGTCTAGTTCGAAATGATGCTAAGTTGCCTCGGTCCAAAGGCCGAACTACCGCAAGTATTCTCTTACAAGAGAGGGCGCGAAGCTGCGATGAGCATGGAACTAGAGCCACGTGTACCCTCTTTGGACACCGTTCTGCACAGCTTTGGATGTGCAAATAGGGGCTTGGTATCTACATTTGGTGAGGTTGGGGTTCCATTGTAGGATATTACCTTTCTGAGGCTTCCTCGTCTAGTGTGACCGTATTACGCATATTGTCTCGATGGTATTCAAGGCCCTTACAAGAAACGAACTGTAGAGGAGGGGACATTATGTGAAGAATTTATGAAGGTGTACTCAGTAGACAGCCAGTATTAAATTAGTGCACTCAAGCAGCCAAGTTTGGGACAAACAAAGAGCAATGCCTTCACTTCTCTGTCTAACGGGAATGTCAGTTCTAGATGTGGTGATCGTTTATAAACTTTTTGTAATCATCTTCCTGTAGCATAGACGGTACTGCTCTAAAACCAAAGGCTGTACGAAAAACCGCTGTGAATGATGCGTGTTAGAAGCTCTGGATGATCCTGTTTATTTGAGGATTCTTCATGAGAATGGAGAATCCTCCCTACGACAGGCTTCTTCATCTTTGACTTAACGACTCGACAACGAGTGTATGATCTAACTTTGTCGCGAGCCGCAATCCGAGCGCACGAAGTCGTATTACGTTATTCGAGTCTAACCTCAGGTCTGTTGGTTTATACTGAATGAAGGCAATAAGAGTACATAAGCCACATCTTGAGCACCGAACATCCAATCATGCCAAACTGCAACTATCTGGTTCCCTCCAATACAATGATAACAGTTGAAGACACGTCTTATAACCTGCACATTTGAACAAATATTTCGTATGTTTCAAGAGCTACTACAGCCAACCGAGCTCACAGCACACGGAGTGCTAGCTGCCTTAGAAGCGTTTGTTGCAGATATTATACCACTTTTCTCAGAGGATGGAGGAGTGTAGTTGGGAATGTACGTACTATTGTATTCGAACTGGTTCGTTTTCAAACGGTAGTACGAAGTGTTTCAATCGGATGTATCAATTCAGCTATCTGATTACAGTGATGCGCCATCATAGGCATATGATGGTTCCGCTGTTATTCGAATCCTTACAGTAGCTGAGTCACCTCTATGATTCTCAATACGAACAGTCGAGATGCGAGCGGACTTCCTCGATTGCTCATGTGACCCTGGCGTATCGATATGAACTTCATGACTCCAGCAGCTCCAGTCCTCTAGTGTTTCAAGGTTAATCCGCGTAGACCAGTTCATATCCGCAGGAAGTAGATTTCTCTGCGTCGTGCCAGCCGGTGGAGCCATGTGCATTGTTCTCTCTTTCAACAAAAACTCTATGGCGGATACTGAGTCTGTCAAAGAGACTAGAAACTTGCCGCTTGAAGCGAAGGAGGGTGGGTGTGAATATAGGAGAATATTTGACCGAGGATTAGCTGCTGTAAATAGCACTACAAAGGTGTCTTTTCCAAAGCGGCAATGAATGTGGGCGGCGGAGTGGTCCGCAAATCTTTTTATAGGAAAAGGGGGATATACACTATTGAATTCGTACCCAAGGTCCTCCAAAGCTGAGTAGAGGAGCTGGGGGATGGTTGAAGTGTTGGGAGGGTAAGGTAGCGGACTGTTGCTGATGTAGATACGTTTGCGGGAGCCATGTCGATCGAAGTCGATTGGAACTAACAAAGGCTGGGAAGATCGATAGTATGTTTGGCCATGCTGATCATCCTCTCGTTGACTTAATACAAGAGCCAACTGGGAAACATCAATTTTTGACGTATCTTGACAATTCAACAGACCCAATGTGACTTTGGACCGATAGTCAATCTCTACCATTGGCAGTTCAATGTGAAGTCCAGCATTCGTCAATGAAAAATGTCTAGAACTGGGCTTCCCTGCGACAGGATTCTCCCGGAGTCCTCTTGTACACCCTGCATATGCAAACGGCGATCTCGGTAGTAGAGGTAACCCGCAATTTAGAGGAGTCAAACCATACCAAGAAGCTAGCAAGCCATGAGAATTCGACTTAATAATTTCCTCAAGCAGACGGGGGAAGGCGTTGGAGCCTTCTCCGTAGAGAAGAGGCATATTGATACCCAGAAGACCAAGAAGACAATATGCCATGTCTTCTGGTCGAGAGGTTTGCCGTCCGGCTGCCCACGATAATCTCGTTGGCACATCTGTAGTTTTCCATATATCCTTGTCGATCCCCGTAAAATGATGTAGGATTCTCCATACAAAACGGTCTGACATGCGATCATACCCCTCGTACTTGTGTATATCCTGGTGATGGAGGCTAGACGGGAAGTTGCTGGGCTCGATCTTCTGCCAGACTGAATCGAATAGTCTAATGGGACCTGCAGCTAAGAACTCCTGCAAGGTCCATCCTCTCGTAAGCCATCTGGCTTTGCTAAATGCTTCCTCGATGTTTTCACCTGGTTTTGAAGGCGGTACATCGGTTAGATACACATAACATACAGCGGCCCTTTGGTACCAATCGAGCATAGAGTTGATCGCTGTCTTGTGAGCTTCACCTTTCACGCTTGATGTTTTGGGGTTTAAATACCTTCAGAAAGCTCGGCACTGCTGGATTTATCAATACAGCATGTATCGACCCGTATCCATTGGAGACGGTCTACGGCCGCTAATAAGCATGTATGGTGAATCTTATTATATCCGCGTTTTCTCTTGTGGGACGGATTTTGAAGGTCTTGAAAGGTCACCTCCTCCTGTTCCCACGTATGGGACAGAATGGCATAGTGAGGAATTCCTTCTCCAAAGAATTCTTGAAGCTGGCGAGTCTTCACGTTGAGAAGACGCATAGTTAGCACGAATAAGACCTTGAGTTGGGATGGATTTCGACATATAATTAAGTAGGGCTGATATCACAGAGCGTGACGAGCTGAGGAGATGAAGGAGGTGGGATGTCATGTAAACAGCTGAGCTGAGCTGAAATCTAAAGTGGTGGCAGTTCCTCTCTACAAATGGGGCACTGCAGCCTAAATCTCATCCAGCCTTCCAAGCATGCGCTGTGAAAAATATGTCGGCATGGTGTCACCATATACATACGCCTTGCGAAGACGCCTGCCACCCCACCGGCTGTCGGATCATCTTCGCCGGCCTTGACCACGGGAACCTCGAGGACTTCTCGGCAGATGGCGCAATCTATTACATGAATGTTCGTCCGCTTTTTGTCTTTACCGTCATCTCCCGATTTCACGCGCTCAATGACAGGGCTATTTGGCACAGAAACGAGGCCAATTGGTAGACCACCTGCTTCGATGTTGTCCTCCCTTAAGACTGGATGATACTCCCATGCCTCTGGCGTCCAGCCCTTCGGTAATCCAAATCGAGGTCCAAGAACGGATTGGCCTACGAGAATCCATATCTGAGCCCAGACCCACCCTGTCAGGATAGTGAAAGCGGTCCAATCCGGCTCTGCAAATGCAAAGTTCTCTGACCAGACATAAAAGTAAGCAATGGGAAGCAGGCGTAGAATAGACTGTCCCACGACAAATTGCCATGAGAGAGCTCGTCTGCAGTTTCGGTACACATTGCGGTATATCTGTGGTATCCACATTGATAGATACGTAAAGGCGACGATATTGAAGTATGCGACACGTATCGAGGGCCGCCATGTGACAGCAGCAAGGCTGAGAAAAAGGATGCAGATGCCAATAAGGACGAAACGGCCAAAAATAGTACTGATAGGTGTCCCACTACTTTGGACGCTTGCTGCAGGTGTCCCAGCCGTAGCAGGTGCAGGTAGAGTGGCGTTATTTGCACTGGCGTTGTTGACTTCGGCTATTTCAGCATCGATATCTTGATCAGAAGGTATAATGATCGGAGGAGACGCAGCCCGTTCCCTGCTAGTGGGGACACTATTTGGTGTTGTAGCTGAACGGTCTGAAGGCTGCTGCGGTCTCAGCGCATTAGCTAACGGAGGATTCTGTCTCTCCCTGTCGCGATCTTGTCGCCGCCATTCGGGTTCCTGAACCTTGTATATTTCCGAGACGAAGAATACGCCTATAGTCATGGAGAGGAAAGAAACACAGGTCACAACGAGAGAGGGTAGTAAAGTGTTTGAAGCGGATAAGCTCCAGGCGGCGGAGCCAGCAAAAACAATACCGTCGGCAAGCAGCATTACACTACCGGTATAAAAGCTAACGCGACCAAGCGTTGAAGGGGTCGATGTTTCCCTCATCTGTAATTTGAGTAACTGGACTTGTATGAATATCACAAACGCAAGCCCCAGAAGCCAACTGCTAACATTGTGCAGGAAGACCTCCTGCTTGACGCCTGTGAGGTGTTCTCCATCTGCAGGAGCATATGCTGGAGGCCCCTTGCTCTCGAGAAAATACGCGCAATCGGGAGAGTAAAGCACTGCGGACATCCGTAGAGGCGGTGCGGACCTATGGGGCGTTCCCTGGGGAAATCGCAATTCGTTTTCAATATTGTGAATTGCCTTAACGATATTTTCTGGTCCCGTAAGACTAGGCTGAACCTGAAGTATGTCGTGATCTATGGGATGGATCTGAATGTAAAGGAGATATTCGCAGTGAGGCGCTGGGTTCCACACTTCAGCGGGCGCGTCTATTGTGGATGCCCAAGGATCGGACTGATCAGTGAAGGCTCGCCTCTCCTTCCTATCTAATGTGCTGCCCAAGGTTCTATTTAATAGAGCCTGACTGGATTCGAAAAACTCAGGCCTTGTAGTCAGATGAGGAAGACCGAAGATGCCGGCGTACTTGTCGCTCGTAGTAGTGAATAGCAGCACCCCTGCCCGAGGCCAATGGACACCGTGGAGGCGCATTTCCCAACTATTACCGGACCCGTCGATATCTTCAATGGTGACCGTCGTGGAAACATGGCGAGCTTGGACTTCGCTCCCATGGAAGATCTTGGGATCCAGTTGCTCAGGTTCTGTCGCGGCATCTTCAGGATCATCAATCCGCACGAGTATCTTGCCCTCACGGCCAGTGACATTCCTGCTCCAGTCGGAGTTCAAGCCATTCCACGCGACATCGGGGCTGATGTGGGTGAGATTGTAGCTCGAGTGCGTCCTCGAGACGGATGCGTTGGAGCGCTCCCACAAGCCACGGACAACACCAGTGGCATTCTGCCAGACGGGCTCCTGGGTTTCGGGGATGCCCACAGCGTTGCGACTCCATTCCTCGCAGCGACTCTTGAAGCGGCCGAGGTCCTCCCAGGCAAAGTTGTCTTCCTCCCGGAACCCCGTCAGGTTCAGATACTTGTGCTCGGTCTCGGGCGGGTCATCGAGAAGCCGGGGCGCAAAGTCACCCCATGCTGTACTATTAAGGACGGCATGAGCTGCGCGCTGGTGCGCAATGCGGTTGCGAACCTGCGCCGGGCCGGCGATGAGTCCCGGGCCTGTGTCGGGGCTGGAGGCGAGCCAGAAGAGGAGGAAGATCAGGAAGAAGACGCGCGCGTTATCCTGAGCTTGCGGCATGGCAATTTCGAGTTCCCATCACGTCACTGCGCCGACATGACGATTGAGTTTATGCGAGGGCCAGGGTCTGTAGGCTCTCAGACCAGTACAGTGTTTCTTCGAGAAGGCAAAGAAAAGTTTATGCTACAACCTGCGGTCTCTACACGGATGTCATCATGCGCATTATAATAAGAGAGTTAGTGTAGGTAGTTCGCAACTTTGATGATTTAATGGCAGCTGGGTACCTAGTACTTGTCAGGAGCACGCTAAGAATCAAGGGGTGCAATTGTACCTACAGTGGGTCCGGAAAAGTCCCGTCCACCGTTTACAAATACTACCTACGGAATGGTTTCAACGGAAAGTCCAATCCATACCCAAACTCAAAGCTAAACGGTAAGAGAAAAATATTTCGTCTGGATTACAAGCATTGAATTAAATTTGATATGTTTTTAAGTAAATTTTCCCATAAAAAGATTGTGTATACCAGTCCCGGTAGTAAGGGTATTTGGCCTGAAACAAACAAAGGGACGGAGGTTTAGGTTGCACCAACAAGCTATAACTCCACTATAATCTGAAGCTAGCTAGCGCTCTTTAGCGTACATCTGGTGTGCATACCTAGCACGGCTACCTACATAATTTGTACTCAACTTCACCAGATAGAAATCATCGCCTACTACGATCACAAGCACAACGACAAAATGTCGTCAAAGAAAGAAGAGGAAAAAGCGACCAACGACACCGGCAATGTAATTCCACGTTCTCTTCCCCTTGTAAATTGCCGGTGGCCGTCGGCCAGCTAACGCTTGAACCTTAGAGCGCAGACGAGCTGACCACCGTCGTGGAGGAGCTACTGAACTCCCTGTCCAGCAAATTCACAACCGTATCGAGCGAGATATTCGCAAAGAGTACGTGCACCGCATACGCGCGGATCCCTAGCCACGCTGCGAGACTAAATTAGTGGTGTGCAGTGGACGAGATGTCGCGTCGTCTAGACAACCTCGAAGCCGCCCTCCGAGCCAACGAAGAGAAGGCTCCCGGTTCACCATCGAAGACTTAATCACGGAAACGACTATATCATCGATGTATCACGGCGTTATGTTATTACTATGGTCAAGCGTACGGCGTTTCTCGGAGTTGGGGCTCGCCGGACAAATAAGAAAGGGAGACGGGTGGCAATTTTACACAAATGATGCGATTATCCCACGTAATAGACTCAATTGGTATTCCTCTGAACGCAACCTTTTTCCCTGGCCAAAACATCACTGCTTTAAAGCTCTTCCTTGCCAACGACCTTCTCAACGACCTGGTTGATGTATTTCTTCAGGATGTTGGACTTGCTCTGAAGCTCGTCCAACTTGGAGGGGGCTAGACCGCCCTTCTTAATAATGTTGTCTAGACGTGCAGACTCCTTGGCCACCCAGCCTTCGTTCTGGGCGAGCTTGTCGAACACCTTGATGTAGTACTCGGCATACTTGTACTCGGCGTCTTTGGTCAGGCCCTCAACAGCCTTCTTGGCCTCGGCTGCCAGCTCAGCAAGCTTGCCGGTGCCGGCTGAGTACTTGAGCGCAATGTGGTTCAGGACATCGATGGTACCAGCCGTCGCGTCAAGGCCACCACCGGGGACGCGGTGAGTACCGGCCTTCGAGTTGAGGAACTCGAGGAGTTCGGCCTCACTTCGACCGCCGTTGTAGTTCTCAGGTTCGGTTGAGCCCTTGGGGAAGAACTTGATCGTGGGATATGACGTGACATCGTTCTCTTTCGCTGTGGCCTTGCTGTTGTCTGCTTCGGCGTCGACCTTGGCAATGACGACATCGGGTTCGTTGATGAAGTCCTCAGCGACGGTCTCCCAGACGGGGGCCAAGTTCTTGCAGTCTAGATTGCAATTAGCGAGTCCTTCTGAAGTGGTTACTGGCCACATATCACTTACGTCCACACCAAGGGGCCGTGAATGCAACCAGTACATTCTTATCACCACCAATGGTCTTCTTGAAGGTCGCATCTGTCAACATCTCTACCTGACTAGGCAATTGCAGCACCTTCTTGGCCTTCGCACCAGTCTTCTCGGCGATAAACTTGGTCAAGCTTTCTAGATCTCTGCCGCCATTGTATTCCTCTGGTTTATCGCTCTTGCCATCAAACCATTTTAACGTAGGGAAGCCCTGGATGCCGAACCTCTTTCCAAGAGACTTCTCGGCATCTGCATCGACTTTGGCGATCTGAACGTTATTTGAGGAGGCAAAGGCCTGGCCCAACTCCTCGTAGACGGGAGCGAGCTTCTTGCAGTGCCCACACCAAGGGGCGAAGAATTCGACGAGCGTAGGCTTGCCGGACTTGAGGACGACCTTGTCGAAGTTGTCGGGAATGAGATCGAGGACAGCCGACTTGGCTGCGACCACGGCGGTCAGACCGGCGAGCACGAAGCTCTTGAGTAAAACCATGGTCACTTGAGCTCACAATATAGAAACAGGAATGGCAATAAATCTCGAATGTTTGTAGTATCGTTTGTATATGTTGAAGTTAGTTCGTTATTGCGACGGTGAAAGCTGTTCGTCACTCTTATTTTTGGCTGTTCATGGTTACTAAGAGGGGCTTTGAAATCAGGCCTAAAGATGCCACATTTGCCATTGTGCGTCACAGCAGAAGCAGCTTTAGCTCTGACCGGCAGGGATCTGCTCTACACCGCACTAAGGCTATCTACCTAATTAGGTAGTGTAGCATGCCACTCTCACTGCAAGATACTCTTATCGATAGTAGCTATATGTCTCCTTAAGTAGCCTGCTCCAGAACAGCATGCCGGTTATTTGTAAAGGCTGTATGGAGTTTCTTCGAGCAAGCGGCACAAGAATTAGATAGAAACAGGAAAGTAGCGGATAAAACTAAAGGCCCAACAGAGCCCAGAAACCTCTCTAGGAGTATGCATAACTCAAAGGGTACCTTTTCATCGGAGAGATATCTCTATTATCAATATGAGCAAAGAGATCCTCTACCCTTTCCTACAAATAAGAATCACGAAAGGGGAAGTGGAATATAAGATTGAACTTTTAGATCATAAGGTACTTTATTCTTCATTTAATCTTATTCATTCATACTGTACATTGCAAACGTTCAAGACGACAGAAGTCGAAATTGGAGGGGAGATGGAACGAGCCTTCGTGAATATAGACAGTGTATATGGCTCAGGAATCTCATTTCGTTTGTTGTACAGATTGTCTTCCCATCCCTTCCATATACATAATTTGGCGTGAACTCCTTGTTTTCCCTACGCCCCCGTGGTAAACAAAAGCAGAAGTCGTCCGCCGGCTCGTTCTAGACCCTCATACAATGTAATAATTCATCTAAAGCATTCGTCCTCGGATCTCTTATTCAATAATGCGGGTTATGATACCAGTGGCGACAGTCCGGCCACCTTCGCGGACGTTGACACGTTGACCAGCCTCAATGGCAATAGGTTGGTGCAGGTGAGCAACCATTTCGACGTTGTCGCCGGGCATGACCATGCGCGACTTGTCCTCAACGTCGTCGGGGAAGAAGAGGGCACTGGACTCATCGGCAGTACGCAGGTACATTTGAGGTCGGTAGTTCTCGTGGAAACCGGTGTGACGACCGCCCTCCTCCTTGGTCAGGACGTACATGGAGATCATGAATTTGGTGTGAGCCTTGACGGAGCCGGGCTTGACGACGACCATACCACGCCTGACGTCCTCACGGCGGATACCACGCAGGAGAAGACCCGAGTTGTCACCAGCGCGAGACTCATCGCACGACTTCTTGAAGGTCTCGATGTCGGTAACCTTAGTCTTGATAACCTCACCACCCTTACCAATCAACTCGACTTCCGAGTCCTTCTTTAGGGTACCACGCTCAACACGGCCAGAGGCGACAGTTCCACGACCAGCGATGGAGAAGACATCTTCCACGGACATCAAGAAAGGCTTGTCGAGGTCACGCTCGGGGGTTGGGATCCACGTGTCCACGGCATCGAGCAGCTCATCAATTTTCTGGGTACCAATATCGTCACGCTTGCCCTCCAGAGCCATGAGGGCAGAGCCCATGACAACGGGAGTCTCCTCGCCTTCGAACCCGTAGTGAGTGAGGAGCTCACGCATCTCCATCTCGACGAGCTCCAACATTTCCGGGTCATCAATGGCATCGATCTTGTTGACGAAGACGACAATCTTCTGGACACCGACCTGGCGGGCCAGCAGCAGATGCTCTCGGGTCTGGGGCATCTGTCCGTCGGAAGCGGCGACGACGATAATGGCGCCATCCATGTTGGCGGCACCAGTAATCATGTTCTTAATGTAATCGGCGTGACCGGGGCAGTCGACGTGAGAGTAATGGCGCTTTTCTGTGGAGTATTCAATGTGTGCCGTCGAGATCGTAATACCACGTTTTCGCTCTTCAGGGGCCTTGTCAATTGAGCCATATTCTAAGAAGTTGGCCAGGCCCTTGTCGGCCTGTCTCTTGGTGATAGCGGCAGATAGAGTTGTCTGTCGGTCCTAGCGTTAGCTCCACGATGCTGTGGCGGGGGATTCCGAAGTCAAGTGGTCGGACTCGCACATTCGTACCTTGCCGTGATCGACGTGACCAATGGTACCGATGTTGACGTGCGGCTTCGTTCTCTCGAAAACCGCATATGACCGGGTGAGGTTAAGACGGCCAGCAAAGTCTAACGGGTTGGCAGCGCTGCCAGGTCTGAGACAATGGCGCGAAGCGCGCAGAAAAGGCGCAATTGTCCTGAGAGCAGCAGGCATTCTGATTAAGGCCGTCAAGGCTAAATGAATAACGACAGAAAACAGAACAAATGAAGGAACTCTGAGAGGGGAGAAGATATGGAGGGAGTTGAGTAGCGGCTGTTGAAGATGGAGATAAATTATCGCCAATAGCTTAGCTTATCAGTTGGTCAAATGCTTCTGACAGCTGCTACACCCAGAAAAATTTCGCCGTGAATGCTTAGCTTGCGCGCAGGTGGGTCTGGAGTGCACGATAAGATAACGATCCTCTACTGTATCTTGGCTACCCAACTCGCGCGTACTTGTAGACCTTTAGTCTAATTATTTAAACGAATGCTCACGATACCTTAAGATTACCTAGGTAGTAGTGGCCATGACAGAGGACGGGGATGAAAACTCGAAATATGAGCCTGTCTATCTATCCTTCATTTCTTAGCGTGTAATCTCAAGAGCTACCTTTGAAATTTGCCCCCGATGGGGGGCTATGATGATTCATAGATGGTTGAGAGCTAAGCCGCTTCGTTCGATAAGATATGTCTTCAACGGATTGTCGTGGTCAAGCTGCTGAGACAAAGTGGAGGTGAAAAACTGAGCCCGCAATTCCTCATAAGCTCTCCTGTGGCTTTTATTCACCACCATTTCATAGGGCGAATCCTCCGCCTCATAGCCTGAAGATGTCCAGGGTCTGTCGAAGCACTTACATGTAGGCCATTCACCTTCGTTGCCCGAATCGGATTTGAACCTAGGAGGTGGTGGGACAATGCCCTCGTTGAGATATGCTTGGAGGTGAGCTATAGTGCAACTTGAAGGACACGAGAGAGAGCAGTGCCCAATTCCGTCTTGCTCAATGACGCTGGCGTTCGCGAATTTCCGGGTCATGTCAAGCGCATGGCCTAGCGGTGTGACTGGGTCGAGAGTGTTGGAGAGGAAGAGAATAGGGAAGCTCGTCTCTATGGGCGCAGGTTTATGGGCAGGGTGATCATGCCATGGCATAGAGGGCGCTTTGCTCTTGATCCCCCATCCATTACAGCCAAGATTCGGTTCCGCACCAAACCACTACGAGTAAGAATTAGCTTATGAGATATTCACAACGGTCTGGCCGGTTCAAACCTACAACATCGGCAAACCACGAATAGCATGCTGCCTTCTCATATCGGTCCTGGAGTCTAGTTACGTTCTCATTCAGCTTGTACCGTTTATCGCCGCATGCAATTCCCCTCATAGCGTCGTCTGGCCAGAGGGGAAGTGTCAGGTTCCCGCAAAGAGTCGCCATACCCGCGCCCTGCGCTATTTCTCCCAGTCTGCCATTAAAGGCATGGTTCAGCAGCTCGGCGATCACGGGAAACCCAACGATCGGCGCGTACAAGCCTCCGAAAAATATCGACTTTTTCACGTCACTGGCCGTGACCAGGGCGGGAAGACTCATATCAGGAAGAACCACGGTGGCAGGTTGTTCTTTAAGCATCGACAGCGTCTCCTCAAACCGCTTCCTGACGTCCTCTGGACCATCTCCGGCGCGGTAAAAACTACATGCAGTGCCAGCCTCAGCACAGTAGACAAAGAATCTATCCCAAATGGCGTCGGCATCAGTAGTGCTTGTTTCCCAGTTTGGATTGACGTAGCGGTCGGCATGTACGACGCCGTCTAAGATGAGTCTTCCCACTTTGTCAGGAAACATGGAGGCAAAAGTAGCTCCAAGGAACGTGCCATAGGAGAACCCCCAATAAACGAGTTTCCCTTGTAGACTACTTTTGCTCTTTTCGTCGTCATCTGAATTTTGATGTTCGCTGAGCTGAGGGGCGGTTTCTGGTTGCACATCTTGGACCGCTTGACTACTCGACCTCCATTCGTCCCAGGCTTCTATGATTGAGAGCATGTCTCGCGCGGTGTTCGGTGTACCTATATGACGAAAGATGCTACCATCGCCTTCAGCTTCGTCCACTCGCTGGCACAGCTTAGCAACTGCTTTTGTCCGAGCGTCCAACAGAGTCAAAGCAACATCGCTAGAGTTCGTCAAGCCAATTCCTTCTGCGCCGAGAAGCCAAGTGAGTCTGTTCATATAGGCGACGTTACGTCCCAAGACGCCATTGGGACTATTTGGTGATGCGAAACAGTCGGCTTTGGGAGTGGAAGCTCCCACGCCGCGCGGATCAAAACCAATGACATCGTGTTGATCACCAGCCAAGAGCTGAAGGCTGGTCGCCCTTGCCTGGGCGAATACGACTCCGCTACCTCCAGGGCCACCTGGGTTGATCAGGAGAGGAGCCGAGCCATATGTTGACGGATCTTGTGTGCGGCCTGCCCCAGGCAGCATGAACAAGGCGAGATGCACTTTGGGGTTATCAGTAGACTCATTCAAGGGGCGAGTGTAGTCCATGGGGACAGTGAGTCTCGCGCATTGGAACTTAGGACCGTAGATTCCAAAGCATGGCTGCCATTTGAGCTTCTCGCTCGGCTCAATCTAATCACATGCACGTTAGTCAGTTCATACAATGTCACAAGCCCCGGTGCGACCAGATGATACACACATCGAGCCATTCGGTCCATAATTCAGTACTCCCTGAACGGGAATCCTCGTTCAATGCATGGTCGTGAGAATGCCCTTGGAATCGCGCTCGAAAGGTGAGGCTACAGTAGAAAACAAGCGCAAACAAGATGTAGATAAGTATCCTATTCCTAAGGCACTCCCTTAATCTTGACTGCCGTGGTCGCGCATTCGAAGATGACAAGAGATCAACGAAAGAGTCTTTCTCTCCTTTAGAACGTGAAACTTGACCAGATTCAATCTTCTCCATTTCGCCTTGTATGTGCTACGACGAAGAGGTCAAATTATCAAGATGAGATGTGATGGATTGTTGGAGCAGAGAGCGGGGATCTCTAGGTAACAGCCGAGACGTGGGATGCTGCTCTGCCGCTTATAATCCTACAGCTTACAGGTCAACGATCGCCGATGTATGATAGGTGATTTAGGCAAGAGAGTCTTGTACGTGGCTTATCTTTAATCACACTTCTCATTAGTACAGAGTTTCAACGTCTTGGATTACAATCTGGAGTCAATTGACAGTACGTGTGAGGTTCCGTTTCCCTCTAGTATCATAGGATCTACTTATGTAAGCTTCTCAGGTAATGTGGATGTGGCTCAGCCTGTTGTATTACTTAGACACTACACGCTCCCGTCCTGCTTCTACTTAATCACTTACCATTTGCTCGTCGCGGTCTCACTAACATGCCTCAATTTTGAACGTTGTCTTTCATAGGTGTTTTCAATGTGTTTGCAATTTTTTTATGATTTGATATCTACGTTCGCTTTGGAACTAACTTCCATGTTGGAATCAGTGCTTTTCACTCAAATGATGACCACATGATGTTGTCTTATCTCGCACGTCGAACCTCGACTGAGCTTCGAGGGTAGATCCCGTTTGAAGCATGTGTCTAAGCCGTCTCCGATATCAGGAAGATCAATTTCCATCTTCCTCCTTCGAGATTTTACCCGCCAAGATAAGCGTCCGAACAAGCTACGACGCACGTCAAATTCATCCGACCTTGGTTGCACCCCATGCGAGAAGAACTTCAGGGTCTAAATATGACTTATCACAGCCAAAGATGATATATCTCCTCGTAATATGCATGTATCACGAAATAGACAAAACAGCCCAGCTACTTTCTTCTTGTCAGAGGCGATGGGAGCTATAATAGACCAAACGCGACGATGAGGCAATATCTCCAGGACGTGGATAGACACTTGAGCCTGCTGGGGCCAAGCTTCGTCTTAAGGTTGGTACTAATGCTCCTCCGCGCTCCGCGAGCATGTTTAGTGCCTGACACCAGAGGCTCAAACAACAAAAGAAGCCTTACAAAACACTACCGCCCTTGGCTGAACAAAGACTCAGAGGCGATGTAGACGCGGAATCTGCCCTTGGCGCTGGGCATGCACAGAGCTTAGCAATTTCGAATCGTCAAGACGAACTTGGCGGCACCTTGGCGGGTCTCAAGACAGACTGACCCACTCCCAAGTGTGATACATGCGTCTCACACGCTCTATACCAGATATCTCATCACTTCCTTTCTTACTGACTGCCTCGCCGCATTGACGGATTTGCAGTACTTGGCAGCCTCAGCCAAGGGTTCGTAGCCGCGCACTTGCTCCGACGGCTGTCAACAAGAGCATTGTTTCCAGCCGAGTGGGCCAATCAACGTGTTGCAGAACTATCTGATCTAGTCCAGAGTCTGCTCAAAATCAGAGGCAATGCATGGCGATCTCTATCCTTCCACGCACGCCTTGTCAAGGATGCCTCTGGGCGGTATATGGAGCACGCTTGGCAGGTCCCCAACGCCGTTTCTGCTGCTGCCGTGGGAGTTGAAGTCCCGGCTTGGCGTATCTCTCTCTGAGTGGAGTTGACGAAGCCGTCGCCATATATGAAGGCTGTCGTTGGCCTACGATATTGGTTTCTCCTCTTCAGCTGCGCTCAAATCTTCACTTCAGTCATTTCGTTTTCGGTCTCTTCTTGCTTCTGTTACTTACAGATTAACCTTCCTTTCTCCCGCTGGTCGTCGCTGGTCGTTATTCTTATACTACGCACTATTTAACATCTTTCCCAGAAACAAAAGAGGATCGTCCAGACACCTAAGCCAGAATCGTCGAAACAATATTCAGAATGGTTAACTACCGAATGATTGCCGTTGCCGGCTTTTTAGCTAGTGTCAATGGACTTCCCCTGAACATTAATCTGGGTGCTTATTCACCAGCCTTGTAAGTTGATAAAGGAGGATACAGGATCTGATCATAGAGTTGGCCGCTAATCTGTCTACAGGGTAGTCGGTGATGGTGAAATTTCATTTGGGGGAGGCCAAGATGTAACAAATCTGCTGAACGCTTTGGAGGGAGCTGCTGTCACTAGCGCTACGGCCAACGGTGAAGCTACGAATGGTGCTGCCCAAGATATCCAAGCTCTAGCAGCTCCCTCCGACTCGACCCCTGCCGATAACACTGTAGCTGCGCAAGCAACTACGACAGCAGTTGCAGCTCCGGTTGAAACCCCTGAGGCGACCGCCTCGGCCGTGGACCCCAGCTTACAGCAGCAAGGTAGCTCGCAACTTTCTCGCACGAGGAATGGAACAAAGCTGACTCGTACTATAGCTGAGCAAACTGCAGGTCTTCAGGGTATGGGCAAGGAGATCGCCCCCCGCGAAGGAATGGAGCAAGCAAAGGCCAAACGAGATCTCCAAGGTTTCGATCGGGCCCTCACCTTTGCTGAGGCCGCTCTAACCAAGGGGCCCATTATCCAGCTCGGCACTGGCGAAGGTGGTGCTGGTGTTGGTATCATCGTCGATAACCGTCCAGATGCTGCAGCCCCCGGCGAGAACGCAGCCAAGCGTGACGAGTCGTCTCAGCCCCGCCGACGAACCAAGGTGACTCGGATGTATCTGAAGCGCGGCATCCCCGCTGGTAAGTCACAAAAAACCCACGATAAACCCAATAGCCACGCATAGGTTAATATTGTAAAGTCATACAGAGTTCTCCTAATTTCGAAACACGTGCCATTAAATCTGTACCCGCCTCGAGCTTACCAGCCCTCTCCAAGCGAGACAGCGCCGATACCATTGATGCTATCAACCTTAATATCCAGGGCGATGAAGGAGTGACAATGACATTCGTCGAGACAACCGATGGCAGTGATGATGATGACGACGAGGTGCAAGAAGTCGTGGCTTCAGAATGAAGGGTATAATATTTAATAACCAATCTCACCTCTATATCTTACAGCTGTTGCTCGCTCGGGCAATCCCTCGACTACGCTACTTGCAGAGGCTGGCTATTTTACAGAGTCCGTCTTGTAATCATCATCATCATTATCATCACTTTCAGGGGCTGGGTCGTGCCAGTGATTTCAAAAGAGGCGAAATAGGCGTGCGAGTAAATAAATCTTGGTTCGCATCACTTCCGGCGTTCGGGTAAACAAGGGCGAAGGCGAGGTTCTTCTGAGGACGTATTGGTTCTGGTGCTAAAGCGGGAGAGTGTAGAGGGATCGGTCAAACCTCTAGATCGCGTCTTGCATGTATGTAGTAGAGTTTAAACAACCAGCCCACGACCAATAACATTAGCTCGAGATCGAGACCGAAGCCAAATTTGCCTGATATTCTTTAAGTTTGTTATCTATCTAGCCAGTGACTGGAACTAGACTGCAAAAAGCTACTATGCGATAACTAGAAGCTGCAAAATATTGCTTGGAGCTGAGTACGCCTGAAAGTCTGTGTCTGAGTGCCGCTGGATGAAGAGCATATTGACGCTAAAAGTGATGGACAACTTAGCACGCGCAGTAGGTACGCTGCTGGATTGATCATCACCGCCAAGTCGAACAGCGAATGAGCCTCCCACGCTACGTAGCCTAGGAGATGAAACCGAATCGGAAAATTTATCCCGCCCCGTCACTATCCCGCCGTAGTTGACATGCATGATTTGCGGGAAACAGTTGTTGGCATATCACATCACGTTATAGCACTCACTCGCCCACCCCTGGTACCCAGAGTGATCTGCATGCGTACGCGTACAGGAGGTAGGGAGTACGGTTACATTGATGCATATCGAATATGTACAGAGCCTCTTTCTAGTATCCTTTCACGTGCCGACGCATGAACTACTGATATGTCCCGACTTGTAGACAGCAGATTTGATGTAACAGTATAAGCTGGAGATGGATAATGGGCCTCCCGCTAATAATTCAGAAGCATCCATCTACACTTCTGATATACACCGTTCTTCCACACGGAATTCAATCAATATTAGAGAAATCTTACCTGTCGCTCAAAGCATTTCTACCGGAATTCAAGAACTCTGGGGTCGCATAGGCCCCAGCAGCCAAGTACCGAACGTTTCAACTTCAAGAAACAACACCAAGTTCGAGACAACCCCTGCCAAGCCCCAGCCGCCGGGTCCAAGACTTATATCGGAAACAACATTATGGTATAATTGCACACCGATATACCCTGCCGTTAGCCGGGGTTTTTTATCTGCCGTGCGTGTGTGATACAGCCAAGATAAAGCCCCAGCTCAAGACGTGACGCAACGTCCGAAAAGTTTAGACACAGCGATGGCTTGCGCGGCTCCAACAACGAGATGATGCCCTTGGCGGGTTGAGAACGGAATTAGGGGGTTCTTGATCGTATTGCCTATTCTATCTCTTGACTTATGCTTCGAATCCAGACACTATCTCGCTCGGGATATCTCGAGATGGCGGCTTTAGGGGGCTTGTGCTCAGGAATCGAGTTTCGTCCACCGCTAAGTATGTGGTTAGTTTTCCTTGAAGCCTCGATTAGAAGGAAGAAAGGCTAAGCACATAATGACCCTAAGCCTCGGATACCATAATGTGGTTGAAAAATACGTCAAACAGGCCAAGAATATCAAGTCTCTTGGTCTTTGAGTTGCCCCAAGCCTACTTGCAAAAGCAATACCTACCGCAATGTCTCACGAATGGTTCGCGTCACGCGGGACTTAGGCATATCCAGAAGCCCTAAGTTTGGTTCACGAAGTTATTGAAGTCGAGCTTCAACTTTACTAAGTACCCAACTACTTATCCCACTTCTTAAATCCTTCGTTCTTCTGTTTCTGCCGCGTATTCCAGCCCAGCTTGCCACTGATGCTGTTAACCCAATCCTCGCTGCGTCTCCCTTGGGGCTGGACACTAGCGAACGGGAAACGGCTGGCGCTGATGGTCACGTAATCGCCTGGCTGCAGCTCGACGCGCCTCCGCCCGTCGAAGCTCGCCCAGCTGCTAGTGCGTGCATCGTACGGTACGCCGAGACGCAGCACGATCGTGTCTGGCAAAATGATTGGTCGGAACGAAAGCGTATGTGCGCATATCGCCGCCAAAAGCATCACAGGGTTCTCCGGGTGACACAGAGACCCGCCGGCCGCAAGATTGTACGCGGTTGACCCTGTTGGCGTCGAAACGCAAATTCCGTCCGCTAGGACAGAGGTGAAATGCTCGTCGTCTCCGAAAACCTCTAGGTTTGCCAATGCTACGACAAACTCGTCAGAAACAAAAAGACCGAAGCGTCATTAACACAATGTTAGACTTACTCGGATTCGGCCCTCGGTCTACCACTATCTCGTTGAGGACCTCATAGGTACCGTCCGGTTTATGGGTATGGTCATCCTCTTTCTCTTCGCCAATAAGCTCTTCTACCAGATCACGCCTCGGCGGTGTGCTATTGCCGTTTGTCTTCTGGTTCGTATATAGCGAACTCTTCCTCTCTTGACTCCTCATTACCGTAGCTTCAAACCGCAGACGTAAGCTCACAGTGACGCCAACTGTAAATGCCGTATCCAAAGACTGCTGGTACTCATTGAAATCGAACTTGGTCAGGAACCCAAGGCTTCCCAGCGCAAAACTCAGCACAGGCGGTACTATTCTTTGAAAGAGCCAACTTGCGTACAGGACTGTCCCATCGCCGCCGAGGGTGATGATAAAGTCGAAAGTATGGGGTCTCCGACGACACATTTCTTCCGTCCAAGTGCGTACCCGTCGATTTATGGCCTCTGTGGCTGTCTCCTCATCCAACTCTCCCGCCTCAATGTATTCTGACCGAAGCTCTTCTATCAGCCCAGGTAGATTAAATCGCTTGTTCTCTTTCAATATGCCCTCGATGTAAATAGTATACCGCACGCTTCTGTCTTTGCTTAAGAGCCACCTGGCCAGCTCTCTCGTCTTCGGTATTAAATCTTCGTCGTACACTTTGGTCAAGAGGAAGATATGTTCCGCCTTAAATTTCAGACGCGCGGTTCCTAACCGCCTGCTCAATTCCCTCACGCCCCAGGCCATTTCCGTGAGCTGCTTTTTCGTGAGCAGTCGACTGTGGATGCCTTCGTGATCCAGCCCGGCCAGGTCCAGCTCGGACTTCGTCTTGGTGACCTCCGTCTTCCATTCCTTTTCGTCGAGCTGGCCGGATGCGGCACTGGTGTCACTGTCCGGGTCTACAATGGACATTCTTTCGGACCTCTTGCTCTTCCTCACGTCGTTCCCTTTCGGCTCGACGTACGAATGTAAGCCAATCTCATCGGAGACGTCCTCGTGAGCGGTGTCGAAACGATTGTAGGCGGAAGCATGCTTGTTGGAAGCGCCATCGAGCTTATGGCATTCGAGAAGCTGGTGGACTAGACAGTCGGAGGAGAAGGGCTTCTTCGAATGACGGCTTGCCAGATGTGGGTAGACATGGTCGGACGGGACCAGAGAGCTCTTTCTTCGATACGGGCTCGCGGGGTCGAAGGTAACCTGTCAATTATAATTGTTAAAGTGAGGTGCTTCCTCCATTTCTGGCACAATTTCTCTGAGTCGACTTACCTCAACTTTTCGCAGATCATCATCGCTCGCGTGAGAAGGGGTATCTTCGTAATGGACTTGTTTACCGTGACTTCCGATATTCCCATCTTGACGGAGAGCAGGATCAGAAGCGACAGCGTGAAGTTGGTGATCCCCCATGTTGATCGCAGGTATGTTATACGAACCGGTACCGAAACCTTTGTAGATACCTTTGTAGGTAATAACCCAGTTATTCCTCGAATGGGGCAGTTGTTTGTAGTATATGAATTAGTAAGTGCCGTTTCTATATTAAAATTGAGTTCATTGTTGAAAATTACGTAGGAAGGCAGTCTATAATCATGGCCGTACTTCGGTCAGGGACAATGAATGTAAGTAGGTACAGTTGCTATCTGAATTCCTTGAAGATCTACTATCTACCTCATAGGTACTTCAGCCGCAAGCTTGTATGGTGGCGTCAGCGTTTGGTCGCTTAGTGAGGGACAGCGCTGTGCCCCTCCTATGGTGGGGTAGGTATATGATTAGTATATACCTAGGTTAGGCCATGTTCAGCCTAGCGCGGGGCCCTACAAGAGTCCCCGCGTCACTGATTACTGATTGAGAGCGTCTCCTGTTGTCAGGTACTGGTCATCATGGTGTATTGTAGTTGTAGAGGTGTTGGAGGAGGCCTAGTGCCCTAGCACTAGGTACGCTATATATACAATGGGTAGGCCGTACCTGCCTACACCTGTAGCCTCTACGCGCCTGGACATACACAGAGCTGAAAGCCTTAGCAATTACAACTCGAATACTCTTACATAAACCACAAGGGGCGCTTTAGATATCCCGAAGTGCAGCCCCTCTACACTAGATCGGGTTTTCATTCAGATCCCTGTTCGGCTTTTCTCAATGTAGATCTCACCGCAGAAACTTCGAAAAGAACCTGGCGTGAGTAAGGCAGACTTCACATCTTACAATCACCAACTTCGAGACTCGGTGTGGCAAGAATCAAACACCACATATGGAGCTTCTGTGTTGGTGCAGCGTTTCCACGGTTTCTGGTACTCAACGCGAATTGTCTTGACGCGCTTTCTATGACGCCGAGTTGCCGGCTTTTCTCCGCAAGCCTAAGTAAGTGTCTAGTCGCCGCTTTCGCGCGGGGTTCGCTTCGGTCATAGTAGGTAATTATTAGATGGCAATTTCAAACAGTCTCAGGTAGTTTAAATAGCGTTCAATTTGATAGACCGTTGCCATTCACCTTGTGAAAATCAAGGCGAACTGTGTCACTCTTCCTTGACGGCCGTATAAACCAGACATACACCATACATTCTCACAGACAACGAACCAGGTAGCTAATACACGTCCACTAATACGAAAAGACATATACAAACTTCTGTTCGACATAGATTCTCATCAAAATGTCTGACCGTGTTGCTACCCTTGATGTGAGTAACCGTTGCCATGCGCACTCATCTGTTCTCCACTAACTCTCGTCATAGTCGACCCTGGTCGACCGGCTACCAGCCTATTCAAAGGCGCTTTTTGACGCCAAAGCCGAGAAGAAACTCAACTTCGAGACCATTGCGAAGGAACTCGGCCGTGGCGAAGTCGCCGTAGCTGCTCTCTTCTACGGCCAGGCCTCGGCCTCCGAGGATGATGTCGAGAAGTTGTCCCACCTGCTAGGCGTACCTAAGGCAGCCCTTGAGCCTTCAATGGGGGGTTTTCCCGACCGTGGCCGCGCTGGACCCATGCCTCCTGTGGAGCCCCTTATCTACCGGCTGTACGAGGTTGTGCAGAACTACGGATACGCGTTCAAGGCTATTTTGAATGAGAAGTTCGGCGACGGTATCATGAGTGCCATTGCATTTTCTTCGAAGGTTGACAAGGAGGTGGACAGCGATGGTGTTACGTAAGTGACTTGTCTACTCGTGATATTGATGAAAAGAAGTGGTTCTAACGGAGAGACAGCTGGGTAAACATCACGCTCAGGGGCAAGTGGTAAGTCGACTCAGAAAATACGGCTGTTCATTCCCTAGGAAGTCTTCCACTAACGAAATTGCAGGCTGCCTTATACCCGATTCTGAAGAATTCTAGCCTTTCGGCTGGTTCTCAGTCTCGAAGCGGTAGCAACAGAGGAATAAGGGAAAGACAATTTGTCGGATACATTCGTTACAAATGTACATTATGTTGGCTATATTGCCCTTCTTACTATTGCTAGGGTCGTAGTGAACTACGGTTTCAACCACGCATACCATTATATGTGCCGGCCACCCTGTCAGCCCTTTCTACTTACCTACATAACCTAGATGTGCTGGTTGGGGAGGCTCCACGCTAGCACACAAGGTTTGAGCCAACGGCGATTACGCGTCCTTTTGAAGTGAGTACAGCGAGGCATATATAAAGATTTAACTTGAAGGCCTGGTAGTATTATGAGACCAATGGCCGCTTTGGTAAAGGCCTAGCGAAGCATCTCTACTCAATATCGTTACTCAGCGTCACCAGCGTCACCAGCGCCTGTATCATTACTCTGCATCGTTAGGCCTCGGGGGTTCGATTCCCTCGGTGGTCAATCTATTTTTTTTCGGTATTTTTCTTATCACCGTTTTTAATCTTTCTTTTAGTACTCTAATTGCTGTTCTCGAAGACCTTGATGCAATATAGCCATACTAATCAGCAAGGCAGCAAATCTGGGAGAAACTCCAAGTCTTGGACTAGGAAGACGATTTGCTTTAATGGTGTGCGTGTATAATCATTGACGACGGTCTTATAGCGATAATTAGGGTAGGTAAATACGTGATGCCTAAGAGCGCCGTAAATGTAGCATGATGAAATATTGAGAAGGGGATATAATGGACGTGACCCATCAATCTACATATGTGAGGATATGCAGCCGACTAGTATGCTTTCTAAACGTTCAGATGCCCTACTCGCATTTCGAGTGCTAAATAGCTGACACACCAGAGTTCCTTATTTTCATGCATCAGCTCCGCATGACCATTTACATCGTCTCTTGACCCCTAATTCTCCATACTCTCGGGGCTTCGCAGCCAGAAGTTTACATCGACGCCAGCTTGACATCCACAGAAGGTACCAAGCTCGTCAACGGGGCCAAGCTCGAGCCCATCCTCCAGATGAACAGCCTCAATCAAGTCCGCAATGTCCTTGTTACCGATAGATGTCGGCGCGGTGTTCTTGACGAATAAGGCGCAATTGCCCTGCGCGCGGAGCACGTGCCAGTCGTCTTCGTCGTCGGCGTTGGTGGTGGCCTTCAGGATCCAGATGCCGTTGTGCTCGCTTGCCCAGCGGCTGATCTCGAGACAGTCTAGCATGTCTGCCGGATGTGTGAGATTGCCCTTGTGGTGCTCCTCGCTCGAGCACCTGTTGAATCCGCCCTGCTCTCTAGTGCCGGGTGCGAAAGGGGGTTGGTCGAAGTGCTTCGACATCGCGACATTGGGGGCGGCGAAGACTGCTAGAGGCAGCGCAAGGAGAGTGAAGAGCTTCATTATGGTTTGGGTGAGCATTGTGGGTTGGTTTTGGGAGTAACATAGAGATTGGCTGTTGAATTGAGCAGATGACTCCTGATGGAAGCAGTTGAGAAGAACTACTCATGTGTATTGGGATGGTGACGGTAAACTGTGGTATCTGGGAACTCAAGGCAAGAAGCAGCCGAGACCTCAGTGCTGAGAGTGGTGACTACTTGTATGTCTGTACCACTGTACTTGTTTCAAACAAGGAAGCTGGGACCACATCGTCAGTTCCTCGTGGTTTGCTAGGTATCAAGGAATGGGCAAGCATTTTAATCAGAGGCTTGTCTGCAACGTTCATGACTAATGTTTCATGTATCCGCCGTGTTGGGAGATGCGAGCACATCTAAGGGGCTCTTCGTGTGCAGACATGCCAAAAGAGGATAAAGTACACTGCTAAAAACCAAATAAACACCAACAAGCACCGATATATGTGCCTGTAATTGACCTGAATGTATGCGTGGTGAATTACCCCTATGTGGTGAGAATGCTAGGAAGACGGCACAGGAGTTGAAGCGTGACCTATCTTGTTGAACATCAACCCAATATGAGACTAGGTGGCACACAACCTCATTAAATTTGATATGATTGGTGACACATACGAGTATATTTTGCACCCGTTGTGACATGTTATTTCCCTGAGGGTGGCGAGGACAGATGATATTGCAAACAGAACATCAAACCCCTCCTTGTGAATTCGAATGAGACGTCTTACGCTCCGTCAGCGACACTGCTGGTCCATTTTCGGGGTTGTTCCTCCAGTACGGCTCTACCCCCATCTCCCTGAACCTCCTCCCCTCGTACTTGCTCGTTGCAAGCCAATTGCTCACAAACATCGCCAAGATGACCAAAAGTATTCCCAGTGCTAATCCCACAGGCGCGATGATGCTGAAGACGGTGAAGCCGTAGCTGAAATTCACAAATGCCGTGCTCTCGACCAGCCTGTCCACGCTGAATCCCACCTGTAGGGACGATAATATGAGCACAACGTATCCCAGTATTGTCGCTAGGATGGCGAAGTTATCGGCGACGAGGTCCGAGTAGTCTGCGTGGCCGGTTACTTTGGAGTAGCCGCGGAAGACAGACCCTTTAAATCGATACACTGTATTCAACCGGCCGAGACGGAGCTCACCGTACCAGTACCGTGGATTCACCAGTGCCATGTCGTGGTCCTGTAGCACCTCCTGAACCACGCACTTCCACCCGGCCCATGTGAGAGAATCAGGTACCAAGCCCTTCTCCTGAGCCAGGCGGAAGTCGCTTTCGTAGGCGAGTAGCGCAGTGTATGAGAAGAGGAAGCCTCGCGCACATTGCGCAAGCTTAGCATCTTGTAAAATATGGGATGTCCAGAATTCGGGTTCCAGGAGCCACGAGGGTAGAGGCTTCAGGAAGATGCGTTTACCCGACCATAAGAGATGGAGCTCTGGGTTCTCTGTTATGGTGATGTCTCTAGATATGGCGACCTGGTGATGGAGCGGACGCGGTGGCATTGGGCGGCCACATACCCATAGCCAGTCTTGAACGTCATTTATCCTGTTGACAAGGAGCTCATCGCTCAGGAACTCTGTGCCGGCTTGCGGCACAATAATCTGATCCTTCTTCGTACGGTGCGCTGCTGGTAGGTAAGAGGCGAAATCTTCTCGTACATCCTGTTGCCTTGATGAATCTCCAAGCACAGGGGTGGTAAAGGGCGGACGAAGTCTATCCATCGGCGATAATCTTTATGGTGTTGGAGATGGGCTCGATGAGCACCTAGGCAACTGTTGTTTGTGCCTCCGAGTTATTGTGGTAAATTATAAAGTCCGCCATATTTGACACAGTCTATATTAAGGTCTACCAAGACCATCGTATACTACAGTAGTGTAGTACGCTATGTTCGGTATACCATAACCCCTTGTTAGGGCTGAGTGGAACAAATCATCGGCTTGGACTTGCTATACTGCGTTTGGTCAGCGCCAGCAGCTATACTAATTTCCCAGCTATTTTTGGTACATTATGTACTTCAGCCAAGTCGGTGGCTGCTGACAGGGCCGTATAAACCTCTTCTCACTGGATGTGCCAAGACCGAGGATGGCGACAGCACGTATGAGTAATACCTTTGCCGTTGTAGAATTAATAAAGTAAATGTGTATGAAAATCATCGCTCTTATCTGATGGCAGTATAATGGTATATCGGCAGTCGTAAGATGGAAGAAATAGTCCAAGCTGTTCAGCCTGATACCACCTACACGTTATCCCCGTCAGAATCCAGACTGCATTCTCCATGAGGGATTCAGGCCTTAGGGGTCGTCTAACGCATTCTGGAATATGTCCTCAGAAACATGATCCACTTCTCTGCAGCTTTGGCCCCCTAGCGAAATTGGGAATGACGACAGTTGACCACCCTTGCTTTACTAACACTTAGCCTCATTATGCAGCAGGGGGCATAGTAGGGTGTAGTGCATAGATTGGACTGCAACAATGCAACAGCTGCTATTGTAATACCTAGACATTCTGGTTCACACGGCTAGTGCAGTTTAGCGTATACTAGACAACATGGTTGCATGGATCCTTCACAGGGAAAAGAAGTCGTTGGGGGCGGGCCGCAATATTGCTTAGAATTAGAATTATTATAGTGCACTGTGAGCATGACAGCTATGACCGTCTCACTGTAGTTAGGCAGTTCATTACAACTCCTGTATACATAACAAATGATGCCCTCACAAGACCGGTCGAAACCTGCATCTTCGGGCTTCTTCGCAGATAGGGTTCAGCATCGTCATGTCTCTCCAGCGCTCCGCGACGCGGAAGGCCGGTTCTGGCCCCGCGAAGGAGAAGAAAGACTACAGTATTGCTGAGCAGGCAATGAAGACGTTGTATCCTCTTGACAATAATGTCGTGCCCGAGATAGAGTAAGCGCTCAGCCAGCCCAAAGCCGTGATCTAGTTACTCTAACGGTCTATTCCCAGTATTGTGCTCGTACCCGGCTTGGGTGCTCACCCAGAGGAGAGCTGGAAGTCGGAAAGCACCAAGTTCAACTGGACTACTGAAGCTCTCATTAGAGATTTCCCTAAATCACGGGTGCTTCTATACAAGTACCAGTCGGCATGGACGGGTTCATTAAAAGTGAAACAGTTTATGGCCAATATCGCCATGGCTATGCTCATAAGCCTTCAGAGCGAGCGGAAAGTGTGTGGTAATCTGGCTCCGGATGCTGTAGCATGGTCTTGCTAACAGACTGACCCTAGAAATGCCAACGGCGACCTATCGTCTTTATTGGTCACAGCAGTAAGTGACCTTGAGCGTCATCTTCTCCCTTTGATTACTCGATCGGTATAAACCTTTCAGACCGGGAAAAAGAAGGAAGAGACAAAAGTGCGGACGGATTCAAAATTATAATTACTGACCCTAAGTGTCGCAGTGGGAGGTCTAGTGATAGCTAAGGCGGTCATCCTTGCCGATCAACGTCGGGATAAGTTTCCGGTCATGTTCGAAGCTATCGCAGGGGCGACATTCTTCGGAACACCTTTTGGCGGTGCTCCGGTCGCATCGGCAGCAGCAATGTACGCTTACGCAGCCGAGAAGATCGGCCAAGCGACATCTTCCAAGCTATTGGATCTTATGAAAGAGGGAGACGAAGGCTTACGCGAATTGAGGCATGAATTTAGTGAGTAACTCTCACAGTCCGTTTCTGGTTCGAGTAACTTCAACCATACAAAGGGGTCATGTTCTAGCTCGTTATCAATACTGACTCTGTGCTATAGTGCGTCTCGTAGGGAAAATTAGCCCGAAGATAGAGCTATTCTGCTTCTATGAGGAGAAACCTACAGATTTCTCGAAAATCGCGGGCCTGCCATCTCTCTTTGGCCTGACGAAAGCCGTCATTCCAAAACAATACGCCGAGTTTGTCAGCCGAGATTCAGCAACATTGCCCGGTGTTGATGAATTAGGACTCGCCTGTAACCATCGTGATCTAGTCAAGTTCGATGGACACAAAGATTTAAGATGGAGCCAGTTTGTCCGTGATCCTCTGAGGAGGGTTATTCACGGAGCTCAACTCACTGTGAAGAATCGTCTAAACTCGGTGCGCGATGTTGATCAGGATATGATCAACAAGATAAGTGAGTGATTCCCAGAGTTGTTTCCTAGTTTCGATCGTGTTGGACTGAGGAGCTCCAATCGAGGTCAGAATCATGATTCTAGAGACCTCCCAGGACTTCAAATAATCGTTGGAACGACATTTACTGACACCGAGCAATATAGTGGGGGCCCTTGAAGGTGCTCAGGTTCAGAGAAAGCGGAGCACGCTTCGACAGACCTTCGCGCCATCGTCTTGGATAACCACCGAGACTGAGTACATACAATGGTTAGCAGAAGACCAAAAAGCTCCGGAGACAGAGCAATCCAGAAATCGAGATTGTCTATGGATTCGTGGCCCGGAAGGAAGAGGCAAGACTAGTGCTTCCATGGCAGCTGTCGAAGAAATTGAAGCCCGCGTCGTCAACAACCCAGAAAACGCTGACGACAATCCTGTTTTACTCGCGTACTTTTTCTGCGACACGACGTCGGACTACAACACTGCCGAAGACGTTCTTAAGAGTCTCATTAAGCAGTTGATCAGTCAACAAGTGACGCTGGCTCCTTACGCCAAACAATTCATTAAGAAGACGGCGAACGAGGGGGCTAAGTCACAGCAAGCACGGGTGGCGGTTGAAAATTTGTGGCAGACGCTCCAAGATATGCTGACTGACGAGTTCATCGGCAGAAAGGTCATATTTGTGTTAAACAACATCCACTGCTTACCGGAAGACTCAGACTCGACGATCAAATTCATGAACTACCTCAACGCTGAAACCCAAAGCCTGAACAACGATGATGCAAAACGCGTCCCAACGAGATGGTTCATAACGAGTAGAGAGGCGCATAATGTGGAGCAAGCACTGAAGAGCGACAGCGTTCGACTCGTCGACCTAGAAGACGAGAAGTATGGTGATCAGGTACAGAATGCTCTGAGGAAGATCGCTAAGGAGAAAGTCTCCACACTTGAACAAGAGAAAAGATACAATAAAGCGCTGGCTTATTTCGTTAGCAGCTTGATCGGGAGGCGAGCACAGAACACACAATGGATCGACATCACATGTGTTCAACTTCAGGAGTTGCCACCAACGCCCAGTGACCTACCGGTTCGCCGTGCTCTGGAAACTATGCCTCAGGATCTGAGGAGTCTGCTGAACAAATCCTGGTTACGAGTCTTCAAATCCAACGAGCAAGAAGCTGAGAAGATAGAGGAGATGCTCCGTGCTCTTGTCCTCACATATGAAGACCCAACTGCGGACGAACTCGGTATCCTCGCCGGCTTTGGCTCAAGCGAGGAAGAAAATGCCGAGCTCCATGGGTTGATAGAAAAGTGTAAGCCGCTGTTGTCAATGAAAAATGACACTGTGGGCTTTATGAACAATGTCGTCAAGGGTCACCTGCTTGAAAATGCCAAGGAGCTGCTTAGGCTTTCACAGGAAGAGATTAAGTGGCAGCACGGAGTACTTGCTCTTCGTTCCTTTTCTCACTTGAAAGAACGCTACGACGTACCGATACCCGAGCAGCCTACAGAGCCCGAAGGTGCGGATGGGACTGCACAACAAACGACGGGAGATGAGGCTCATGGCAACGAGGAGAATGGAAAAGAAGACGACGCTGAGGACGAAAACGGTGATGACGATGGTGATGACGAGAATAGTGAAGAAGGAGATGACGATGATGAAGATGAAGAAAGCGACGAGGAAGAAGATGAGGAGGAAGACGATGAAGAAGAGGAGGCGGTGGAGGAAGAGGTTTCGGTTGCCGACTTAATGGCTTTGCCCTACATGATCAAGTATTGGTTGAGGCATGCTTCCAAAGCCACACAAGAAATTGCCGAGGACTTGAGCTTAGAGACGGACTTTTGGAAATCAGATTCCCATATCCGCCGCGGATGGCTCAAGGAGTATTGCAAACTAATGCCTACTTTCGAGGGTTTCGATGAAACGACACTTACGGGTTTACATATTGCAGCTGCGATAGGATTCAGGCAGCTTGTCGCGGCACTTTTACGCAATGGCGATATTGAGCATTCTGAGATCAAAGTCCGCGATTCTCTAATCAACACCCCTCTACACTTCGCCGCACATTTCGGACGACCTAAGATCGTTGAGGAACTTCTTAACCGAGGCGCCCCCATCGATGACGGAACCGACGTCAACGAGCAAACACCGTTACATATGGCTGCTTTCGGCGGCCATATCGAGGTCATGAGAAAGCTTATTTTGAGAGGAGCAAACCCCAATGCCACCGCCCTTGAGATTGGGCCCGTGGTCAATGCTGCAATATGTTCTGGAAACCGAGCTGCCGTCGAGTTGCTGGTTGAGCAGGGCGTTTCATTAACTGTGGATGCTGAAGACATTGATCCGCCACTTGCCCTAGCAGCACTATTATCAGACGCCTCTATGTTTGAATATCTGATTCAGCAGTATGCGGATAAGTTGCCGGCCGTAGAGTACTCAAAGGCGCTAGTAAAAGCAGCGGAGGCAGGAAAACTGGAGGCTTTGAACAAGCTATTAGAATTCGAACACGATGGGTCATTCTTCCAAAAGGCGCTCGATGCAGCCGTTGACGAGTGGAACTGGGATGTTGTCAATACACTACTCCAGAGACGCCCTGGTTTAGATTGCAACAAGCTGTTCTTCACAGCTGCGACTTGTTCAGAACCGCAGGATAAGATGCTCGACGTTGCTTGGGAGTATGCAAATGGATCGATAACATCTCAAACACTGAGTGACTCGCTCTATCATGCTACTGATAGAGAAAAGGACACAACAGTGGAACTACTTCTGAATAAGTTTCATGCCGATGCAAATGCAACGGGCGAAGAGTAAGTCGTCCCTTTAAACTCGTTCTACAACGTATTATCAAGCTAACCGCCGAAGATATGGAAATGCACTGACAGCGGCGGCTTATGACGGCATCATGCACATCGTGGAGATGATTCTAGACGCCGGCGCCGATGTCAATGCACCAGAGGGTTATGCTATTCAAGCCGCCGCGACACAAGGCCATTATGAAGTTGTTCAAGAACTTCTCAAGCGAGGAGCCGACGTGAATGCCTGTGCAAAAAATGAGAATTTTACAGAAGGAACCGCACTGCAAGGTGCCATTGAGTACGGCCAGACGGAAATTGTCCGCCTCTTACTCGAGTCCGGAGCTGATCCCAACCATGGTGCTGGAGAATGCTCCCCACCGATTATCGCTGCGGCAAGAGGTGCCGAGGTAGAAATTCTCGATTTACTCATCAAGGCAAAACCCAAAATAGATGTCTTTGGAGGGCCTGATACGTCAACACCGCTGATCTATGCTGCTGGTTACATGCCTGTACCCTCGATAGAACAGCTTCTCGCTGCAGGTGCCGATATCAACCTAGCGGATAATGACGGCGACACTGCGCTTATTATCGCTTCAGTTAGAGGCGATGTGGACGCGGTCAGATGCCTACTCGAGCACGGTGCTGACATAATGCAGTCGAGCTCGCGCAACGGTAATGCCCTCCAAGCAGCGCTGGAAGCAGGAGATAATGATTGTTTGGGCGTGCTTATTAAACACGCCTCGGTGATATTCGGAGCCCTGAAAAAGTCAATGGACTCAGGGAATCCGGATGTGACCAGTGTCATCCGCTCCGCGACTAGCACTAACCAGGGTCTCAACTACGACGACGAGCCTGAGACGAACACGCGGGGGTTAGACCACGCTGAAGCAAATGGAGAGACGGATACATCCAGAAGACCCGTCAGCCAGCAAGGCAATGTAAACAACGCCAATGGCGAAGATGCTGAAGTCCCTAGAAGCGTTGAGGTTAACGGTTCAGAGGGCCCAACCAGCAATCATAACGATGAGGGAAACGAGAGCACTGAGACCAATATTCTGACGAACGCCATATCTGCGGGATTGTCTGTACTCAGTAATGGAAATACTGAGGATAGCGACGGCAGCTCTCATACTGACGATGACAATGATCAGAACGAAGACCCTGGTATCGATTCGGATGAGTTCCAAAGTGAGGATGCTACTGAGGTGCCCACTGATGACGATGCTACTGACGTCGATGCTACTGACGTCGCATCGTCGATAAATGAGGACAGAAATGAAGCAGACGAGGACCCTGTGGCTCGTGTCGACTCTGACATTCCGGATGCTCTCACTCAACTGTCGGACGAGCTTCAATCTGCGCTGGGTAATCAGATCTCGCTCTTCAGCCGATTTCATAGATCTGAGGAGGAGGATACTCCCCAGGACGGTCACGAAGCCGCAACTTCGACACAGGAGATACAAGAACAGGGCGTGACAGGGCTGTTGGATCGGGAGTCACCGGTGAGGGCGAGCGAGTCGCTACCAAGGCCGGCCGAACTGCCTGCTCAAAGCTTCGTTAAGCGAAAGCCTGCACCGCTAGCTTCAAGGCAGGACCAGACACCTTCTCCGAAGACAGTAGACGCTGGATATCAGCCACCGCCCACGAACGCTGATTATGAGGCTCGCACACCCACAGCCCCGTATCATCCAGCCCAGAACGGGACGCAGTATCACCATCATGTCCAGGTGTCTACTTCGTCCTTAAGCACCATGGCACAGCAAGTACCGCCGTCGCTATCGGTGCCATATCAGCAAACATACCAATCTTACCAGCCCAGTCAGCCCTCGCAAGCCGCACCCGCACCCGTGGCGATGACAAGCTATCCCCCGCAACAACAACAACAGCACCAGCAGCAACAGCAGACACAGTACCAGGGTCAATCTCTCTACGACGGCTCGCAGTACGGTAGACCTGAGGCACGCTATGCCAATCAGCAACAGGCCTATACTGCCTACAACCCCAACGTTTACCAGCAGCAGCAGCAGCAGCAGCAGCAACAACAGCACGCGTATACACCTGAGCAGATGCAAGCGTACCAAAACCAAGCTTACGACGAGCAATACCGAAATTACTACGCCAGTCTAAAGGCGGCACAGCAACAACAGCTACAACAACAGCAGCAGCAGCAGCAGCAATCGAACGAGCAGGCAATGTGGGATGCTGATCGGCCAACTCTGAAACCACAACGATCATCTTTCTTCACAGGCGGAGTGAAGAACACGCTTGGCAAAGCCAAGGTCGTTGGAAATGGGCTTTTGAATCGGAAAAATACACCTTAGGTGAAAGGAAACATGGTTGGGAAAATGTACGGACTAATGGGTGTGTTGTATAGCACTTTGTATTTGTTGGGCATTGCCATTGGGAATAAGGCTGCATAGGTTGTATGAGTACTGGGTATAGAACAAGGGTTATATCACAACTGAACCTAATATATATAATTCAAGGTTAACTAAATGTACTTAAAATGACCTGGCGAAGTCTCAGTAGACTACGGTGAAAGTGAAGGTACGGAGATAGTTTCTTAGTACTGTAAGTGGCATATGATTGGATGATAAAAGCGGAGCTCAGCTGGATACTAGGTCTTATCTCTTATCTGGGACCCAAAAAATAGTTCAGACTGAATGCTATCGCGAGCTTGGAGCAAAAAAAGTTCCAACTAACCTTACGATACTTGCCCATTTCTTAATTTATCCCAATCGCCCATAGGCCAGACCCAAGTATGGGTAGAAGCAAACTGAAGACTGCTCTGAAGGCAGAGAAGGGAGTTGACATTAAGAAATTAAAAGAGAAGAGGAGACTGAAAGAGCGAGCGAAAACTAAGGCGAAGCGCACTGGTTCCCACGGCGGGGCAAAGAAGATCCCTGATGACGATGATGAGGTAGACGAGGACGAGGAAGAGGAAGATGACGAAAATGCTGAAGGTGGTGCCCTCATAGCTGATGACAATGCTGAGGATAGCGACGAAGATGGTAGCGCCGACGAGGAAGACACGCCCGCCATTGATCTGGCAGCGCTGGACGAAAGCAGCGACGATTCTTCCGTCGACTTCGAGGAGAAGATAGAGCGGCCCAAAAAGCCCAAGCAGACTAAGACCAACGACACAGCCCCTACACCCAAGGCTAGCAAAAAGGCTGCCGAGGATGACGACGAAGACGAAGATGAAGACGAAGAAAATGAGGAGGACGAGGAGATTGATTGGGCAGACCTGCCGCCTGAGGAGCGAGAAGACCTCGTCCCGCGCACGCGCATAAACATCAACAACACGACCGGCCTCCTAAACACACTAAAACGCTTCGCGATAGCGACAGACGACAGCACGACGTTCGCCTCGCACCAGAGCCTGTCAAGCAAAGAGCCCACAGCGGACGTGATCGGCGAGGACCTGATGGACGACATCAAGCGGGAGCTGGCTTTCTACGCGCAGGCCCTCGATGCCGCGAAACGGGGACGCACCCTACTCAAGGCTGAGAGCGTGCCCTTTTCGCGCCCCACCGACTACTTCGCCGAGATGGTCAAGGACGACGGCCACATGGAGAAGGTCAAGGCGAAGCTCATCGAGGAAGCGTCGGCAAAGAAGGCCTCGGCCGAAGCGCGCAAGCTGCGTGATCTGAAGAAGTTCGGCAAGCAAGTGCAGGTCGCGAAGCTGCAAGAGCGGCAGAAGGCGAAGAAGGAGACACTTGAAAAGATCAAGACCCTCAAGCGGAGTACGTACTTGTTATTTCTTTCAATTATTCCTCTACGATATAACTCGAAGCCGTTGTCTACTGCTTTTTGCCCTTTCTCGATGCCTTTCCTATCTACAACCAGTACAATTCCATAAAAATCCATTTGCTAACATCCCCTTCCCTCCACCCAGAGCGATCAGAAACAGGCAGCGCTGACCTCGGCACGAACGAGGCGGATATGTTCGACGTGGGCATCGACAACGAACTAAAGCAGTACAACGGTCCACAGCGTGGCGGTGAGCGCGGTGCGAGGGGTGGCCCAGGCGTCAAGCGGCAAAAGAAGAATGAGAAGTACGGCTTCGGTGGTAAGAAGAAATACTCCAAGTCCGGCGACGCCACGAGCTCCGGCGATCTTAGCGGCTTCAGCGTGAAGCGCATGAAGGGTGGTGTCAAGGGCAAGATCCCCAAAACGGCGCGCTTGGGCAAAAGTAGGCGGAAGGCTGGCGCGGGGAAGCGGTGAGAGAGATAGCACTCTGACGTGGGTGTATAAATGGGGAATAGTAAATAGAAATAATCGAGGGCGGCGTGCAAAAGAAATTGTACTTGGAAGTCTAATGCTTCATCGACCTGTAAGATGTGAATAAGGAAAAATGAGACTTATTGAGGGGTAAGCTCTTGTAGTGACTCGTGTTATTCTACAAAATGAAATAATCCGCATCTGGATTAAATAATCACGATTGGAATTGATTTGACACATTGAAGATGAAGTCATACTTAAGCACGATAATCTAATACAAGTTCACATAGGACTTCATAGTGTATTGCTTGTGTGGGTATGTACTAACAAGGCCACTGGGTCTCAGGCTACTACTTCCGCTTCGATATCCTCTTCAGCGCTCTCATTTCCTTCTTCATTCTATAGAAAACAACGTCAGTAAAATTTGTTGACAGTATATTTTGTGGCTAGAGAGAACGTACCTAGCATCCACGATTTTATACCGACCTTTCACACCCTAGAAATTATGTGTCAGTAACTGCTGGCCGTAAGAGTTTCGAGGGTTGAGGTCACAGTGCTTACCTTAGGTCGACCTTGAATACCACGATTCACACCCTTGGCTACTACCACCTTCACCGACCGTTTGGGGGCCTTTTTCTTGGCCTTGGATATCAATTTCGCTATACCCTCAGCCTTCTCCTTCTCCGTCATGCCCTCTTCATTGGCCAAGAGATCCGACTTCTTTTTGAGTTTTTCGAGTCGCTGGGCGGCCTTGAATTTCTTTCTTGCTTGAGCTTCTCTCACCTAAAATGATACATTAGCTTCAAACTTCCAGGGCGGGCCGTACCATGGAGAGCGGATTCTTACTTTCTTGATAGGCCTAGCATTGAGGGCTCTCATCTTTTCTTTGATCGCCTGTGCTGCCTCCTTCGTAATCGGCTTTTGCTTCCTTTCATGCTTGCCCTCATCCTCTATGAACCATTCAGGCAGGCCGTCGCGGTCTCGGAAAGCATACTTATCGAAATTCTCGTCTATCAAGTCATGTTTGGTCTTTTTCCCAGTAGCGAGATTCTGCGCCAACATCATGGCCTCAGCTGTTATGATATCGATGTCTTGACCCGGTCAGCAGCTAAACCTTGATGGAATTCTGTTGCGACTTACTAGGCCTGCCGTCTGAACGACGATGATCATCTTCCCATCCATCGTCTTCTTGGTTGTGGTCTTCCTCATCCTGTGCCTGCTTCTTCGCGTTGCGTTTCGAAACTGTCTTAGAGGTCTTTTCGGATACTCTCCGTTCAACTTCAAGTTTGGCTGCTACTGGTGCATCTGCTAAGTCTTCATCTTCTTCCCTTCCAGGGGAGTCGGAATCAGATTGTTCAAAGCCTGGTATGTCTTTGAAAATGTCCTGGTTAAAAAACTTTGCAGCCCGTTTAGAAAGACCTGCATCCCTTTTTGCACCATCAAGATCCGTAAGTAATTGCCGGGGTGCTTCATCATCGTCGTTATCATCAGACTCATCAGACTCATCACTTTCTTCGACTACATCGTCGTCACTCGAGTCCTGTTCGTCGCCCGATACCCCTTCCCAATCTCCATCTTCCTCTTGCTTCCGGCGCTTCAATCTAGCTTCGTAATTCCGTCTCCTTTCTTGGTACGTGTCCCATTGCTGATCGAGCTGTTGCTCAAGGGCGTCATTCAGATCGTCGGACTCATCATCGGTGTCACCAGAAGACCCAATACCACTATCTTGATCCTTCTTCGGCCGCTCGGTCAAGACCGCCATGCGGCCTTTGGCAATTTTGCTGACGACCTTGTCTTTCTCGAGTGCCTTGAGCTGGAACATGCCGTCTTGTCCAGCAGCACTTTCTAATCCAAGGTCCATAGGAGCTGTCATATGCATCTGAAGCCGTTGAATTTCTTTCGTTTTCCTTTCGTTTTCCTTCCTTTTTTCCCGTTTTCTCTTAGCGGTCTCTTTATCTTTCATGGCCTGTAAGTCTTCCTGGATCCTCAATTCCTCATCCATTGATTCCACTTCTGCAACCTCTTCAGCGGCGACAACAGGCTGCGATGTTTTTTTAGTAGGGAGGCCAAAAGCCTCGCGAGCCACCAATCTCCACTTCAGGATCTTCTTGAACTCTGATCTGCCCAGTACCTTCAGATCTGAGCAATACTGCCTGATCTCAGGCGTAGTGGCGGGCATCTTATTTAAGGCTGCAAGCGATAATGAAGGTTCCAGAGTCTCTAGCACAAGGCGGTTGGTATTCGCTAATATCGAAATTGGGTCTGTGCTTTCCACAAATTCCGAAGCCAAGACCTCCTTATACAGAGTATGATCGCCCTCTTCGTAACCACCTCGTTTGCGCTTTTTTAACTCAGGCTTGTATACGCGAGCCTCGTCTGTATTAACTTTTTCGTTCAAGTCGGCAAACGCTGTCCTTGGATCCAAAAAGCGGGGGTCCAGATGTTTGGGAGCTTTAAACCCCCGGCAAACGCAGAAAATCTCAGCACTGACATTTCTCGAGGAGGGCGGTTTGGTGGCATCGACTTGATTGAAAAGCTGGCCGAAGATCCATAGGAGTTGGTTGTACTGGGCTGATCGAAAGACCTTGGTAACAAATGTGCCTCCTTCTACCAAAAATTCGGTCGCTAGTTTCAAACTCATGAGCGTCAACTCTGCCTGATTGAACGAGTCCTGAATCCACGCAGTTCCGACATTGGGAGCACCATCATGTAGAACAATATCCGCTTTCCAAGTTTTCAGGTGCCTACGAAGTTCGGCGCGGCAAACTTGTGAGGTGATGTCCGACTGAAAGGCAATAACCCCTGGAATAGGTTTGATGGGGGAGAGATCTACACCCACGATCAAAGAGCCTTTGGGCATCGCCTCCGCGGCGACCTGACACCATGATCCGGGAGCAGCGCAGAGATCTATACACACTCTGCTGTTTTGAAGAAACCCAAACTTCTTGTTAAGTTGGAGCAACTTAAAGGCTGCTCGAGCCCTATAACCCTTCTCTTTGGCCAAGCGATAGTATTTGTCCAACCGGCCTTTGCCGGTTTTCTTTTGAAAACCCATGATGTGAAGTGAGCGGGTTAGCTGTCGTGGAAGGAGAGCATTGATAGGTACAATTCCTTTGCGATAGTAGGCTGAATGAAGTACCAAAGTTAAAATTTCTTAGAACTTTTGTTATCGATAGGAGGCACCCCTATCTGCTCCAGCTGGTACAATGCGAGCAGCTGGGGCCAAGCAAACTCAAGTGCCCCACGTTCGCGCTAGGGAGCCGCTAGAGGGCAGCTAAAGGGCGGCTAGAGTACAGTGCTAGAGCGCGCCTGTAAAACGTCATAGCTCCCTAATTGCAGGCGCTCATTGGGCGGCCAGGGATCGTCGTGTAAAGTGGTTCGCGTCTTTTCGCGGCGTGTTCAGTGCCACGCATTTTACACGCTCCGGCAGACCCGCCTCAGAGCTTCCTCCTTTCCCCGCCACTCTCAGTGTATATTAGAATCTTCCATTGTGTGTGTGTTTGATTACTTTCCGGGTCTTCGTTCATGATATATTATTGGTCTTAATTTCGGAATCGAATACAAGTACTCTCTTGACTGAAGTACGTGGGGACAGATACCGGTACGGCTCTGGACTGGAAGTCTCTTAAGGGAGAGGGAGAGGAACAGCAAGAGCGAGAATGAGCAGAACAGTACAGGACAACATGATGAGTTCACCGATGCCTAATGAGAACTCTCATTTTCTTTCACCGCCTAGACAGCGGAGTGGGAAAGAGCGGAAGGATCCGTCGATTACACCTAGGAAGTTTAAGCGGTTCTTCACGCCTCGATCATCACGGGTCCCTTCGCAGCTCAGCCCGGCACGCAAGGCCCTTCGGGACCTCGGAGCGTCCACCGTCAACCAGCGATATCAGACCCCGGCTCTGTCCAGCCCGCTGAAACCTCTCTTTGAAGAAGAATCCCAGGACGAGGAATCAGAGCCTCCATCTTGTAGACTATCGAAGCGGAGGAAGATACAACACACCCCCGACTCGTCGCCAATTCGACCTTCGCCGGTTACAGTCTCTCATAGCTTCGAAGCAGGTCTTCTCAGCCCCATCCGGTCCCTTGCCTCTAGCCAGGAAATTTGCGAAGAATCGGACGACGACTGCAGTGAAGATGATGTGCCGACGCCGTCACACCCACCCAGGCGGCTGCTTCCTTTATCTAACCGCGGCTTAGCTGGCCAGCTTGCACAGCGAGAGCTCGGAGGTCTACCCCGGGCTGGGCATGCCTACATGTCGTATCCCGCTGCCGATTGGAGAATTGACACCGCCGACTTCTATAGTCGCCCAGACGATGTTCATACCTGCATCAGTCACGAAGGGCCCGGGCAATGCATTCCTTTCTGTACCGCTACATGTCACCGAAGCGGTATTACTGCAGTTGGGGACGAAGAAGGTCGCGTACGACTCCTCGATTCCTCGAGCGGTTCATCTGAGCCTTTCAGCAGTATCCACCTCTCATTTACGGCACACACCAACGCTATTATCGACCTCGATTTCTCCGAGGACGACTATCTACTTGCTACTGCGTCTGGGGATCAGACCGGCCAGGTCATTGATATGATGACGCAATCGCCTGTGGCTTACCTCGGGCAGCACACAGCTTCACTAAAACAGATCCGCTTCCAACCAGGACAGTCGAATAGCAGCGTTCTGGCCACATCTTCCCGTGACGGCAGTGTCCAGATCTGGGATTTGCGTTGTAGTCGTCCGGTACAGGACTTTCAAACCTCCGAACCTAGGAGTACGAATCTATCTTTCCGCCTACCTCCACCAAAACGCGGTTGTGCCATCAACAGTTTTTATCATGCACATGCACGCACATCACGCCAGCTTCGGCAATCTGCATCGATAGGTCCCGGCGATACTCCCTCTCGGCGTGAGATACCAAGTCGCTCGAATGACGTATCCGTGACAACGCTACAATTTCTACCGGCGGGACAGGAACACCTCTTGCTGACGGCATGTGAAGCCGATGCATCCATCAAGTTGTGGGACATCCGATCTATCCACTCATCACGAAATAAAGTGCCATCACCCTTGTCCGCAACAGCTCCTCCGGAGTCACACGGCCAATGGCGACCGTTCGGTATTTCCTCTCTCGCACTTGGTACCGATGCTTCCAGGCTGTATGCACTATGCAAAGATAACACGGTCTACGCATATTCAACCGCCCATTTAATCCTGGGCCACGCGCCAGAACTCTCTTGCCGGAATGGAGAGCCGCCCAGGCGGAGACATAATGCTGTCACACAGCAGGGTCTTGGCCCGCTGTACGGATTCCGACATCCTTCGTTCCACGCAACAAGCTTTTACGTCAAATGTGCTGTTCGACCCGCACGAGACGGTAGGAGTGAACTTCTTGCCGTCGGGAGCAATGATAGCTGTGCGGTGCTATTCCCCACTCAGGAGCGCTATTTCCAAGACGAGCTCTCGGGCATGATGAGCAACATGAGTCTCGATAACTCGACAATTGCCACAACGGCAGGTCCTGCGCCGTCCACGAGCACTAAGAGGTCGGCGGCCGGCGTTCGGCGACCATTGTTCCGGACAAATAGTGCGACGAGTCTCTCTGCGCGTCCGAAAGATAACATCCCTATCATTCGCACAGGCACCCCGTTGGTGCGCGGTCACGAGCGCGAAGTCGGCTCTGTCGCGTGGACGAATGAGGGGAAACTCGTCACCGTGGGCGATGACTATTATATAAGGTGCTGGAGCGAGGACCGCCAGCAAGCCGCGGACTTGCGCACTGGTGGCGAGACAGGGGGCAGACGTTGGGCATGCGGATGGGCGGAAACTGGAGGTGATTGGGATGTATCTGACGATGACGAGGACTAAGTCCTTCTGTCAAACATCGACAACATGAAAGTTGAGTTGGAACTGGTCAATGACCAGGCATGTCGACCGGGGCAGTGAATCGCCCTTACGAAACATTGTTGGTTTTTTAATCAAGCATTGCATGTATGAGCGTAGCGACTCTGCTTCTTGTATTCTCTTGCCTCTGTTTGTTGGCTTGTTTGATCCATGTGTTACGAATTTCCGGGAGTTGGCAAGATTCCCCTGTTGGCTTTGAGAGGCGAGATGGCGAGGCGTAAAGGATAGAAAGGAGAGCTTATATGAGAATACGCAGTGGCACTATACCCCAATATAAGTTTTGTGATTCATCTTGATTACATTATTTCGAATACAATTCCACGCTACCGTGACCGAAGGGAATGTGTCCTCTACCATTTTGTTTACTGTACTCTATACGCCGCAGCAATGCATATGGGTTAGCTTCATTGTAAGGTGTAATTATATTAGTACGTAAATACTATAATGTCAAGACCCTATCACGTCGATGACAGAGGATATCTAGTATCTCCGCTGTATTATGATTCGCCTACTTCTGTTCCGATCGTACGAGCGGAGCTATCCAGAAGCCCTTTTAGGAATCAATATGAAATATTATTATATTCTATGACATGTATCGTCAAGTAGCGAAACTCATCTTTCTCGCTAACGGGCTCTGAATAGAGCGGCATACTGATCTTAAAGCGCAAGAACCGGCCAACGAGGCGGGACGAGGCATACTATCGGCGAATAAATAGGAATTACTACCCAGACAGGTACAAAATTCTCCTATTTCGCAGCTCGTTTCCATGGTGATTCGCCCCTCGCCCTCATTAGTCCGCGGCATGGGAGCAGGCTTTGAATATGCCGATGTTAGATTGCAGCTGCTATACACGAAAAGCGCCTCTGCGTGGTGAAATATCAGTCGATAATTGACGCTTGGTGCTCAGTGTGGGCATCCTCGAATATGTAGCGTGAACGGCTGTGAATGCGATTTGTCGGCAGTGAGGAGAGGTTACCGAAAGGTGTTCGCTAATGTTATGATTCTCCCGGACCGAAGGTAATCATGATAATGTTGTTTATCCAGTCGCTTGTGGATAGGTCTGCTAAGTAAAGTTGTTTGTTGATTAGTGAGATTACCGCTATGAACGACTGCGACCTATCCTTAATCCGTCCATGCGAGACGAGTGAAGATGTATTGTGTACGTTTGAAGATGGAAAGTTCGTTGTTGCTGCTCCTTGCACGCTCTACTTATAGCTCTGAGAAGGATAGCAGTGGCTGCCTCCCGGTTGCAAAGTCGAGTGCAAGTGATAGGTGGTGAGGTAAGCACTTCCTGCTAGGAGCTGAATGAAGTGGGCAGGGAGCCCCAGCCCGAGAGAGCACCATCATCTGAGCCGTATCATATGAAGTTTTCCCCAGGAGCGGGTATAGCGGGAGGAATAGCCATCGCAATAGCCTCTGCCTTTGAGGTAGGCAAAGGGGCTATATTCGGTCCGCCGCCTTGCGAATCAGGCGGTTCTAGACCTCGCTTCATCATCTTTCCCAACACAGTAACGAGGTCACATGCATCTTGGAACATCTCATCATCCATGCCCTCTGAGGCCTCGTAGACTTCCGCAATCGTGTCTTTGGCTAATCTTCGACTTCCTTCCTCATCATGCAAGCACTCATAAAGAAATGCTGAATATTCGGTTTTGGCAGATAGCCTTAAAGAATGTGAGCCCCATAGAAGACTATCGGCTAGAGCTACGGCTTGTTTGAAGTATTCGTGGGCTGTAGGCCTGTAGTCTACCAATGGCATCAGAAACGTTCCCGCCGGTTCGGGAAGCCTTGGTCCGAAGCCCGGTGGAGGCCCTACTGAACCACCTTCCATCGGATGTGTTGGCTGCATGGATGACCGCCCTGTTTCAAAGACAATGTCGCTTCTGTCGATCCCTTTACCTTTGTCAACTCGTGGTATCGATGAAATTCCCGGGTTCGAAGTGTTAATGCCAGTTGTGGATATCGGTGGGTTGTTGTGAAAAAGCACAAATACGTGGTAAAACGAGGCTCGCAGTTTGAATGCAAGCACTTTTAATTCGCCGTGATCACCAACCATGGGAAGAACATATTGCTCGAGCATAATTAGGCCTTCTCGCGAAAGCCAGATCAGATGGTGATGTAAGTCGGGTGTCTGTGTTGCTCGCGAATTATCTGATTTGAGCTGCTTTCGTGCTTTCGCGGTCTGCTCTGTCAAGTTGATATGAAGACCTAAGATCTTGAATAGCATAGATGCGAGTAACGCATTGTTAGGTTCGACTTGTTTTGCCAGATTGCCGAGAAATTTTCTATCTACCTCAGACGAAGCCATTGAGAATATCTGAGTTTCAAAATCACTGTTAGCTCCGGGAATACGTAAAATTTAAATCGAACAAGGCTCAGGTGGTGTGGCAAAGAGTAACGTGAAGATCTCAAAAATCAACAACTTCATTTGCAATTTCCTGAGCCTTTTCCATCCTGAGGTAGACGGGATGATCTAAGTTATAGAAAAGACAGAAAGGGGAAGTGGATGCAATAATGGATGTGAGAGTAGAGGTCTCGCTACTGGGGAAAGAGCCATACCTGAATAGACTGGAACGCCTTTTCTACCAGCGTCAACCCAACGCTACCAAATTCTTAACAAATATCCCGCCCCTGAGATTCTAGTAACGGTAATAAAGTAGCCCAATGACGGTCGTTTCCTGGTGCAAAGCAATGACAAATGAGGGATGTCATATATTGAGAAGATGAAATTCAGATCCGCGAGTAGAGCAGTAAGCAAGGTACCCTGGGTATGCTTAGAGCCGAGCCAAAATTAAGTGAGCGAGTCCTATAAGCAGCGCGTCTAATCATGAACACAGAGGCGACCGTTGACAGACAGACTTGTCGCGTCAATTGGTTGTTGTAATTATTGTAGGTTCTGCGAAATGAGTTTTGTGGCGAGGGAGAATGCTCGACTAACGCCACAAAATGACAGGTGTATCAAGGTTGAGCAATATTAAACATTCGAAATTACAAGCGCACTAGGGTCACACGAGTTAGATGTACATATTCTTCAAGCAATATCCGCAACAGTGCGTGGACACCAACTCCCGCGGGGGATATACTGACCAATATGATACACGAAGAAAGATACAGGATGAAACAACTCAATTGAAAAGCCAGAGTGCAGAAGCCAGGGAGGCTCAAAGGCGAGGTCGTCAGCGCAAACAGAGGACACGGCTGGTGTGAGGTTGGGGCTGATGAGGGTGGATGAGATTCGGGGAAACACTTTCAAGATCGCGAAGCATTTCGGCGTCAGTCGTTTCGAAAGGGCGATTGATAATGCTACGATAATGGAAGGGTATATAGCAACTCCACACAGCGCGAGGGAGCTGCTAGGATAGAGGGCGAGAAATCTCAGACCAATTGCTGTCGAAAAGGCCGTGGCGAAGCGGACTGGCAGCGTTCGGTTCGGGACTTGTGTGGAGTCGCCAAACACGGACGGCGCGTCTGACGACCGAGGCGTTGTCAGACCCGCGATGTTTTAGTTGTTCTCTCCAAGCGGCCGCGGCAGAGGTGCTAGGGCTAGTGAAGTCGTACTCTCAGTATGGGTGGGACGCCGAAGAAGCAATTGATGTGGGAGCCATGTTCATGTCTGGATGCAGATAATGAGAAGACGCGTCTTGAAAATAAGGGAAACAAAAAAACAGAAAATAAAATGCAATTGGAAATAGGGTATGTCAGCAGGCTAGCTAGGCGTGTGTGGTGGTGCAAGCGTGTTAGATCCCTTATGTACTTATGTATGTAGTAGTTGTATGCAGGTCTCAAGGCAGGCCGCATATGAGGCTACCTATACCAAACAAGTAGGCATGAGAGTGTAGAAGGAATAGCAGAGAAGACTCTGGAGAGTTTGTGGATCAAGTCGGGACCAATGTATCTAGCCCAATCCGATGGGAAACCCGGCAGCGTTCGAACGCGCGCGAGGCAAATAATGCTGGAGAACTACCAGATGGGAAAGAGCACGATCGAGGACGGCTCAACAGTTGCGCTCGAGGCAAGATCTTGGGTAAGTATGGAGAGGTAGATACTGTAGGATAGCAAACCAGAGCCAGTGACCACGGGGCATTCACATGAACTACTGTACAGAGAGTTGAAGATCCACCGTGGTCGTGAACAACCACGAGGAAAACAAACCAGGATATGCGGGTATCAGTATGCGGCTAGATGGGCATGCAACACGGTAACACTTGTTTTGGAGTAGATTATAACCAGGTAGACTTGGGGAAATGTATCTGACACTTGAATGAATGAACGAAGGAATGAATGTGTACTGTTAATGAGCGAATGGGAACGGGTTGGGACGATGCAGGCTAGCCGTGATGCAAGATGAGTTGTTCAGTTTCCAGAACTCGTGGGTGAGCAAGCCTGGCGAGGCAGCCCTTTGGGTCAGCCGCTTAGGTACCCACGTAGACTCGAAGCCGAGCAGGTGCGCACCTGCTGACGGCAGTACTGAGTAGGTACAGTAGGAGCGAACGGGAATGAGATGCTTGTCTTAGTCCGGTGTGCACAGAACAGCAGTGTACTGTAGGTACTAGCAGCTCTAATTCGGGACAATTGGATAGAACAGGTACTTACGCGCAAAGAAGTGAATGCCGATTTGTATGTCGGAAGAACGAGTGGCTGAGATTTAGTAAAAAAGGTAAGTAAAGATAGGTAGCATCTTACTGACCGTAAGTAAACGAGAACTAAGTTGTAAGACTTTCAAAAAGAGCCCAGGAAGAAAACGCGGCCAATGGGAAAAGGGGAAATCAGTATTTCGAAGTAGCATATTTACATACCGGTGTCTTCAGTAAGTACCTGTGATACAGCACCTTGTAGGAAACCTGGTGCAGCTAGGTACCTCACAGAGACTTGGCTGGGGTGGACTAGATGAGACAACGGCCAGGAGGACAATTAACACAGAAACCACCGAAAATAAAGCCCCCTGATCAAACTTGTTAAAACCAGCCCTGGTTTTCTTCCATTTTAAGCTTGTCCTGGTTCCTCTCGGGCGAAGGCGGCCCACAGAGTCCAGGGTACAGGGGTTTGTTTGATCCTTCTACTCGGGGCGCGTGTACGAATTGGGAATATCTGTATAATTGGGGTCTTTTTGCATGTTCTCTCTATCTCAACGAGGACGGCTTCTATTTAGCCAATCTCATGCTTATTCTAGCGCCATGGAACGAGTCTTCAGCTCCAGTCATAGCCAAGAGTAACGAACGTCATCTTATTAGAACGGAGCCACGTCTGAACTACGTAGTAGTATATTTTTCTTTATAAGTCCAAAAGCGCGTTGAGGCTCTAGTGTGAGCATCCGCAAACCTGCGGGAAGATCGTCCTCTAAGAGCGTACCTGTTCCCCGAAGTTGAGATGCGTTCCCTCGCCAGAAAGGCAGACTAAGTGTATAGATATAGTGTTGTGAATTTATCAGTAGGCAGAGAGGTAAATATTATCTACAGACGTCAGAGCGGTGCAAGCTGCATTATCTAAGGAGCGAAGAACCACGCGACTGGGACATTAATTGGACCAATCAAATAAGACATAGACCGTTATATTTTCTTTGTCTCTCCCAGCCACCCGATTTCTTTAACCAGTGCTACAACTTACTAGTACACAAGAATACGCAGCACAGCTGGTTTAGGCCGACAACGTCAGGTGGCAAAGGTCCACTAAGAGCAGCACTAATATAGTATAGTGCCATTTCCAACTTACACGACTTACAGTCCTCCACCATGATGCATTGACTCCCCAGGCCAGGCGTCTAAGTGGCTGTCTCACGCACCCGTCGAGCCGGCTTCACCGCCAGATTCATGCTTTCTGTACAATGATGATGGGCGTTCGGGCACGCGTTGCCACACTCTGCGGATATTGGAGATTGTGAGAGGTGACGCGGGTATTCGACTGGACTTAACTCCTTTCGCTGGTGAAGATGTGGTGGAAGAGGGGGGTGGCCGCATGTGACGAGGCCAGACCAAGCAGCACTCGATGCTACCGATAATAACTAAATAACACGATCAGCTTGCCGTGATGCTACCTACATACGTATCTATACTATATCTGCTACTGCCTACACTATATTATGCCGCGCTGCGTAGCGGACAGACAAACTATAGTATGTAGGGTAGGTGCTGGTAGTCTAGTAAGTCGACTGTCGACATGGCATCTCTGAGACCACATCCTTCACCGAAACTCCCCCTTTATCTTGATAGCGGACTTGCTGTCTCGAAACTGTCAATCACGTCAAAGCTCAACCCGTCCTGTCTCAATACTTTCATATTCTCGAACAGCATTACCTAGGTTATGATTGGGCGGCGAGCCCAGATAATGCATACTTCCGCTGAGATACGTAGGTAGCCGATCAAGCTTATTGAAACTACTGTTATACATATGCTCTCCCATGTATCTAGCATCTAACTTCATCACGTGAAAGTCAGTACGTTGACACACGTCGAGGAAAGACCTGGATCAGGTCGGTCCAACAAAAAACGACCCATTTGCCATATGTCACTATACATCAGCAAAACCTACTACTCTAAAAAAAATAATTAAACACCTGAATAAAATAATTGCCCTTTGAAAATGTAGCCTTAAAATAGTAATGGTTTCAGTGTTGTATGTGAGACGGGTCGTTTCTTGTTAGACCGACTCTGCTGGATGAAGGATCACTTCCAACGTTCCTATGTAAGATGGTGAATGTAGTAATATTCCTAGTATGAAGCACGATTTACGTCCCTATCTGTAGAATCGGCTAGGAATGATGACAATTGTAAACAAACCCAAGTAACACGTCTTCCAAAGCCGAGACTCTGTTCGATCCATGAATATCTTATTCATGGTACACCAGGATCGCGTCCCACCAGAGAGCTCAGTAGAGAAAATGTCCCTTACATAACCACCAGAGTAATCAACATATGCGTACGCCCCTGTCAAGATAACGAAACGTCGATACGAAATTGCTTGAAGCGAGGCTCTTGATAAACACATGGATCCTGGACCTGCCCTGCCGCCAAATATGTCGCAGTGTAGCCCACATATTCTAGTCGTCTAGAAATTCACAATTCTTACTTTCGAGGGACGCCAAAATTATGTATAAAGGGATGAGACGAGCTAGGATCTCGGCGCTGAGGCATCGAGTGTTCCCATTTAACTAAAACTGAACAACTAGGACTTACACCTAGGGTCTGTTGTAGGGAGCGTTGAAATGCATGTCTATTCATGGAATCTACGCCGTATTCTACAAGACCAATCTATTAAGAGAATGCATATCCCCAGATCAACTATTGAGAATGCTTTAGTGAACGACTTAAAGCCAAATTGTCAGGATTGCGTGAATATTCTTTTATTCCAGCGAAACTGCCACCTGAAAACAAATGGTATGAACCATAGTGACGAGTCTCCGCCGTTCGTTGCTCCATCATTTCTCCTTTCTCCTGAAAACGTCCCAGTCCGAAAAATAGGATATTGAGACCCATGAGCGCCAGTTTTCCATTCCCTATAAATAGCCCTACCTACCAACCAGCCGTCCATGTAGATGCCATGTAAATGATGACCTTAAGCCCAGTCCCTACTCCCCCGCATCGTCAATATTAAGTACTTTGAAGCGACCTATGTAAGATGCTATCGTCATATCTCGTATACGCGCGCCGATGATTGCGGCACCCCATAGACAAAGCCCAACGAATATATACAAAGAACGTGATGTTTCCTTTTTGGCTTTCAATGCAAGGCTAGTCGGCTAACAGCACTTAAAGTGAGTCGGGGGTTTAGCCCGAAGTGACGAAGGTCCCTTACGCCTCCGACTACTCGCAGCCGGGACGCCGTTGCCGGGCTCCGCGACATCCTCAGTTTCGAAGCGTTCCTGGCCGACAGTAATGACCTTGATGACGTTACTAAGCCCGACGACGATGCTGGAGCTGCCGACATTAGCCATGGGGCCCAGGTGGGTCACAAAAAGGTGCCCGTCGTCTTCAGCATCCACACATAGTGGTGCAGTCTCCCACGTATCCTGTTTTCCCCCAAAGTGTGAGAACATCCAGACCTCCCAGTCATCATGGGCCTGTTGCGATGGAGTGTGACGGCGATGCCGGAGTCCGCTAGATTGTGACGAGGGTGGTGGGTAATTATGAGGATATTTCTCGGGAATTTTCCTTCTGACCCCTACCATGATTCCAGATGGTAGGGCCAGCCAGATGCCGGGATTTTTGATAGTCCGTCTTGTCTCTTTGGCTCGCCTCCATGGACAACAGGTCTTCCGTGAAGGCGACTCTGGGTCGCAGAAGCAGAGAGACTCCTCTTCATTCTGCGGGCTGTACGTCTGTACAACCAAATCGCGAGTATACGCATTAAGATACGCAATTGTAAAGCTCCATAAAGCAACAGAACCGCATCGCATGCGTCTAGGTCTTGAGTGGAAAGCCTTTAGGCTTTTGGGCTGTATGGGGTCCACTTTAAACGTATAAATCGCTCGAAGAGTCTGTGCATCTACTAGGTCGACTGTTTGGGATCGAATAATAAGGAAGAAACTCAATTCTGGCAGCGCTTGAATTGAGATGAATTCCCGCTCTTTGATAGATTGATATGGGCCAATATTGATGGCACTCGATACCCAGTCGTATCCTTCTTGAGTTATGAGGTGAACTTGACCTTCTCTAGTCGATGTCATGATCTTTGGAGGAAATGCTTTCGATGGTTTTAGTTGATGTGAGGGCTTGAATGTAGATAAGATTGGAAGGACTTACCTTTCTCAGCAAGAGCATCAACAGAAGCAACAGTACTCTCTTCTGGTATCACGTAGCTGCTGGATTCTCCGAGCTCAGGTCTTAATTCAGTAACAACTCCGTCACGACGGACCAGGATCAAGCAAGGGATAGCGGAACAGTCATCGCTCCCGAAAAAGAAAACTTCAGGTTTGTGTCGATAAGGATCAACCTTGATCGAGGGCCCCCATCGAAGCTCAGCCAGGTTCCATAATAATACACGATCGACGGTTAATAGAGCAAGCCAATGGAACTCATCCTCAATGCAAATAGCTAGAATCGGGAAGGGTATCGGAGGCGAGTTCTTTTCTGCACCCAAAACATAGTTGTAGCCGCCGTCTTTAATATTCCAGACTCGGATGACCCGGTCGAGGCCTACTGACACGAGATGGCCAGCAGACGAGGCTGTCAACAAGGCAACGTCGAGGTGATGTCCTCCATGCAAAGTCTTGACACTAAGGAGCGTATCTTGGGGAGCCCGGGTATTCTCGGTTTCTGACAACTGGTCCCATAGCAGATAATTCATCAGAAGCCGCACAATAGCGGTAACGAGAAGGACTGTGACTAGAAAAGGAGTAAGTTGGTTCCGTGCGAAATCATAGATTGCGGGTGAAAGCAGAGGCTCCTGGGCCGATGGCATTCGGTCGGATCCCTTGAGCACGAATATATATGGGTCAAATACCCGTGCAGTATAACTGTAAGCGGCAGGCCTAATAATGTTGATGACTTCACGAGCAGTTTCATGATCTTGCAATCGAAGCCATGAAGTTGGGCTCCTTGCTTGATGCACCTCGACAAGGAGCGATGATTGAGCTGGGTCTACATCAGTATTCTTGCGTGTAGCTCGGATAAGCCTGCGAAGTATCTTGGCCACGCTCTCGTTCTCGAAGAAATGCCATTGCGCGATAAGGACAAATCCGACCATAACCGCGGTGCCTGCTATGCGTGTCGACATGGCTATCTTCCCTTGAAGCATAGTATCAAGCCATGCCTGACGCGGGTGATTATCGTTAGAGCGCCGATGGGACCGGATAGAGGCCTTGGCTAGGGCATCACTAAGTTCGGTTCGCCGCACATCGACGCTCAGGACGGCTAGAAAGAACGTCGATAGGTAGAAGAAATCGAATACTATGGCGATGGCTGCAAAGGTGCAAAATGCAGAAACTCCCGAGGTTACTATTCGTGAAAGACCGTACAATATGAGCAGATTTTGGCCAACACTCGCCAGTGCGATAGGGGCTGTTTCACCGAAGGCGTGGCCAATTCGTGTACTTGTTTTGTCTTCGGAAGGGGTCAGTATGACGGCATTGATGAGCCGAAATATGTTCTCCAAACTCATGGAGAATATGACTACTGGGTAGCCAAGTCGCGGTATTTTAGAGAGGTCGATCTTGAATATGGCACAAACAGTGAAACTTGATATGATAGCGAGAGCGATCTGCACCACAACAGTGACCATTAATCCGACTTTGGATTTAACAGCGCGTAGTTTAGATAAGCTGAAGAGGAAGTAAATCAGGACAAGCGAGTAAGCAGAACCCAGCAGGACGGCATCTACTTTGGACATGAGGCGAAATTGGAATTCATATAGTTGACTCGGTCTTCCCTCATGTGGTGTGATGACTTTCCATTTGTGCGTCATGCTGTTAGCAAGGGCTTGTACCTTTTCCTGCCAGATAGAGCCGACAGGAGAGTCCCGCCGGTGGATCAGAGTAATAACCAATGCGTCTGCAGCGACTAATCGGCGGTCTTCGAACCGTTTTCCGCTAAAGACGATCGAGTGCCTCAAAGTGACGTTAACTGAAGTGGGCTGGTTCTTCCTCTGGTTTACCGTGCCGAGTATATCGTGATCTCGCTCGATGAGGTCGGACGAGCAAGACCAATATTGCAAGGGTGAGTGGAAAAACCACGATTCATTGGTCAGACCGTTAATGACATGCAAGGAATCGCGCTGCTTAAACGTGAGATACTTGCTTGCTTCTGCAGGTCTTTCCAGACTACCGGGGCTCTGGCGCGGCTTGAAGTCGACGGTCTGGCCCAGGAGCTCATCTTGTAACTCGAGAGCTCCGAGTAAGACGTCTTTCTCGAGAGCCTGAAAGTAACTCCCATGGACCCATATAGATCGCATGATAACATCGGGCTCGCAGGGAGTCTTCTCATCGACGAGACGAGCGTCTGTCCAGACATGGTGGGGAAGGCTGGATGCGCCATTGGTGAAGTCTGTGGTATATAGGAACGGGAATGGGTATGTGAGAACAGCGGCGACAGCAACAGATATCAACAACGTGCTTAGGACATGGCTGGCCGCATATCTCCCGTATCGCGCGAAAGCATTACGTAGTGGGTGGCTCGGATCTAACACGGGCGCTTCGGTGGTTCTTCATTTACAAAGAGTCAACGACGAGTAATTGAGGCAGTTGGGAGGAGAGCGCCGACAACGTACCCTCGGAACGGATAAAGGAGGTACCAAATCATCCTTTCAACGTGTACACTCGGCGACCAAGGCAGAGTCTCCAATCATGGACCGACTGACGGCCGTGCAGCCAAGGCAGAATAAAGATAGAGGCAGACAGCCTTCGCATAGACTCGAATCGCGCATAGTGTGTGGGTTCGCTACGGGGTTGGAAAATCAAGTCGATGAGGCGCATAAGACAAGACGGTGCAGAGCGAAGTCGAAGGCTCGGTTCCGACACACAACACAGACCACAAAGTGACGAAGACAACCGGTGAGCTAGTCAAGTGGGCATCGCGGACAGGGAAGTCTTTCGGGTACCTAGGTAAGACAGGTAAGGTAAGGCAGGCAGGTAAACCGTCCAGTGGGTAAAGTAGGATGTGATAACAGGTAGGTGGTAGTCTAGGTAGAAGGTAGACTACTATGCGCACTATTACTAGACTTTGCTGCGGCGGCGGCGAAAAGAATGCGGGACAAGAGGAGGACCCAGGTTGTTCACCAGCACGGTCTCAGCCAGCCAGTGGTGTACAGTCAGTAGTAGTAGTAGTAGTGGCACTAGTACAGTAGGAGGTGAGTTCTCAGTCCCACAGTCGACGGTCCACGGTCATAACGGCATTGATCGATTGCTTGGTATCGGTATGCTTTAGGTACTGTAGGTCTGCGATGACTGGTTACGTGGGTGCAGGGAACCCCCGTATCAGAAACAAGACGGTCGAGGCAAGCCAACAAGGTGCTTCGTGTGGCACATTCGCTCGCATTCGCTGCTGCGGGGGACGCCAGACTAGAGCACCATGACACAATGCAGCACCTCTGTTGAGCTTTGGGCTGAAGAATCGTCGGGTCCAGAGCGACGCCAATGTTACCTACGGTACTGGATTTGCAGGCTTACGGGTGCTGGCGCCACGGGCCAGTGGAAAGGGCACCCCTCAAGTGCACCAAATAGGCGGGCGGGCTAGCTGCTGCTGCGGTCCCCGGCGCTACCTGGGTACGTACTTCTTCGAGGCGACCGGCTATGAAGTGGGAGACGGTCGGGACAGGGGAGGGAAAAAATGAAGAAGGCCAATATTAGCCCGATTAAGCGAAAAGACAATGCGATGGAATTGCGCAGATGGGGGTGGGGGAGCTGGGGATGGGCAAATTTGGGGGGGGGGGGGGGGGGTTTCTTCTTTTCAGCTCTCTCACTGAGGGGCTGATCGTTGTGTTATTTAGAGTGGTATCAGTAATTAATCGAGCGATGATGAGAGACACCGCCAAAAGCCAGCGAAAGAGTTGTAAGAGCTTCAAATGGGGGGGCGAGGGGGGTTCAAGAGTTCCAAGGTTCGCTTGGTAGCGATTGACTAGACCGTCGCGGTCGGGGCCCCATTGCCGCATGTTCCGTCGGGTCTTTTATGGGTCCTCCTAGCCAAGGTAGGCTAGTCCTGGGGTGGTGCGCTGTAACCATGAGAGTTAGGTAGGTACCTAGTGAGAGAAGAGAACTTCCTGACCACGCGCCCTAGTATCTGGCTTGCTTGCTGAGTGGACGTTAGTAGGCACTTCTATACATACATAATGTATCTACTTTCTTTCTTATACTTGCCATTAGGTAGGTACCGGTCTGGGTAAGTAGGTACCATGTAGCCATCTCAGTTCTTCATCTTCAAGCGCTTCGCCAGATGTATCTGAGCGCCGACTGTAAACTGGGTCGATGATTGCAACCAGATGATTCCAATTGCTAGAAGAGACGCACTTATTCGAAACAAGTGATTGGTTGGTGGTGGTCTATGGTATCCTTTGAGGTGGATCGTCGATGCACTAAGTCAAGGGAGGACTTGCCGAAAGCAGCAGTCTTCCATCCACCGAGGTCCAGATCTCTCTCGTCCACCATCATCCATCTACCCTCACTGTGGGCAGAGCAGCAGCATAGCGACGGGAACAGGCAGCGTCGGCCATGAGATCAGTAAAACCAAACCCTGTATTTTTGTACCTACCTCTCTTCTGGCCTACCACGTCTGGGCAGGATCATGATGTGGTATAGGTAGGTATTCTGTCGGTGCCCGCCATGGCTATGCCAGCTATGCATCGCCAACTAATAGCTGACTGGCGCTGTGCTCCCGCTTTTTGGACAAGCGCCCATTCCTCAGCACACACTCGCTCGCTCACTCGCTCACACTCACACTTACACATAATCGCAAGGGTTACGTGCCGAGGAGCAGCCAACCGCTTGGATGTTCCGTCCATGTGTGGCGAGCCTGCCTATCCGGAATTCGGCCTGTTGCATCGACGGTGACTCTCTGTGCATACTTTATACAGCTCCCCTCGATGGTCTGCTAAGCAGCTCACTGGGCGTCCATTCACAGCGCTTATGCAGCTCCGACCGGCTGGGATGTTGCGATGTGCTGGAATGATTATAAAGGAGGCGCATGCACCGAGAGCTACACGCGACGCCTGAGGTAGGTTGTTCAGTGTTTAGATAAGATAGTCGTTTGTGGTCAGCGAAATTGTTGTGGAATGGCGTGAATAGGGGACGCAGTGGTAGAAAAAGCAGCCGTTGGGAGATGGTGAGCAAATATATGTGATTCCCGTCCTCCACCCCTGATGACAGTTCCATTCAGCAAGAGGCCATTCGGTGCCTAATCAGCCCACTGGAAATTTCTCGCCGCACTACTTTGCAAGGTCAGCTCCGTCAAGGTGTCGGCATCGTGGTCGGATCAGCTCACTTTAAGGCATCATGACCCAGCGCGTTGGTTTCCATTGGCTGTGTGCTCCCATTCAGGCGTGGTGCATGACAGGGTTATAATTCCCCGACCGATTGACCTTTCTCCATTTGTAACTTCAGGGGACGTTTGGCCTGACCGACGATCATGTTTATTGCGGCAGGCAGCATAAGGATCCGAACAGTCTTGTAATAGTATATGCCCATATGAGATTGTGACCAGATTGGCGGGTTAGAGGATCTCACGGCTCGGTGTGGTCCTTGAGTCCAGGGCGGGCAGATCCGTCGTTAGGCGAAGTAGCGAACCCCAACTCGTCGACAGAGGAACTTAGTGTCGTGAGTAGGGTAAACTGACTCGCTGTAGCCGGCTCCGATCCTAATCGCTAACCTAGAACAGTGGGGAGAGGGAAACAAGTTGCTCGACCTCTCGATACTTCAGGGCACCAATGTATGCGAGATGGAAGCTCGCAAGCTCGAAGACCCCATCGTGGAGCTTCTCACCACTTATAACGAGCTCAACTCTTCGCGTATCGAGGAACTAGACGAGGAGCCGAGCCCCCTGGAGTTTATGCGCTATGTAGCGCGCAACACCCCCTTTGTGGTGCGGCGCGGCGCGCAGGACTGGATCGCTACGCGAACATGGGACGCTGCGTACTTGTGCTCAACGTTGGCTGGGCACAAGGTTAATGCCGCTGTTACGCCGTACGGAAATGCAGACGCCCCCACGCTCGATGGCCGAGGACGTACCGTATTTGCGAAGCCGCACGAGGAAGACCACGAGTTCGGCGAATTTCTCGAGTTTTGTGAGTAAATCACGGAGTCATTTTCCTCTTGGTGACTCTTCGGGGTAAAAAGATATCTCCCGAGCCAATGGCATGCTCTCGGTGCATCTCGCAGTTCTGAAACACTGCTTGGTCTACCTTTAGAAATGGCTGTTACTAACCGGGAGTGTTGGTAGTGATGCGACAGGAAAAATCAGGTTCACCTCACGATGAGCTCGAAGCTGGGAAACGAGATGAAGTACGATATGCGCAAACACGTGAGTACCCCGTTTCCAGGTCCCTTACCGGTCATCGGCTCTACGCTTATATTCAACGAGAGCCCCTCAAAACCGCGTATTGACGAGGACACAGAAAATGACAATCTACGACACGAATATATAACGCTCTTCTCGCAGGTGGAAAAGAGTATAGCATTTGCACGGATTGCACTGGAGCGGGATCCAGATGCCATCAACATGTGGGTCGGCAATTCGCGCTCCGTGACGGCATTACACCGTGACAACTACGAGAACATTTATGTACAGATCGCGGGGCGTAAGCACTTCGTCCTCCTACCCCCGCTCTTCCAGCCTTGCGTCAGCGAGCAAGACCTCGAGCCAGCTACATATGTCCGCGCTCAGAGCGGGGGAGATGAGAGACTTGAGCTGCGTATGGACGAAACAGTAGGTGAAAATGGAGACGGAGCACCAAAAGTCCCTTTTGCTACCTGGGACCCCGATACACCCGAAGTACATGCGACGCCGTACTCGCATCTCGCTGAACCCATGCGTGTTTCGCTCGAACCTGGAGATATGCTCTATCTCCCAGCTATGTGGTAAGATTCTCGAAAGCCGTATGTTTCTTGAAAAGGGGGGTGCTAGTCGTTGCAGGTGTCTCTGGTCCTCGTTCAGAACTATTCGTTGACCAGTCTACCAAGGTACCATAAAGTATCGCAATCGTGTTCAAAAGATGGAATATGCGTCGCTGTTAATTATTGGTAAGTGCTCGCCTCGATTTTCCATGTCCGATGCTGATATCCTACAGGTATGATATGGAATTTAGTGGACCACTATATTCACTTTGCTCATTCATCCGGAACGTGAGCCGTAAAGGTGTCAGCTCATGACGATGTCCAGAACGTAAGGCATATTCGTAGTAGTCAAAGCTATAAGGACTGTCTAACAAGCAGAGAAATAAATAGGTAAGCTGATTCTTATTCTAAGCTAGGCTATTACTATCTGTCAGCCTTTGATTTTGGTCGAGTAGACCATACCATACAAACAAAATCATGCCCTATTCATTCATTCCAATGCCAACTTATGCAAACAACTACTACCTACTCCAGACACCGAGGCTTGCCAAACACAGAAACATGCTACACACAGTCTTCCCTCTCTGCCCAGAATGCTGCTAACGTTGACAGAATGAAGGCATTAAAGGTTGACCTCGATTCCGACTCGGCTTCGCTGACTCTCATCTAAGAATCGCTCCTTATCATCACCAATCTTGCGTCTGAACAGAGACAGGTCTTTGAGCAAGTCTTGCATGAAATCTTGCATATCGTTCGCCTTCTCCTCGTAAATCTCAGACTCGTACCCGTCGTCCTCACCATCATCATCGTAGTACGCCTCGTCGACAAGACTCTGTCGCTTGCTACCCCCTGCAGCATCCTTCTCGTCTGCCGCTTCCACCGCATTTTCTTTGTCAGCTTCTGGATCGTCGAGACCTTCGAGCTCCGAAGACCGCGGCTGTACGACGACTTCAGGGATTGGATTCTTCAAACTATCGAGCGCGAGCTTGAGGTGTAGACGCAGTGCCTCGTTTTCAGTTTGGAGACTGCGTATTTTGCCTTCAGCTACGAGACTGCGCTCTTCCATCATGCGCTGCATAGCGATGACTCTGTTCTGGTATTCTTCAAGACGTTCCTCGCTCTCACGGGCGTTCTTCTCTCGCTGTCGCGAGTCCGACACAGAAAGTTGCAGCAAGCGAATCTCCTCGGCCATGGCGGTAATCTGTGCGTCTCGTTCCGCCGTACTGATATGATCCTGATTAACCACCGCACGTGTGCGAATCCTCTTCGCTTGGTCTGCATAACGCAGCGTGGATAAGGTCTCCTCGTAATCGGACGGCGCGATACACGCGATCATTGCCGTCTTACTGTTTCCACCGAGAGAGTCCTTCAGAAGCCAAGTCAAAATAGAGTCTCGATATGGCACGATGTCTCTGCTCCTTTTCCCGGGCCGGCTCGCCTTGGGATCCGCCAATGCTGCGATCACTCGTCCCAGGGTCGTCAGTGATTTATTGATATTACTGCCCTCCCGTAGGCGAGCTCCCGTAGCTTCTGTGGATTTGGCCCGCTCACTACCTGCAAGATCGACCAACCGTATACGTGAGCTCCGCTCCGTTGTTTCGTCTGTCTCCATGTCATGATGGATCTGTTTGAGCATAATAGTAAAAACGGCGTGACTTCGACTACTGGTGTCGTTCATCTTCGTGCTCGCTGTGGTTCGGCTTGCATCTCCCGCTTTCATGTACCTCAATATCTCCCTGAAGTTCCTTACGGGCACCTCAGTCAAGTCTTTGACATATGGTCCTTCCACTGGTGATTCGCGGATCTTGAGGTAATATGGCGCTTGGTTCGGTACCACAGGAACAAGTAGGTCACGGACATGTTCATTGTATACTTCGAAGTAGGACACCCGAACGTGGTATGAAATATTTGGAGTCTCATTCTGGGCGGCTTCGATGCGCTGGAAAAGGTCTTCGCAAGTCCGAGGAATGAGACCGGGCTGTTCTGGTGTGCCCATCATGGTGTATGACTTGCCCGAGCCTGTCTGTCCGTAGGCAAAGATGCACGTGTGGTAACCCTCGAAGTTATGGTCAAGAAAGTCCTCCCCAAGGCTGTTGTAAACGTCCTCCTGGTGCGCATAATGTCTGTCTTTCGTATTATGGCTCCAGAACGAGCTGTCAAAGGTAAAAGACTTTTCTTCGATGACCTTCCGACTCTTGGCTCTGCTGTTTGCCGGATCGTCGTCGTTCGGGACGTGCAGTGTTGTCATCTGGGTGATGGGATCCATACTGATCAGACATTCTGCACCACGTTGGATCTCTGTGGTATTGGTGATCTCTGTTAGTCATTTGAGAACTACCTCGACCCACGGCACCGCACCTCTTTCAAGTCCCCTGGAATCAATCTGAGAAGCAACAAGACATACCTCTGGGCAGAAAGGCCCTCACTCGCACCACGACCCTCACATTGCCGCCTCCGTCCATCCTCATCATGTGTGGTGGAAGTGTCCCATCGCGGGACCGCAAGGACGGGGTGGACGCTGAGGAGCGGATGATATTAGCGGAGCGTCTCATCTCTTTATTGTCGAATGTGACCTGTTCAATTCCAGTGTGGGCTCGTGTGGAATTCAGTCGTGATTCAGGCGTCGATGGTAATAGCGCTTGCGGCAACGACACCATTCCAGACAATGTGTCGCAGAAATCCGAGATAGCGTTGCGGTATCGCTGCCGATTGAGATTGTCTGGGATGCCGTACATCGAGGAGCCCCGGCAAGAGTGCCTAGCCATATAGGTGCTGCTACCTGCTGGGATTGTTGTGGGGCGGGTTATTTACTTTCGTTGCCGGGCAGCCACGATGCGCTGGCGCTTCTGGCTATCCTTTTGCGTTTGGTGCGAAAACCCCACTTACGATTGTGCAGTACAGAATTAAATGTGACGTGATGTGATCGATTGGGACAGCGGCTACGACCTCGAAAACCTCAAGTTAACAGATGGTGTAAATTTTGTTTGCTCAGTGGCAGATAATCCGAAACGCGCTCACGATTGTTACTAGAGCGTAAGGTAGTATGTATTCATGTTTATTTACCTAATCGTTAATGCCTAGGAACTACGGTAACCGATCTATCTTCATGCATGAGTCAAGATCACGCCAATTATAGGACGTGTTGAGTACTTGTGAACTGGCTGGCAACCAATCCTATAATTTAAATACTTAAAATATGCTACTCATTGGTGTCACATTGGCTTACCCCTAGAACAGGAAGAATATCTGTACCTACGGTAAGGCTACTGTACGCTGTATGCAGTCCAAGATGCCCCTCATCCTACAGGCACTTTCAGGCAGTTTAAGTGTTGTGAGCACCTTCTTATTACTCGTACGTCATACAACTAAGCCAGAATAGGCAATATAATTATAGCCACAAAGCACCATCTAGAACACCTTGCGGGCTGACAATTCCGTAAAGGATTCCCTCAGTTTCGGTATTGCGTTAGCGTGCTGCCTAGCTTGTACTATACAGCCAGACTTCACCATCAGACAGTTTATATCAAGCACTCCTTGATTAAAGCCCAAGGTTTTCTCTAAGAGAAAAACCTGCACACTTATGCGCTTTGGTTACCAGCTCATCTTTGAGTCCTCAAGATGGACGTTCATCTTTTAGTCTACGACCTCTCAGGCGGGCTTGCTCGACAATTCTCTATGGGCATGCTTGGCTTCCAACTCGATGCCATCTATCATACATCTATCGAGCTAGAGGGAACGGAATATGTGTATGACAGTGGAATCAATACCATACGGCCCGGTAGTTCTCATCTTGGCCGACCGCTTGAGCGTATATTTCTTGGGAAGACAGAACTGCCACTCGAGGTTATCCTCGAGTATCTAGACTCGTTGAGGGAGATCTACACTCCTCAGGCTTACGACCTGTTTCGCCATAATTGCAACAACTTCAGCAACGACTTCGCAACATTCCTGTTGGGAAAAGGTATTCCAGACCATATCGCCAACATGCCACAAGCGGTGCTTGATTCGCCATTTGGCAGGATGCTGCAGCCGCAATTAACCCAGATGGTCGAGCAGAGAAAGGCTCAGCAAGGTGGACTTCTCGGCATACAAAATAATCAGCAGCAAAACAACGGAGTAGCAACATCCTCGTCGACAGCCGCTATAGAAGTATCCAACCTGCCAGCCTTAAACGCCGCTTTGGAGAGCGTTGTTAGGAAATCAGCCATAATATTCTTTACATCAGCTACGTGCCCACCTTGCAAAGTTCTCTACCCGATGTACAACGAGTTAGCTGCTGAACACGGGAGAAATGTGGCTTTGATCAAAGTGGATATCTCGCGAGCACATGACGTTGCACAGCACTACGCCGTGACCGCAACGCCAACATTCGTGACTTTCGTTCATGGCAAGCGGCAAGAAAGCTGGGCCGGGGCTGATGCCGCTCGATTGAGGGGTACAGTAAAGTTGCTTGCTGAGATGGCTGCTGGGCCTTCTCACCCACACCGGTTGTTGCGTCTACCACACCTATCGAACCTCGACTCAAAACCGGTCTTATTCGCTAAAGTTCCTCCGCTTCCAAAGCTATTGTCCAAACTAGGGCCAGCTGCAAATGACCCTGCAGTCCAAGGCATGAAGCATTTCATCGAGACTCGATCCGATGACGGCCCGGCAATGGCAACGCTGCCCGACCTATCTGCTTTCTCGAAGTTTCTAGTCACATCCTTGACAGATCTGCCTCGGGAGCTTCTCTTCACCGTTGTAGACTTGTTCCGATGTGGTCTCGTTGATTCACGTGTGAGTGGCTACTATGCTGAGGAGCAGAATCATAAGACCATCATTGCGCTTCTAGAGGCCGTTAATGATGACTCTGCGAGTCCCTACTCTCTCCGCTTAGTCACATTGCAATTGGCTTGCAACCTCTTCTCAAGCCCTCTATTCCCGGAGCAGCTTCTCGGGCAGGTCCCATTACGTACTGCAGTTACTCGACTGCTCTCGAGTAGCTTTCTTGACGACAACCATAACGCTATTCGGGTGGCGGCTGCGTCGCTGCTCTATAATGTAGCTCATGAAAACAGTCGGCAAAGGCAACAATCGAAAGAAGGACTTCCCGAAGAAGATCAGATAGAACTAGCAGCTTCGGTATTAGAGGCTATTGCCCAAGAAGAGTCATCAGCCGAGGCACTACACGGAATGTTGCTAGCATTGGGACTCCTAGCGTACTGCATGCCGATGGAGGGAGAGCTAATAGACCTACTAAGGACGATGGATGCGCAAGGAACCATTCTCGCAAAGAAAAAGACGTTTCCTAACGAGCCTTTAATCGCAGAAGTCGGAACGGAGTTGCTAGGTAAAGGTCTTGTGAGGCAATGATTGGGATGATGATATAGAATAGAGGAAGATACAGTTTCAGTCTAGAGTTTTAGAGATCGACGTATATTAATAGCGCACATAAGTAGATCGAATCCTGGAACCCCCTTTCATTCATCTCCGGAGATACCGCAAAAAGATGCCATGATCAAAGCATGTACGTGTCTCAGGACACTTTAGAAGAAGGTTGAGCATAGGCAAGGCAACTTGGCCATTGCTCCCAGATATCAAGTTCTGAGCCTCAACGAGTCGATCTGACCTTTAGGAATATATTAAAGTCAAATCTATTTACTCGTCTATCTACGACTGACATGTGCCTGAAGTTAGCGGCCGCTTTGTAAACTGGGTAGTGTGAAGTAAGAATAACGTCACTCGTTAGTACCCATAACTCCAGCTTTGGAGATCCTAACTATGTCCCAATTATGCCAATCATCACAGTAAAAAGAACAATTGCTCTCATTTAAACCTATCTCACTCTTCAACCCAAGTATTGGGAATACTATCCATGTACCTCTATGGCAAGCACGACAGGTCCCTCTCCTCTAAAGGCATCATGCCATTGCGGCCGGATCGCCATCGCGCTACCCAGCCAGCCAGAGGACATCAACGAGTGTCACTGTAGCGTTTGCTACAAGCTTGGGGCAATGTGGGCATATTATCCGCGGGAGCAGGTGGCCGTCACAGCCTCTTCCTCTGCTTTCCCGCCCTCAATAGTCGTCTCGCCTGGTTCTACTTCCGCCTCGCTTGACCCCGGGGATAGCGATTCAAAGCCGATAACGCGAGGTATTAATACGGCCGTCGATGAAGCGCTAGATTGCTACGTGAGGACCGACCTACCGGGCGAGAGAACCGGCGCTACGTTTTATCGCTGCGCTCACTGCGGGGCTTTGACACATTGGTGGAGCGCCTCGGGAGGTGATTCGACTATGGGTGTTAATTGTCGCTTGCTGCCTGAGAGCGAGGTCGAGGGGGTCATGAGGATGGCGGGGCCTCGGTGACTCGGCGTGAATGACCATAAAACAGTAATCTGTATATCATTAACGTCTCACGTCAACAAGGAGATGTGAAGGGGTGTCTCTGCGGGTTTAAGTAGTGTAATGTAAGAAAGGGGATTCACAATATGAAATTAGACAAACAATACGAGAAGGAAGGCGAAAAGTCGGTGTGAGGAATGCTTCAAAGGAGCGTTCGAGAGTCAACAGCTCAAATTGATATTACATGAATCGACGGGCAGGTAGAATTATAAGGAAAGTCAGATCGTTTAAACACCACCCCCCAACTGCCAAACGGACCACGAGTGCCGACCAAGGTTACATGCCGTGAGGGCCGCCTGACCGAGGCGTCCTTCACCTTACGGTCGGTAATGTCCGCAAAGGATCTGGGATAACAGATAGACACCTCGAATATAAAAAGATCCCCAAAGGTAACGCTGGCTTAGCGCATAAATGGAACAACGCACCGCAGTGTCTCAGGAGACTCCGAAATGATGGGGAAACATTACATATGGAGAGCCCACGTCGTCTCCCAGAAATGGTAATATTCTAGACACTTATTCCATTCTTCTGAAGGGGCCATACTATGTTGGCCGGAAGCCAACTTAGTCCAGCCTCCACCCAAGGAGGCCTGTCGCCCTATGTAGCGACTGTTATAGCTATATTATTTCTTGTAAAATACTAGTAGTAAATTTTATGATGTTCCGTTGAGGAGTTATACTCAAGAACTAAAAAATAATTTATGATGTTTAGCTTATAGTCCGCCCACACTTATACCATGTAAGTGCGCACAGCCTGTGATAGGTCCAGCAACCTACGCATCTTCTGCCCTCCAACTATATTCAACTCGAACATCTTCAATACCTACTAAGTTAGGTATGTTCTAAAGTAGTTGAGATGTCTCTACAGCGGCCGCTACGAAGAGTAAAATATATTCTGGGTGGTTGGCTGAACTGATATGCAACCAAGTGGGTTTCCGGCCAACGTCATGAAGAGACTCGGCCAACGTAGTATGACCCTTCTGAAGGAGTCTTATCGACTCAATTCGAAATACCACTATGGTCTGAAGCTTCCTGTCCCATTCCGGACCCTCGCCCGAGCAACAACATAGAAGGATTCTAGAAGGATTCATCAAACTTTAAAGTTCAGTGCATTATGCCGAATTCTAAGTCCCAGAGAACATACTCATAGCCAATTTAGTTTTGTCTTCTCTGGGCACCCTCCCACAGCGTTTCTGAAGAATGGGCATATAAAGTCGAATTAGTCGGTGCAACACATTAATACTTTGATTATTCGTTGGTTACACAACTTGGTCTATCGTGAAGGTCGATAAATGTCTATAACATAAGGATAGTAAACATCTTATGATTGGTGAGCAGAAGCGAGACAGTACCACTCCACTGGGTTAGGGTGCTTGGTCTGTAGGTAAGAATAGGTATTCTATTCAGCGTCGTGATGGGGCTATAACCTACCTGGAGACCGCGATCCTACTTAGGCCACCCCGTGTACGATGTTGTATTGCCGCAGCGCATGCGGTCTTATCTACACCATCATCCCAATACTACTGAGCGTAACCGACTTACACATGTCTGGTCGCGATGCACGCTTTTTTCGGCTTTCACATGGTCACATTGAGTATGCACGGAATTTCTCGATCGACTTCGATGAGCTTTGGCTACGATCCATTTATAAGAAGCACTGAGTCCTGCATCTGATGTTCTTGATACCGTCCAAACTGCACGAATGTTGCGACTCATCAACAGACTGTATTATCTTTGCTATTTCGATCTGTCCACAAGCCTCACCGCAAAATTCTTCATAGAAAAGGCAAGAGATAAACCTTCACAGAAAAAAAGGGCATATATCTGACTGGAGTTCTAGTTACCCTGGGCGTTAATGCCATATATCATGATGATGTCTCGCCTATCGACCGCTGAATCTGTCAGTAACATCATCTTCGGGCTGTTTTCGATGCTTTGCAACCTCGTGGTCGTTTGGCAAAACCAACGAATCATGAATGAAGTGAGGTATGCTTGTCTCGCCCTATAAGGAGTTTCAATATTGATCTTCTATTTGTGACGCATATCCTGATAAGCCACAGAACTAGAAGAGCTCGTCGTTCAAGTTGGACACCATGATGATATAAAGCTACGAAGATGCGGATACACTAGGGCATCAAGCAGTGGGGGAGTGATGAGCGATCGAGACTCTCCTTCCCCACGGAGTGATCGGGGCTGTAACATTATTGTATTCTCATTGTATTCTCATTCCTCTTATTTCCTGATGGTTGACACCGCACCTAAGGCTTCGGACAGGTGCAATTTTTAGAAGGATACTGGTTGGGGCGACTGTAACGATTCACATGACTGGGAAATTGGTATCAACTGTATTACTCTCGGGATGTATATTTTTCGCTTCTGATTCTAGATTTATTCTTCGTTGGGTAGCGTGCAGGTAGCAAACAACTTAAAATTACCAACATATTCTTGGTCTTGTAGCTCGGAGGCGTATAAGCTCTCTAGGGCAAGTCGCTCCTTAGAGATACAAGGTGTCTCATGTTCCTCTGCATTAACGAACATGAGAATAAATAGCCTTAGGTACGCCCGGTTCAAAGGTGAACATCACAGTGAATGAAAGAGTTGGTAGATGGTTTCAAAACAGACGGATACACCTCGAAGTACCTACTAGTAGGGGGTAGGTACACTAAGCGAACGCTAGCACTATTTGAATGTTAGTAGAAGCTTCCTAATGGCCAGCATAGATGCGCTAGCCCCCGCAATTGATACCCACTACTGGCTGGCTGGCCTTTCGCCGTCCTTGGCACGACGACCCCCCCCTGAACTGCCAATTAAGCCCTGGAGAGGCTTAACCTTGAAATTTGGGGCGAAGATTTTCGATATTGATTAACCTGCGTGTTCTTATTGATTACATATTTATTAATACCCCCTTTCTCCCACAGTACGCTCGAACTTGACCCGACACAACAACGCTCGTTCATCTCCAACTGTTCCCATCTCCTGTCTGACCGACACGACATTTACCGGTCGAGAAACTGGTCTCTCGCTTCCGCCCCGACCTGACTTGCGACATATTGTTTAACCTCATCCTACCTGGTCTCGAGAGCTCTAGATTTCCCCCTACGCAGTCTTCTCTATCGCCAATTTTTTTTTCTGCTTTTTCCCCATCTCTAGCGGGGATGCGCTGTGATTGAGGGTTATGAGGAGAACATCTGTCTCGTTGCCTACGAAGCAAGTCCGGCGCGATCCTCACGAGAAAGCCGACCGGTACGACGCCGGTCACAGAGAACCAGGCATCCTGGAGAAGTTACAACGCGCCGGAATGAATCCGGCCCAGAAGTCGCGGTGGTTGAAGACCACTGCCATCGTCGTCTTCATCCTCTTCCTCTTCTACTATCTATCACCTAAGGGCGTAGACTACTACCAAGGAGGTGCGTTCGTCCGGTTATCAGTTATGGGATATTCCCACGACAACGTCGTTACTAATAGTCCTATCAGTGTCGCAAACCGGCGGCCAAAGTCCTTCCGATTCATCGTATGGTACCGATAAATGCACGAAGTCGTTCTCCAGAGACAAGCCCATCGTTCAATATGTCCTCATGATCGACGCCGGTAGCACTGGATCCCGCATCCATGTTTACAAGTTCAATAACTGTGGCCCTACCCCGGAACTTGAAGGCGAGGAGTTTCGGATGACCGAGAAGAGCGTTGGTGGCTTGAGCAAGTATAAGGACGACCCTGTCGCTGCCGCCAAGACCTTGGATCCCCTCCTTGCTGTAGCTATGGAGCACGTCCCTGACAAGCTGAAGGGCTGCACTCCTATTGCCGTCAAAGCCACTGCCGGCTTACGTATGATAGGAGCGGAAGCGGCAGACAAGATTTTAAAAACTGTGCGGGAACACCTTGAAAAGGATTATCCTTTCGCGGTTGTGTCTGAGAAAGAAAATGGAGTTGCCATTATGGATGGCTCAGATGAGGGTGTATATGCCTGGATTACCACTAACTACCTCTTGGGGAAGATTGGCGGCCCAGATGACAGCCCGACTGCTGCTATTTTTGATCTAGGTGGTGGGTCGACACAGATCGTTTTCGAGCCAACATTTAAGGGACTCAGTTCTGGGGGCATGCCCGAGAAGCTGGCTGAAGGCGATCACAAGTACGAATTGTCCTTCGGAGGACGAAACTTCGAACTGTACCAACATTCCCACCTTGGATATGGTCTTATGGCTGCTCGCAATGCAATTCACCTGAGCTTATTGAATGATATATACGCCAAGGAGAAGAGCCTCGACTTCCTCAAGAAACCTATCCGAAACCACCCTTGTATCAATGCCGGCCAGAGCGACGTCATTAAGGTCAAATTGCCGGAAAACAGCCCGCTTGGTACAGGTGAACTGGAATTGAACGTAACCGGCCCGGCTATCCCGGCCCCAGCTCAGTGCCGTAGCCTGGCTGAGAAGATTCTGTATAAAGATGCCCAATGCAAATTGGCTCCCTGCTCTTTCAACGGTGTTCATCAACCCTCTTTGGCGAAGACTTTTGCACGGGAAGATGTCTACATTTTCTCGTTTTTCTACGACCGTACGAAGCCCCTAGGCATGCCGGACTCTTTCACCCTGCGTGAGCTTCATGACCTGACAAACACTGTTTGCGGTGGCGAAGAGTCTTGGGATGGCTTTAGCAACCTCCCTGACGCTCTAGACGAACTCCGGGACCGTGGCGAATATTGCCTCGACCTCAACTTCATGATTGGTCTCTTGCACACGGGCTACGATATGCCCATTGACCGTGAGGTCAGAATTGCTAAGAAGATAAAGGATAATGAATTGGGCTGGTGCTTAGGAGCAAGGTAAGCTCTTGCCCCTTCTACGGTATATTTCTCCGATTAGGATATAGGACTAACGCTTCATACTAGTTTGCCTTTGTTGGCAAAGGACTCCGGCTGGTCATGCAAAGTGAACCAGGTCTACTAATAATGCATTTGCACATTAATTTTATGGTAGACAAGTACGGATCGGGACTGGGCATCGATGCATACACGGGAAACCACTAGACTATAGTACTTACGCAACCTAATGAAGGGAGGAGGAGGGAAAGGCAAGGATAAATCTACGCTCGGGGGTTTGGAAGACTTTGGCATTAGAGGCTCTTCGAGGCCCGGCGTTTGCGGAAAGATTGAAATTTCAACAGTCTGTAGAATTACGAATCAGGGTGCACGACAGAGGACGACACTTTATCATAGTCTGCTTACCTTTCTCCGGAAGAGAGTTTGTAGAGGGCGCGCCCTGGAAAGCAGAAAGACACGGACTCAATTGTATGAAAACCATCAACAGAATTTATAACAGAATCTACTGCCTTTAATTACACTTGTAAATAAGAATAGTTGAATAGTGTCATGGTCATTGAAGTGATAGATTTGGAGAGCCTTATTTACACTGTATTCTTGTTCCAAATAAAACAACTCAACTGCCATGACTTGATGGGGTATCTAACGCTGTATATATTTATACTGTGACAACACAGTCATAGTAATGGCTTGGTTCTAATGGCTTGCCTAGAACCTTTGGACCGAACTATTTGCACCTCAAAGGGGCGCATCAACCATGCCCAAGACATCCTCAACCACGTCTTCAGGCTGCACATCCTCGAGCAAGGCCTTGACCGCCGCCAGGTCGCTTCCCCACTGCATACTCCGCTCTCGCTCGGGCGCCACGATGACGATGCGATGGGCATAGATCTTGCGGGCCGCGAGCTGGACCAGCTCGGGGGTGACGAAGTCGAGGCCGTGGAGCGCCGCCAACGAGCGGATGAGCGTGCGGAAATGCGCCGTCGCGGTCGGCGGGACGCTGCCGGGCGCCACGGCGCGGTGGAGCCGGAGGAAGACGATGATGTTCATCTGGTAGCGCTGGACTTCGATGTCGACGTGCGCTTGGAGGCTTAGAGTCGAGAGTGTGGTTAGGTCTGTTTCGGTGAAGACCGGATTGCGTCTCGTAGTGCCGCTCGTGCTGCTGTTATTGTTGTCTGCTGTCATGGGGCTGGCTTGGTTTTGCATCGCCCAGTCTGTGGTTGATATATGATGCCCTGAGGTTGGTGTGAGGATTGGTGTTGATGGAGTCTTGGATCCTCGTTTCCGATGGACAACACTTGCTGAGCTTGCCTGGCTGGCCGCATCATCATCACGGTCTTCATTGTCTCCACCAAAATCGACAATGTCCTCTCTGTTGTCATGGATGTTGGGATATCCTTCCTCTTCGTCTTCCTCGTCATCCACATGCGGGAATCCGTCCTCGGGATCCTGCCAATGCGAAATGTAGAAGTGATCGTTCAGATGCTTCGTCAGGCGGGCCTGGCCAGCGCTCTCGGACCCCAGCGCGGCGATGAGCAGGAACTGCTTCGGACATGCTTGTTCGGCCGTTCGCATGGATATCCGCCGTGTGCGCATGAGTTCCAGACATTGTATCTGCACGACCTTAGGCGCAGTGTCTAGATTCTGGGCTATTATTATGTTGGCGATCTGTTGCTGCTGCTGCTGTGTGGCAGTCGATAGGTAGGACCCCTTGGATGGCGAGACTGTTGCGGCACTCGGGGAGTGATGAGAGGATGGCGACCGTAGAGGCCCGTTTTGATGCTGCGGTAAATGGGCATGCATATGCGAATGCGAATGCGGCGCCCAGCTGCCATTGCCGGTGCCGTGATGCGCATTGAAATACGACTCGGATCCGCGAGTGTGCAGAGGTGAAGGCGTGCGAGGATTAGCACTTGGCTTTGGCTGGGATGGCGATTGCGGGAGCTGGATTGCGGCGACAAGGTCGTCGAGCGTCGTATCGGGCGTGCAATCCACGACGGCAGAGCTCAATCCGAAGGTGCGCGAGGCGACGAGCTGGAGCTCTACGGTCAGGTCGTCGAGATACTCTGCATCGGTGCTGATGATGCAGTGCTCGCGGCTGATGAGGCAGAGCAGCGCCGCTAGATCGATGTCTCCTAGCTGTCGGACCTTGCGCACTAGATCCTCATCCGCCATCTCGTCTAGTCTTAAGCATTGAAGAGTCCATGGGATCACATGACGGTCGTCGATGTTTGCTTTTGTTCTGGTTGGGTCTTGGTCACCGATACTACGAAGTTGAAGCTAGACAACCAGGTACTTGATTGGGGACCTTTCTCGGCAAGTCGGCAGGATGCTACTAGACCATACCTGGATAGTAGCTGCCCATCTAACCTGAGTTGGCACTTACCTAGTCACAAATCATTCAGATCACAGGCTTCTAGTTAGTTTTAAGTGTTACCGCCTTAATTGCTGCGGTATCATTTCTACCTAGGTATTTTTACACTGGTATGTTGTACAATCGTCGTTTGCTCCGGGCTACCATCACGTTCACGCGTTCCAATCCTGCTCACCACCCGATCGGCCGCCACTACCGTCATCGTCAGCTGAATTGGATTGGAGTTGAAGCGTAATTGATATGAGACCAAGCACAACGCTGCGAATATCGAGTAACAGGTGACAGCTTACACGCCTGACCAGAACTTCTTGTCCACCTTGTCCTGGGGTGCTTCCTCGGCCTTGTCGTGTTTCTGTTCGAACTCTTGATTATGTCTTTCGACTTCCCGCTTCTGTTCATCTGTTAAACCAGACTTGACGCTGTTGGTGGACTGGTTCAGGATCTTGGGCTGCGGTGCGTTGTGGCCTTGTGGTCCCTTGAGAGCCTCACCTCCATTCGCCGTGCCGGTCCCGCCGTCGTTGGGGATCTGGCCTGCAGTCGGGCTACCGCCTGTCTCGACCGCTTCTTTCGATCGGGAGCCACCGGACTGTGCGCTGGCTTGCTCTTCAGGCTCTCCGCCAGAGGCTGCCTTCTTCATGCTATCGGAAAATGAGCTCTTAGTAGAGGCATTCGACCCCTGGCCGACATCTGGTGGTGCGGGTCCCGGGTGCTCTGATGATTCCTGAGCTTTGTTTGACGGGGGTTGCTTTTCCGGGTGCTCTGCTACAGGATCTCCCTTGCCGTTTCCGTAGCCTTGATGCGCACGGAGGGGTGTAGCTGCAATGAAGGTACGTCTTTGAGGATGTAGAGCTCGTGTGCGAGTCGTAGCCCGCAGGACTCTAACGGAGTTGGTGAGGCGAATTCCACCCATTGTCGTAGGTTATTATGGTTGGTATTGTGTCTTTTCCGATCTAATTCAAGCTTAAAAACACTTGAAAATTCTGGTTTGCTTATTGTTGAATTCAATTGGTGCTGTTTTTGAGAGCTACACTGAAAGCCAGAAGATCTTTGATCGAGCCGACATACCATTTATACCATGTCATAGTAGATTCAAGACGTGATGTCATCATCATGACGCTAACTGACCTTCGAAAGGATGGAGCTGCGAAGTTAGTGGGTACGTACCTGTTACCCAGACACCATAGATGTGTGTACAGTACATATTCGTAGATTAAATACGGCCCTAAGTGAAACGAAAACGATCTACAAGCTGTCACTTAGCTGGTTAGGACTGTTAATTGCGTGCGACAGTGTTCAGCCACGGTGGTTTTGATCTTGAGATGCTGGGCACATGTGTACCAGGTATCAAGGTAGGTACCAGGTGTTACCTACCTACAGCGTTATCGCAGAAGGATGCGGGGCTTTTGTGGCTTTATCGTGGAGTTACTGGTCACCTGGCGTGACCCAGCCACCTAATAATTGGTCCTGCGCTGTAAGTGCTGAACCAGTGCTGAACAAGAGCTGTTTAAGTTAGTAATGGTAAGGGTGACCCTGTGTCTCAGCCATCGCTACTGTTGCTTCTTGACCTTGACCAGACTCCGGACCAAACAATAACTTCCAACTACCCATTCCTTTCGTGAGAATTTCACATATCTATTTCCACGTTTCGCGACCGTTGATCAGCGATTGCAGTCGCCCTGATACCGGAAGAAGTCCCCGTCAACCTTGACGAGGCTCGTCGAACCATCACAATCAGACTAAGCTTCTGGGCTTGACCAACTTCAACATGGCGTCTAGGAAGAAGGTGCTTCTGAAGGTATGGTATCTCCCGCTCTCGGCTCAGCGCCTTGTTCGGTGCATCTCTAATACATCCGTTAAAACAGGTTATTATCCTCGGTGACAGCGGTGTCGGCAAGACGAGCTTGATGAACCAATATGTACGTCTGCTGACGCAACTACGAGCCCCGACTTCTAAAGATCTCGAGACGATGTTCTCGAAACCATCCCGTGGGGCGAGGCTAATACCTCCTCCAATATTAGGTCAACAAGAAATTCAGCGCGAGTTACAAGGCTACGATTGGTGCCGATTTCTTAACCCGAGAGGTTCTGGTGGACGATAGGCAAGTCACGATGCAGGTATGGCATAGCATTTTCGCGCAGCCAGTAAGGAGTAGAATGGCTGATGCATGGTAGCTCTGGGACACGGCCGGCCAAGAACGCTTCCAGTCTCTGGGCGTTGCCTTCTACCGCGGTGCCGACTGCTGCGTGTTAGTGTTCGACGTCAACAATTCCAAGAGTTTCGATGCGTTGGACAGCTGGAGAGATGAGTTCTTAATCCAAGCGTCTCCGCGGGACCCAGAGAACTTCCCTTTCGTAAGTGGAAGAAGGACGCTTAATCCTAGATTGGGCGTATGCTAATGTGAAATTGCAAAGGTGGTTCTCGGGAACAAGATTGACGTCGAGGAGAGCAAGCGAGTAGTGCGTTGATCCCGTCTCCATCTCCACTCAACTTAGGCGCTTTATATTGATGGTTTCATGATGTAGATCTCGAGCAAGAGGGCGGCCACTTTCTGCCAATCTAAGGGCGATATCCCGTATTTCGAGACAAGTGCTAAAGAAGCCATCAACGTCGAACAAGCGTTCGAAGGTAAGTTCAAGCTTCTCTATGAACCTCGGCTATCGGGAATATAGTCTAACGCAAGCCGCGTAGTTATTGCACGGAATGCACTTGCTCAGGAAGAATCCGAAGAGTTTAGTGGAGATTTCCAGGACCCCATCAACATCCACATTGAGAACGACCGCGATGGTTGCGCGTGCTGAGCGGGGGAAGACACGACCAAGACCCGCCCAAATTCATGATACCATCATATAACAATTAATATTAGGCCCACAAATGGAATAACAATTCCTGATGTGCGGTGCCTACTTTGTCTATTCATCCATACTACATCTGTCTAGTGCAACCTGCTTGCATTGAGCTCTTATAGAGGTGCTGGTCGTCCACGATCAGTTGGCAACGCGGAACAGTATCTAGCGATTCATCACCACTTCAGGGAGAATGTGTATAGAGAACATGGAATACATGGTTGACAGGCCTCGTTGACTGAAGAGTATGTCTTCAGTCAACATTGATACAAAGCCGAAAGACTGCTGTTCTACTCTCTCCATTATGGTTAGACGCTGTTTTGATATATTAAGGGGACAGAAGCTCGTTTATTTTGAAGTCTATTGTACCATTATTGACTCGATCCTGGTGTGAAACAATCGAGGTACTAACGTCGGGCGTGATGGAACTATAACAATTACAGGGCGATACTGCGCGATGATGCGGCTCGTCCGGGACCTCGTTTTAGGCTATAACTTAGGTACGTGGTAGGTATCGTATTTTAGGTGGGTTGCGAGGTACCTAGCCTTACTGCGCGACACCATTCAATGCTACTTACAGGGGTCAGCTCCCACAATTGGCTTGTGATTCCGGGTGGCCGCCTGCGCAGGACAACCTGTCAGTAACTTACCTGTTTCAAATGATCACAAGATTTTGGTTGAACACACGTACCCACTACGCATTCTCGCCCAAGGATACAAGAAATAGCACGCCTAAATTCTTGCTTTGTCTCCAAGTCAATGATCTCGTCTGGTGTCTACAGCGTCACCTACTTAGGTACCGATCGTGTACTCATCCGACTTGAGCACGGTCACTCAATCATTTCCCGGGATGACGTCCTCAGAACCGCGGATGGTAGATGGCGGCATAGCACATAGAGATGGCGATGACAGGATGAGGCACCGACCGTCTGGGGCGCTCTCAGCCAGCGACCACGTACCACCGTCTCTCAGATCCCGCGGAAGCTCTATCAGTTTGGGACGCAGGCTCGGTATTCGGCGCCTTGCGCGAAGGACGCTTGGAATCAGTCTACTTCTGCTCACCGTTTTCCTTTGGACATCGTCGAATTTCCTTGCTAGTGTCAGTATGCGGCTTATCAATCGCACCACTTCCCAGTAGTAGCATTAGCGTGACTGACATGGCAACCAGTACATCTTTTCCGACCATAGTTATGATAAGCCATTTTTTGTTACGTACCTCAATACATCTGTCTTTGCACTTTCGATGATACCCATTTCTATCAAATATATCATACAGAATGGCGGATTCAGGAATGTGAAGAAGCAAGCATTACAGGCCTGGAGGGTGCGCGCTCACAGGATAGCGGGTTTCAAGGCTCAAGCGGACGGCAGAGATTCCGCGCTCGAAGAACGGCTGCTCGTCAACGAGGAAGAGTGCCTAGAGGTCAATGGCATTCCGCAACCCGTTGACCAGCTATCGTTTCTCGAAACGGCGAAATTCAGTCTCGAATTCGCCATGATATGGTTCTGCGGCAATTATTTTGCCTTTGCCTGCTTGGAGTACACGAGCGTCGGGAGCGTCACGATTCTAACGTCCACGAGTAGTGTGTGGACACTGATATTTTGCGCGATGATGAAAATCGAAGCTTTCTCGGTCCGGAAGCTGATCGGTGTGTTGGCCTCGCTGTCAGGCGTCATCCTTATATCGCTGGTGGACCTTTCCGGCGACGGAAACGATGACGGGCGAGGCAACTTTCCACATAAAACGCAAGCACAGATCGCGATTGGCGATGGTATGGCGCTCATTAGCGCCATCATCTACGGCGTCTACGTCGTAGTAATGAAGATTAGAATAGGAAGCGAGGACCGCATCAATATGCCGTTATTTTTCGGGCTGGTCGGAGTGTTTAATCTTCTGCTCCTTTGGCCATTATTTCCCATTTTGCATTATACAGGGATTGAACCTGTGAGTCTTTCACTTCCTTCTGAATGGATTAACCCAACATGAGATTGACCGAGTCGCAGTTCGAATTACCTCCAAGCGGTAAAATTTGGACCATCGTTCTGGTATGTTTGCCCCGACAATGTATGGCTACTTGAGATTAACAGTCTTACAGGTCAACGCGCTGTTTTCATTCGTCAGTGATATATCTTGGGCATACGCTATGCTCCTGACGACTCCGCTTGTCGTCACCGTGGGCTTGTCCTTAAACATCCCGTTATCACTGATTGGAGAGATGATACAGTATGCCCAATACTCGAGCTTCGTGTATTGGGTCGGCGCTGTGATAGTAGTTCTCTCGTTCTTGTTTATTAATCACGAAAGCCACGAAAGTGATCGCCCCGCTAAGACTACAGATCCAGACGGCGGGTTATGATTGATATGATGCTAGAGCAAGGCTACTCTGAAGGAGTTCGGAATTCCGAGAACGAAGGGGGTACTGAATACATAATTATATGGGATACCTAAGGTAGTTACGGCGTTTTAAGACGAGGCTTTTGTTTTAGAACTGTTCGTTGGCCACGGGGCCAATTCTGCTAGACTACTATGTAGAATAGATAGGGAATTCACATATGATTACCAGATGAGAGTCCAAGGTTGCTTGATATCAGAACTATGCAGTAACTTGATGAACTACTTGAGCAGAGACGTGCTAACGTTTCTTACGCTTCTGCCTAATCCCTTACCCCTGACCTGGGCAATCCCAGCGTGATAGAGCGGCCCAGCCCCATGATTCAAGCTTAGTGAGATCAAACCTATCATCTTCAACTTCATCTAGTCTGTAGCGTAGGAAATGATCGCGATACGGGCGATGCTGAGCATGCTCCTACCCTGGCAAATCTGGATGTTATTGCTTGTACTTCGCATTGATCACAGGATTCTTCTAGATGCTAGGCCGCTGTCAACCACTCGGCTACAATTGTCATTTGCCCCATCAGCATCATGCACGTTGATGAGAGACAGGCAAGTATCGCTGTCTGACGAGCTAATAGCATGCCCTGCTTTGACTGACCAAGCTTACAAATCAGCCCGAAAGTCATCATGCAGCTACGTCCCCATGTCTCGTGTACGCTGTAGTGGATTGTAGTGCATAAGTATATTAGTAATTGACAGGAGTGCAGCTTCACCCATGCGTAGGGCTAAGGTAAGGACAGATATTTGAACAGAGACCGACACGGGGTGGAGAATCTTATAAGAATAAGCTATAGGCATATCAGCAGAGCATGCGCTTCACCTCGTGGCCAAGCGATTCCCGAATGTGACGCATAAGAACCAGCTTGATCTAGACTTTACTTTACCTATCCAGGACCTGAGGGATTAAAGATGTCAGCAAACGAAACCCCGCGGCTCAACTCATCCGGCGGGCCCCTCTTCCGCAGGCCGGATCTCTCCCACGAGGAATTCGCGACGGCATGGCACCGCCACGGCCGACTTGCCCTGCCGTGGGCCCTGAAGTTCGGCGTCTGGGAGTACATCCAGATCCACATGCCGGATCCTCGCCCCGCGGAAGCAATCTCAACGCATGCAGCGAGTGAGGACACCGTCGAGTCCAGAGCCAGGCGCATTCTTCAGCAGGCCGACGGCGTGGCGATCATGCGCCGTTACGACGTGCCCACTGAGGATGGGAGGTTATTCTTCCAGAGCGTCGTACTTCAGGATGAGAGGACGTTCTTGCACGACGAGTCCGGTGCTGGCGCCGTCAAAGGGGACCCGCCTGTTTACGATGTCCCGGCGCTACATGTTGATGTCTGGAGAGAGATGGCGCTGGGTATGGGTGGTGTTGAGTATGGTAAGTTGATGTTCTCGTTTGGGATACGCCCTTGGACGGTTTACGTGGAAAATTGAGTGAATTACTGATTGCGAGCTGGTGTAGTCAAGATCAGAGATGGGAAGGATGTAAATGGGGACGCCATGTGGGAGGAGTGGGAGAGAGTTGAGAGGGAGAAAGAAACGTCTAAGTGATGAACCGTGACGTTGGTGGTGTGTGATGCAAATCGAATTGACGAAGGAATAACCTATAAATACGCAAGCAGTTATAAAAGCGTATACCCCAATATCGCGACATTCTGATTTGTCTTCACGTTACTATCAAATTATAGGCTGGGATACATACTGCTTTTAGGTTACACATGCTCAACAGAGATGGTGAATGATGCCTAAGGCAATCAGGATCGGGTCCAGGCACTGCGTGCCAAGAAACCAGAGCGTATTCTCCACTCTGAGATCGCCGATCTCTTAACCCGGGATCGACATTTTAAAATTCCCCATTCCCACAGATCGAAAAGTGAGATGGGGAAGGCTTGCAGCAAAAACCTGCACAGCAAAAACCTGCGCAGCAAGCCTTTTGGCCGAGACCTTTCTAAATAAATGCGAGCGACGAGGGTAGGCAGAAGGCATCGTAGCTACCTAGATAGGTACCCGAGCATGGCCCGTGACTCGTGATTCGTGACTCGTGAGCCGCGAGCCTCATGCTACTAGCTTACTGTCAGCTGTAAGTCATGCCTACCGGTAGCCCGGTAAAACCGAAAGTTGCAGGTATCACACGTGCGGCGAGCGACGTGTATGTAAGCTAGCCCTGAACGTCTGAAACTCTACCTAGGTAGGCATTAACAATGAGCCCATTCCTCTTCACTAGTACAGTAGTTCCGAACGGAAAACGGCAGGTAGCGTGCACTTTCTACCGGATCGTGCTTTCCCTAGTGGAAATCTAAGAGCCAAATCAGGGTACTATATCATTGAACAGCTCCAAGTCGTTCCTACTGAACTTATTCTTCATACACTGCACCACCTTCCCACTCTCTAGAACGGTCCAGGGTCTTTGATCGGTACTTAGGCAGGGCGAGTCATAGGAGGTGCAAAGGCAAATTCAGGCACTAATCTGATCGTGACCCAACCACGAATCATCCCGTGATCTCCACTTACTCTTTCCCTCTGCCTTGCAGGTTGCCATAACCCTACTGCCTACCTAGGCACACGGACTAATCGCCCGGTTGTTATTCCACTTCGAGCCCTGCGCAATGTTCGTGACTAGGATACTACTAATCAAGCTAGAACCCGCAGTTGGTGTTCTAAAAGGTTCTCTTAGCTTAGGAGGGATATACATATGTATGTTCAGGCGCTATCATTACGTCTCCCCGTCTCCATAAATTCATGAAATACTCGCCATCGCCATCTTCTTCCCTTCATTCTACTTTTAGTTAAAGCCTAACATAGTCGGCCATCATTCCTTATCTGTACTTGGTGTCACGCAGTTTCTCTTTATTAACTTATCGGAAAACTATTTATTAGCGGTCTGGAAGCCTCGTGATTTCCGCCGCGAGAGACCTAACTACCTATATATTTGATTGGCCTCCTTCGCCGTGTCTATTCGATGTCGTGTTTTTGCAGTCGCAACTTCGTTCATCTTTTTACCTAGAACAAACTACACTATCTCTACGCTCTCATCGAAGCGCAACTTTATCACCTAGGCAGCTTCGTCTCAGCTCTCTTTATGAACCATCTACCTCTTCGCATTCGCTCTACCGCCCCTAGATTCCCTCTGCCCCTAAGTAACCGCCCCTATGGCCATGCCCTCTAAAGTTGGGGACTCCGGTCGTCCCCTGTCTGAATCTATTAATGCCGCTACCCGTTTTCTTCACACGAAACTAAACAAGTTGGTCGTTTCCCGTTTACCACTGGCGCTGCCTCCCCAAGCCGATGACGCCTCTCAGTACGTGTCGGGCCTCTTACACATTGCGCCGATATATATCACGTTTGAGTCATTATGGAAGACTATCCTAGAACTCCCAGAGTCGCATCATGCCGAGAAAGATGATTCTACCGCTACCACGGGCGAATCGGCGGGGGTCCAACCGCACGGCCGTCCGATCCTCGATACTCGGATAGAAGCATTGCTCACTAAACTATATTTCGAGGGTCTCCAACGCTCACAACCTTTACAACAAGATTTGATATCCTTGACGGGCTGGTCGGATCTCACACTCTCGGAACAGCTCGATAATGCCTCAAAATCGCCGGTCCTCAGCGACTTCCTAGCTCATATCGAAAAGTCTGTGGGAAAGTCTCCCCACGTTCTGCTAGCGTATGCCTGGGTCCTATACATGGCGCTCTTCTCAGGCGGGCGCTTTATTCGAGCATCGCTCGAGGCGATATATCCGGCATTTTGGATCCCTGCGTCGTCTCAACGGCCAGCACCTGCCGCACTCGCGGGCTCCGCGGCAGCTAGTGTGCAGCCGCTGGACTTCTTCCGATTTGGCACGTCTGAGGACGGCGAGGACCTCAAACGAGAATTCAAGAAGCGTCTCCTCGAGTTCGAACCCTATCTCATGGCACCCGAGCGGGAGGAGGTCATAGAAGAGTCGCGCCGCATCTTTGAATTCATGATACAGCTTGTCGGCGAGCTAGACGATTTCTGCGGGACAGATAAGGAGGCCGCTGAAGCTAGGTTGCTGAGTCTACGCAGCAGAGACAGCCTCGTTGTTCAGAGGGAGCGGAAACAGCAGCTCGCTGAAGCAGCGCGGCAGGCTACCGCGGCCGAGCGTACTCGGAATTGGGTCGAGAAAGCTCCATAAGTCTTGGATGATTCCTGAGTAGATCTGTATTTGTTTTAGACATTCGGCTCGGCGTTGGGTTGGAGAGGCTCAAAGACTAGAGCGCATCATTCACGAGACTGGGATAGAGAATTAATAGGTTACAGCATGAGATACGTTGAATACGATACCCGATTAGATTACCAGTTTAATGTCACTCGTGTGTAATGAAACCAATAGATAGACTTTTCGAGATGGAGAGAGCGAAGGCTTGCGAGACGACATTCATAGGCACACATACGTAATTTACTTGAGGAACAATCATTGAGGCCGTCATAGACCTGTGTATCTACCAAGCGATGACAGAGGCTCACTGACAGAGAAGAAGCGTAGGAAAATGTGCAATTAGATACACAACCAAGTCCTCAAACAAACAAGCCGTTCTTTCCTTCTCCAGTCGTTCCTTTCCAGTTTGCGGTCCTTCAATACCATCTACCTATATAGGTATTGACTGCCTACTCCTCGAACTTGGCCTTCAAGATCTCCGCTGCCACCATGCGTCCGGTGGCATTGCAGAAGTCGGCCTGGATGTGGAGCCACTTGTTGGCGCGGTAGCGGGCCTCGATGCCGGCGAGCATGCGGCAGTCGATCTCGCTGTAGAAGCGGTCGGCGCGCAGCACCTTCTGGTCCGGGTACATGTCGCCGAGCATGGTGTCGTAGAGGAATCGGCGGTGTGCCCAGAACTCGGCCGCCAAGTTCTCTTCATCCTCTTCCTCCTCTTCTTCCTCGGTTTCCTCGCCGTCGTTCTCGGAGCCTGAGTTTGAATCAGAGGAGGAAGCGTCCTTCTTGTTCTTGCCTTTGCTATCCTTGGACTTGTTCTTGCCTTTGCCCTCGACTTCAGAGTCACCGTCCTGCTTGGCTTTGTCCTTGCTCTTGGACTTGGACTTGTCATCACTGTTCTCTTCATTGCTCTTCTTGTCCTTGTCAATGTAGATGCTTGCTAGCTCTTTGGTCAGGATGCCGAGCTGCTTGGCGTGCTTGAGGAGCTCGCGGTGACGGTATTGACACTCTCGTCGGTGGCGACCAAGCGCCTTTCCGATCTCGGCCCACCTGTAGCAGAGGTTACTTGTGTCAGAGATGAGGCTCGTAAAGCCCTTTTGTTGCGAAGGTGAGGGATAAGCGGGGAGGGGTGTGATAGTGACATGGAAACTCACGATTTCTGCTTGGCCTTCATGATGCAGATCAAGCGATCCTCCTTTCGCGTCCACTCGGGAGCAGCTTCGGAAGATGCGTCAGTGACAGCCATCTCTTCCTTTGCCTTTTCTTTGGCTTCGGCTACAATGGAAGTAAGTTCGTCAATCTCGTCCTCGGAGCCCGCCTCGGCGCATGTGGACACGATGTCGCTGTTGTCCTCCGAAGGTGCGTTCTTGGAGGCAGAAGAGGCTTCCGAGATCACAGGACTGCGAAAAGTGACCTCTGTTGTTTGTTATTAGCAATCGCACTTGCGTGTATCCATAAAGGTTGCGCGCCTGGTAGGCGCATAAAGGAATCTATGCGTTCGTGAAACCTGCCAACGTGGGATAGAAGAATCAAACAGAAATCATACTCTTTTGTGGCTTCACTTGGTCGGCCATTGTGCATAATACTCTTGTCAATCCACCTAGGACTCTTAATGAATTAATCTGGAACGCACGACAAATAACAGAATTGTGCAATGGGCGTGTTCTATTCACAGACAAGTGTAGGGTTGTGGAAAGTGATGTGCTGGGAGAGGCATACACATGTAGGTGTAGTCACTACCTACAAGTAGGTGCATTTGGGTACAAACTTGGGAGTTAGAAGTACATAGTGCACGTGAGAGGTATACGCGATTAGTGAAATCCAAGCAAACAAGCTGGCAAATATCCTGTTGTAGTGTAAATAGTTACCCAGGAGATACTGGGTTTCTAGACAGCAACAGCATTGTTGATAGCAACACCTAGGTACGTACCGCGTAGTATATAGAGCTCTCTCTATTACCATTAGCTATCAAATTCTCGGTGCAATACTACTGTTGGGCCCTTGAGTGGCTAGATATGCAACATCTCGTAATAGGCATCACACAATCCCAATACCCCCTTTGCGCAGACTCAGCCGGATTGGAAACCTTATTTCGTACAGGGAGACGCGTCTGCACGTGAGGTAGGGAAGGTCACATACCCTACTGCATCCGATCTCTTTATCAGGATCTGGAGTATCTTGAACTTTATATAGGTGCCTGGGCATCCATCTATAACTTGCTTCTCGGTCTCCATTTAGCATAAGGATGTTCCTCCTCCCCAGGTACTAAATGGTCAACGGCGCCCGTATGCAGCAGGCCAGGGTGGACTTGATCCAGACTCGTGATTCCGCATTGTTGCATCGTCGTCTCCAACTCATCGGTCAAAACTGGTATAAATCAGCACAAATCCATAGGTCCCCCCTAAAAGTAAGGAGGATTGGTGAGAGACGTACTGTTCACAAAATGCTCAATGCCTTCCTTCCCGTAGTTCAAGGCAAACAAGAACCCTCGGCCTATCCCTACAGCTTTGGCACCAAGACACAGAGCCTTGAAAATATCTGTGCCTCGTGTTATGCCCCCGTCGATATACACCTCCATCTTATCGAAGATCTGCGGGCAACACTTCTGTAGCTCCAGCAGGACCAATATCGTGGCCGGGGCCGTGTCGAGACTCCTACCCCCGTGATTCGTGAGGTAAATCGCCTCAACGCCGATCTCCATTGCCTTGACGGCGTCCATGGCGGTCTGGATCCCTTTCAGCACAATCGGCAGGCCGGGCACGGTCTTCCTCAACCACGCGATATCATCCCAGTTAAGCGATGCATCGATGAAGTGACCCATGATACGGCCCAAGGAGCCGCCCTTACCATCGTTCTTAGCCTTCATATCGGACATTGGCAGTTTCAAGCTCTCATCAGCCTTGAGACGCTCATCTGCCTCCCGTTTTCCAATAACAGGTGCGTCGATCGTGACGAAGATAGCCCGGACTCCCCTCTCCTTCACAAGCCGCAGCAACCTCTCCGATTTCCGCCTATCCTTATCGACATACAGCTGAAAGAAAACAGGCACGTTCGTCCCATCAGTGCTCTTGGTTTCGTCCACGGCATCCATCACCTCAGACAGCGGGAACGAACAACTTGTCGACACGCACTGCGGGATGCCGAGGCTCTGCGCGCCGCGTCCTAGCTCGCGCTCGCCCTCGGGGTGGAACAACTTCCCCATGGACGTCGGCGCGATGAAAATCGGCGTCGCGATGCGGTGGCCTAGCATCGTCGTGCCGACGTCAACGGAACTCACGTCCCGCAGCACCCGCGGGCGCAGCACGATGTCATTGTACGTAGTGCAGTTCCGCTCCATCGTCAGACAGTCCGTCGCGGCCGAGGTCAGGAATGCCCACGCCTTCGGCGTGTAGCTCTGCTGCGCCGCGAGGCGGAAGTCGTGGGCGTTGATGAGGCTCGAAAGCGGGGGTTTGACGCCCTTTGCTTTCGCTGGCGGATTCTCCATCGTCGGCGGTGGTCGTGCCCATTCCTCTGTTACCGTGCTCGTGTCTAGGATGCCGATCCTCCTGGACGGCGGCAGGGTCGTGCGGACTAGGGACGGCGAGTGAATCTGCGAGTACGCGGCCGTTGCGTCGCGGCCGGCGTGTTGGAGCAGCACACTCACACCGCCAGGATGCTCGGGTGCGAACTCGCTGAAATCATACACCACGCCGTCTATGACGAGCCAGAGATCGTCGAGGGACTGATGTGCTGCGATCTCCTCGATACTCACTGGCCGGCCGTTCGGTGTATCCTTAGCACTCATATTGACCTTTTCTCTAGCGACTCTTATTTTTAATTGTGACTATCTTCCCTCCCTAGCAATCATGTATGACCATTCTGCATCCGACATCGCATATAAAATACAGGAGAGGAAGTGGCTTCAGATTGTGCATTGTAATGTACGTCGATAAGTCGTTAACAAGGTATTCGACCGAGATGTTGTAAGTCGGCGGAATAGACACCGACTGGTTCGCGCCCGCACATTTCTCCACCGTTTAACCCCTATCGTGGTCGCACTTCAAGCGCTCTTTCCCCTTACAGTCGTCAAATTTCCCCATAGTCGCTCGGAAAACAATTGCCTTCACCAGAAATGTACGTGTCGTTATTTCCGGTAGAACTTGAGCTTGACAACTTATATATCAAGGTACCTATTTGAGGTACTTCACCAACAGCACCTGATTGATTTCTAGCAATAGGCCTTAGATAAATCATATCAGGAACCCCTATACGAATTTTAGGTAGAAGCGAATTGCACCATAACGTAGTGTCTTCCCGAAAACTCTACTGCGCAGTGAAACAAACACTTTAATCCTGCCCGCCAACCATTTTCTCATTCTGCAAGGGCCTTCCCAACCAACGTCTTCCCACGCTCGCTAAGCTTCATACCAAGCGCGATCTCGCGCCCGCGGGGGCTCATCTTGGCCCAGGTCTTGCGGAGGATATTGATCATCTTGTCCTCGTCGACGTCGTCCCGCTTCTCAAAGTCGTCGAGCTGGTCGTCAAGGAAAACCAGACACGCCGTGTCCTCGAGGACCTGGGTCTCGGCGTCCGCGGACAAGTTCTCCTTCCTCACGAGTGCCGCCACGCGCTCGATGTCTTCGGCCGGAAGAAGATCTGGCGAGGAAGATGATAGAAGCGTCTTGATCTTCTCTGCTGCTTGCGTCTTCTGCTTCGCGCGCCACGTCAGGTAGCCTGGTCGCGTCATGGGGAAGCTGTCGCGCGGTATCTCCCATCTTTTTACCACGCCGCAAGTCGGTTTGATCAGCCGGTTATTATCTATAAAGTAAACAGTGTTCTCATGCTTTCTTGATGAGAGCCCCACTGGGAACTCCATGTATTGCGGCTTCTTCGAGATCTGAAAGTTTCATGTCGTTGCAAGCAACTAACGAGCCCAGATAGGTGAGTAGGTACGTAGGTAGGTGCACTCACCTCCTGAAATGCTGAGCTCGACAAGCGAGCTGTAACACGGGCGATGCGTCCGGACACCGTACTGCAAGCCAGCGCGTCATCTTGCGCGCATAGTGCAGTTCGTTGGGCACCGTTTCATCGCTGCCATCTGCGCTCGGGACAGTCCTGGGGTCTTCGGCGTGCGCGTCGTCGATGAGCTTCAGCGCCGCTGCGAAGTTTGCGGGAAGGTCTGGTAAGGTCGTCATGGTGTGATACTATTACCTATCCACCAATGAAAAAGCTACGCGCGATTGTTTATACCCGAATGATATTGAGAGATCAAAGTCGATGTTGATCTAGGAAAGTCGTAGTGATCAATGATATTAAGAAAATCAAAATAAAAAGCATTGTCAAACCAAGGAGGCCAGCAACGAGCCAAAAATGTCGCTCACATGAAAGCAGCCAACTACTATCGTGGAAATACTATTTAGTGAGGTGGGGTTATTTCGGGACCTTATCACCTAAAAACTAGACCGGAGATACATCTGACCAAGACTCTTGTGATTCGTATATCCCCTATTTAACTACTTACAAGCTCATCAAGAGCCTTATGGTACAGATAGTCATGTCAATTAATTTTATTGCCTTCTTGGTCGTATACTTCAGTCTTAGGATAGGGGTGACGAAGTCGCCTTTCCTCCCGGAGCAAAACACACCTCAAAATAATCTTGTATCAGCAAATCACTGTATAGCGCAACTCTGAAAAATGTGATAGCTGCTGGTATATTCCCTTGATATCCTATCATTAGATATCCTGTCGGTGCCGCTGCGGCGGCCATTCCATTCTGTAGATTCTTCCCTGAAAGCAATTAGGTATCATACGCCCAAACTTCGACGCCAAATCCCCCGGAGCCCAGAACGCACGATATATACAAAACACCGTATGATAGTCACCCACATCCGTGCCGATTATAATCCCACCGGATCCCGGACCGAGTTCATGTTCCAGGATATGGGTGATACGATTGATATTGCTGCGGAGGCGGTGGACTGTATGGAGCGTATTCGGACTGCTGGTGATGTACAGCCGGCGGATGGTGTATAGCTGGCTGTAGGGGTTGTAGAGGCGGTGAGTGGTTTGAAAGGGCTGAGACCATCGTATTGTAATTATCAGCAGGGCTGACGGGGCTCACAGGACTCTCTTCTAGTGGCGATACAGCTTCGTCTTGGATTTTCGTAGGGGCAGCCCGTGGAGCAAAGTACGCCGGCACCTCGTCGCTGTGATTATTTCCTACATCGTCGTAGATCGCGCTCTGCACCCCGTATGCATTCTGTGGATATGATAACACAGGCTGGTCCGAGGTCTGAGCCATACCGGGAGGGGCCTCACCGTAGAACGTCGACGGATATTGTGATCCTGGTATCGGCTCGTTGTGGTTGTACATCATGTCGTGCTCACTGGGTGGCATTTTCCGGCCCAACGCAAGAGGGTCTGCGCCCTCGCGTCGCTTCTTCCGTCTATACAAGCAGAAGAATACAGCGGCAAATATCAGGGCGAGACCGGCAACACCACCCACTACGCCGCCAGCAATGGCACCGACATTGATCGAGCCAGAGCTCACTCCGACCGAGCCGGGTACTGTTGTGGATGAGCCATTATTACCAGGAATATTGACAGTGACGGTGGTGGTGATGATACCATTGGTAGTCGTGAAAGTAGATAGCGAGGACGTAGTAGAGCTTGTTTCACTCTCGGACACCAGGCTAGCTACAATGTCGCCCGATGCCGCTTTGGCAGCGCATCCTATGAAGTACGCGCCATACAACGGATCGTAGAAACTCGCATCATAAGAGTGTGTCACACAATGCGGACGATCCGATTCACTACTATTTCTTCGCTCAGCATACAAGTGCGGAGGGCTTGGCTGTCTTAATATAACTTACCAATATGTCGTCAGTGGATCTCCAGACCATTGCGCTGACCTCGTAGATTCCAGGCATGTCGTGGGCACGATGCAGCCACGAGGATTCGTCTCGGTACAACACCCTACGATGCCAAGCACACGATCTAGCCTGCAAAACTCCCCATTATCACCATCGCAAGTGACTGCCGGGCCTGCGGGACATAACGCAAATAGCCTTTATTAGTCGTTGATACCACAGAGTAAGAGAAAATTGACCTAACAGCTTCAACGTACCGTCGAGGTTATCGGCGGAATAGCCACATATCGTGGACATGTCACCGTCTCTCCTCCGCAGCTCCCAATCGGACGGCCGCCTATCTGGGGCAGAAGTTGTCTTCGGCACCCATTCATCATCAGGGCGCAACGTGGGAGCTTCAACGGTAGGTGTCACCGGAGTCCAATCCCCCGTACTTGAACCCATCTGAAACCGGCGGGCATTAGCGTGCGCGACCACATAGCTCAGGGCAGTCAATCGGAGGGCGAGTGCCATTATTTATTTTACGCCTTCGTCCATCGGGGGAAGGGGAGGGAAAAGCCGACGAGAAGCGGAAGGGAGGAGCAGCAACGGCACCGGGGCCATTACTTATGATCACAGACAGGGTATAGGTGGGCAGAGAGAGAGCAAGAGCAAATTGCGGATGATCGCTGGTGGTAGAGATGGTGGTGCTGGTGCTGCGCTGCTGCTTATTGCCGGACTCGGCTATCGCGAGCTCTTCCCGTTGAGGCTGTCAGCTGAAGTAGCACCCCGCTCTCGAGGTTCAATGATGAGACCCTGCCCTGTCGACGCTATCTACAACACACTATACCAACCCTAGGCATGTCAGATACAGAGTCGTGCTTAGAGTGTGCCGGCTAAGCAAGCCATGGACCGCCATGGCAAAGATCCTCGACGGCATGCCAATGAGGGGCGAGCGCGCCCATGCAGTGTCAGCACCAACCCGGGAAGAGAGCTGTGGGCGGGCACTAGAAGCTACGTGTGGTCTGCCAACATTGCCTGTATCATTGCCTGCATGGTCGTTGGCCATTGGCACCCCATCTGCCCCGTTGTGCGAACGCAGGCAGAGGCACGACCATCGTCTCACGGCTTGGTGCTTGGTGCCTCGAACGAACAGCTGTATTGGGTGGGCAGAAGTGGGCGTGAGACAAGACCCGAAGCGGTGTTCTAAGAATAGAAACGCACCAGCTGGTCGCCGTTCTTACGGTAGTGTACCTCAACGGAGACTATTAAACAGCTGACCTGGTCTGACGAGCCATGGAAAAGTGGCTAGGTAGAGAGAGTATGTTAGTATGGATACGCAGTATTGGTGAAGGAATGCGATTATCAATCAAATAAATCCATTGTATACACTCTTTTGGCCAGTAGTCATTAAAGGAGGTGACCTGAACATTGATCTAGATGCATCAGATATACATAACCTACCTCTAGATGGAGATAGAAAGTAACACCATCAATCATCTACCTTACCTACCGTAGCATACAATATAGTTGGGAAATCAAATAGTCCCACACCCGAAGCCCGATTTGGCTCTTGTTACACGGAGTATACTGTCGACACCGAATATCATTCTCCAATGAAACGGACACACGACTACGCTAGCGCACTGCGACCTGCTCTAGAATATCATGAACAGATGGCCATTTCAATTATCTTGCCGCTTTGGTCCAGGTACCTTGAAATACTACCGTCCAGCACACGCTGTATGGATGCGGCGGCCGTTGCTATTACAAGTATGAAACTCGTACAGCTATCGAGTTGCTCTTTTCAGAAGCAATCCTGCAATGCTCTCTCCCAGTCCGCGCCCAGAATGACTCATATGAGCTTATAAAATAAACCCACTGAAGTAGCGGTATATCTGCCGTCTTATATAAATAGCGATTTTGCAGAAGATTGGTATGTACTAACGGAATCATGGGGTAAATATACCACGGGGGTAGCCTTGTCTCTACCGGACTGTGGACCGCGAACGAGATGGGTGAGCTGTACTAGTATAGTCGCTGTACACTGTTCTTTTGGGAAAGGCCGCAACGTTAACTCATTATTGGCTTCATCTTATTTTCATATTACTTTTTCGTCTCATTGGATTGCTTTCCTGCTTGTTGAAATAACATAAATATCGGCAGCATACTACGCTACTCACTACATTGCAAGCTACATATGTAGTATTGGGACTTTCCACTCGTACATACTCTCTTAACCATATATACTAGTGTCGCGCACCATGGGTGTGTTGGTAAGATCGCCTGAGAATCATGCCTCAAAGGTAAGCGTTAGGATTCCCGGATATGATGCTGACGTTGCCATGTTTCATTAGCATGAACCAACTTAAATAGGATACACGAAACGGCACCAGGCCGGTAAGTGTGTGTAAGAAGAATTACGGACGGTAAAGGCGGTGACCAGATAAACCGCCAATTGGCAAGAGTTATTCACAGCTGGTCGCATGCAATGGCAGTAAAAGTAGGTTAGGTACCTAAGCGAATACGCATATGTAGGCTGTGGTGGTCCCTTCCAAGGTTGGTTTGAAAGGCCTTGGCACGGTGCTGCTATGCTAACTACGGCACTTTGTCTACCGTAGTCGTGGTAGCAACCCGAAATACGACTGCTACTCGGGACGGCATAAATGTGCAATCAATGGATGAGTCTGCTTCCATCCCAAATCCGCGTTTAGCCTTCTCCCACGTTTCCAGTTATTGCATGTTAATGGTAGATAATAGAAAATAAAATTACAAATATTAGGAAAGGAGGCTCTTTCCCATGCGGCTCATCAATACCTCGTCTCTCAAGCTGGAAGAGTTCCTGGGGGAGCCCACTGACCCCCGATTCCCCAGATATGCCATCCTTTCACATACCTGGGGGAAGGGTGAGGTGACTTTCCAAGACATGCAAGAACCCGAAGTAGCCAAGAAGAAAGCAGGCTATGATAAAATCGCTAAATGTTGCGAAACAGCGCTGAGTGAAGGCTTGGGCTGGGCGTGGGTGGACACCTGCTGCATCGACAAGACGAGCAGTGCTGAGCTTTCTGAAGGTGTGCTGTCTCCCCCCGCAAACAGAACTAGAATAGGTCAGTTCTTTCAATTGCTGACGGTCTTCGGACAGCGATCAACTCTATGTTTAAATGGTATGAGCATTCAACAATATGCTATGCATATCTAAGCGACGTGGGGATTCCCGAGTCGGACTCCCAGGCTCCGCTCGTATACTCCGACTGGAGGAATTCCAGGTGGTTCACTCGAGGCTGGACCCTCCAAGAACTTGTTGCGCCGTTTGAGGTCATCATATACGATCGCGAATGGAACCAGCTGGGCACGAAAAGGCGCATGACCAGTGAACTTTCGAAAAAGACGCTCATTCCGGAGAAAGTCCTATTGAACCCAGGACTGAGACGTGAAAATTCCGTTGCAGCACGCATGTTATGGGCAGTGCAAAGACAGACTACCAGAATAGAAGATAGAGCTTACTCTCTACTCGGTCTCTGTAAGAGTTTCCTACAACCTTTTTCTCCTGCTTCTAGCGTGACGTGGAATGAAATGAGGGGCATCGTTCCGGCAGAGGCCGTCAACGATCTCCTGACACCCTCAATCTCATTCACAATTCTTCAAAACGGCCTTGCTGACCCTTGAAGTCGATATCAACATGCCTTTACTGTATGGGGAGGGTAAGAAGGCCCTTTCAAGGCTTCAAGGAGAGATCTTGAATACAATAGACGACGACACCGTTTTTCTTGGAGGATTAGCCCCTAGAGGAGAGTATTTATGGCTAAAAGCATACGCTCGGTCAACCGTGAACGATTTTCTAGTCAGTCCAGGCAACGTTTTCGACGATATCATAGCCACATTACAACCAACGCTAGGGACCGGCGACCTGATTAGGGCTCAAGCGTTTCCTTCCACGAACACGCCTGGGAGTCGGGGGCGGAATGACCCAATGAGGGATCTGAGATTGAGGGGTAATATCCTCTCGATGTCTATGAGGATTATTCAAGTTACGTTACCCAATCGTCCGCCTCCAAGAGCATACTTCACCGTGAATAAACAATTCCTACACGACATGGACCCAGAGAACCAGCGGATCCTTGAGGATCCTGTTTTCGACCGTCTAAGGTCTGACGGCAGATATCCCTGCCTAGGGATGCTTCGTTGTGGAAAGGATGACCAATTCGTCGCGCGATACTTTATGTGCAAGCTTGTCGAACAGGAGATCTTCGCCTATCCTATGCCTATATATCACTTCGTTTCCCCGAAGGTAGTTTATCATTGGCCCGAAATGCAATGCAACATACAGCTTAATAGAGGCGCCTGGGAACCAACTCATTTCATGAAGCCCCTCCGGCATCCAGCAAGTTGGGTTTTGCCAGAAAGCCCGGTTTGGTCAAATGTCACTCTCGACAACGGGTGGGCTTTTACTCGAGATGTCATGGTCTCGGGTGATAACGCCTTTGTTTATCGACTTTTCTTCGAGCAGCATGACGAAGTTTGGGAACTCATTCTAGCTCAGAAAGGAGCCTCCAGCTTCGAGATGTCTCTACGATGTTCTACCCATCCAGAGTTTGAAACTCAGACTGTCAATGTCGAGTATCACGAGCATGAAGGACCAGTTGCGGAGTTATGGCGCAGGATGCCTGTGCTAGGTGGCTCGGCGGAATTAGTCGTTTCAGTCTATTGTGAAATCGACTCATACCTGCATCATTACAGCCCAATGATCAGATTCCGCGCATTCGAGCCAAGTGATAACGAGCAGACTAGAGCGGAACCGGAGACTATCTGATAATCTCTCGTGAGATTCTGCTCACGAAGCGACCCGGCTCAACTGCCCCGATAGCATCAGGCTCTTGTATGAGCATGAGCTCGGCCGCAACTTCAAAAGATCTGACGCGTCATGTTTTCCGAATAATCTTTGCACATATACATATCGAGTTGAAACCGAAAGAACAATCAACCCGTCAGAGAAAACATGCCCTATACCCTTTCCAAATGAGTAAGTTTAATAACCCGTTCTAACTCTCATAAATTAGGGACCGCCCTTCTGTTCGCATTGCCTGGCGCTCCTAGCTTTTCGTCCCCGTAAATACGAATGTCCGTAGTCTCCGCCATTGAAAAAGAACAATCTCATTCTTCTCTGATATTGATGCCATGTTCCCCAGCACCCTATTCCATTGTCCTAAATCGGGGCTATCTCCTGTATTATTCCTCTCTCCTACCAACCCAGGCCTCTCCAAGTAGCTCGTGATATGGTATCTCACTAGGTGCATCTACGATCGAACAGCCATCCGACCCTAACCATCCAAATTCAAGATGTGAAGAAAAGCCCAGGAGGCTAAACAAGATTTCCCCTACACTCAAAAGCTGTTGCTGTTCCCTATCTGCCGTCTCCCGTAATACGCTCCCTGGTCGAGCTCTCACAATGCGGGTATTAGGCCCCTCCCCCGAGATTCGGTGTATCACTTTGACGTTTCCCAGCTTTGGTTGCGATATTGATTCGTCGAATATAAGGGGGAGGGGTCCCTCTTAATTCGACAAGACAGAAGGACGGAATTGCAGCCTCGTGAGGCCCGGCTAGAAAGTGATTTCATTGTCGATAAATCGAACTTTCGTATAGCAAGTGCTAGACATCTATAATTCTTCCTAGGTAGTAGACGAGCGCGAATTGGACGCACGGCAAATACTCGATATGGTCCATAGATCTTAATCCTCTCGCACGAAAGGCCCGCAGTTTTCGATCGTGAAGGGTAGACAGTCGCGTCACCACCATCGCCATAAAGGGACGTCTCGGCATATCAACTCTTAAGACATTATCAACAGTTTTAGGGGCTTGTTTAGTATCTTGTATAGCTTATAAGAGATCTATGCGCGAGGCGCGATGACTACCTCTGTCTTTGGGAGCTTCATGATACTGAGCTCACAGTGAGTTGCCTGATATAAAGGAGGGGGGTAGAGACCCCCTATTTAAACTGTCTACAATCTATTCAAAGCGACGACCGGTTGTTGGGCAAGGACTACCTATATAGTCTGTCCTCCGGAGCAACCAACCAAGATCAAATGAGATCATCCCGGACGAACGTGGACCATCTCCCACGAATCCGCCTACAGAATAGACGTCCAAATGGAACTCTACTTAGCCTCCTGCCTTTTCTTCTCCCTCACCCGTGAAACGCATCGCCATGGTGGAACACCACCGGATTATCGAGGAACATACTAGTGAGGAGTTTGTTAAGAATGTCGAGTTGTACGCACACCACTCAGTTGATGAGAAGTTGTCTGAGGTTCAGGAGTGGCTTTACCAGGCAGAAAACGTGAAGGATCATAAAGCAATGTTTGAGGCCTTGACTTCCGGAAACAATCCCCGGCGCTGCGAGACTGTATACACATACCATCGCATTGGTCGACACGAGGTCAGTATCAGTCCCCGTAGGTCGCACATCACAAACCAATACCGTCAGAGATGAGCAGAGATGAATTAAGGCTAATGAAAGTAGCGGCGGCCAATACCCTAGAGGCAAGTATTAAGTATTTAGGGCTTCCGGGAGTCCAGAATAAGGAGGATCCCGTCTAGTCAGACTAATGGCGCTGAGATCTCTCGAAGCTCGCACGTCTGAGTCATGTCGATCTGGTCCCCTGAACGCTATATTCCAGATCTACGATTGCAGTATTACACTATGTTATTCCGGATCGTCTTTCACGAGTCTCTGTAATGGAGAAATCCCAAATGGCGGCTGTCCATACAATTGAGTGACATAAAACTCTCACAAGGGCCACTACCACTTACTCGTAGCTACCTTCTCGACCTCGGGTTCAGAGGCCTAGATCGCCACTCTCTCTACTATGTAAAACTTGAAAGGGTATACCATCGGATAGGGTCAATTGCTATGCGATCTTTCATTATTCAGATGTGAGCTAGCCCCCGAGTCATTCCAACTACCCGATAGTCTAATCCAAGGGCTTTTCACACAAGCACTACATGCTACAATATATGTGAAGGAATTACTCCCCGGGGCACGTCAGTCTCGGTTGCCATAGCCTGATCTCACAGAGAGTCGGGTTTGGCAATGGTGACGAAGTGCTTATACTAGCTCTCCTTCAGAATTGCAACGTTCGCGGCATACGCCTTTACGTCTCAAAGTTGCAAGTATCGTAGGCTGCCGGTGAATAGGGAAGCCGATCGCTCGTAAACCCGACATTGTCAATTCTACATGCGGTTGAAGTAGCTCCATCAGCAAGCGAATAGACACGGACGATTGATGGAGTGTCTATGACCATAGGTAGCAAGCAGGGCTTAGATATCAAATCACGGCCCATGATCATCAACATGTCCTTTCCTCAAAGATTAGTGTCACATTTGGAATGGTCTCACGGTAGCATCACTTCCATGGTGGATGCCCCTTGGTGGCGGATAGTTTCTATTCTTGTTTGTTGTCTCCTTTTCAAGGATTTTCAATGAGGGTTGCTATAGTAGCCCCAGCAGCAAGGATATATATTATCTACGCTCTCAGCTTGGCCGTCAATAGTTTTGGTTGGCTGGCGATGATCGATAAGACACCGGTTACGCTGTGTAACCGACAGCTGACCCGAGCTTCCAATGTGTCAAATCTCATCGCCCGTATAGTGCCTCTCATGCAACTGTCGCCCCCATGAAATTACTTTACATAACATGAAATGCGCGCCTAGGAAATGCATGCAGATCACCGGAGTCTCGGCGATGAGATCCAGCAGGCGACCCGCATGAACAGTGACATTGTGCTCGCACAGCATTGACGCAAGACCCCCGGCGGCCGTGAATCCTCAGACACCAGATGAAAAAAGTCCCAGGTGTGAGGGAAACGGATACTGACATGTTACGTGTTACCAAGATGTCGTATTGGATAAGGCAAGATGACGAAGTCCCGCGAAAAGGGGCGAGTGGTTAAGGAGCGCAATGGAAAAGTGAGGCGAAGAGCGACACTGAAATTGATAGATCATTGGCATGCATTTCTCTTTTTGCCATCGACATTGCCATCGCCATCTTCGTCATTCGCATCATCATATCGTCATGGTAACCTGCACCTGCGCCTGCAGCTGCACGTTGCCGCCGATGCGGCAGCATGCCGCAGTGCACAGTCATCGCAAGGGACCTTCTTTATGAGAAACCCATATTGAAATGTGCTTTATAGGCTTATGGAAAATTGCGGCTGGTTGCATGGGTTTCGACAGGGCCGGTACCCACGGCACGGCATCGACAGGGGGGTAATGGGTTCAGCTCGGATCCCACGAAGTACAGTATACAGTATATATCTATAATAAACCCGATCTCCAAGGAAATGAAACCAGACCCAGATCGCTGGGACGCCGGGGAACAGTGAACGGATGGGATGGGTTCGCGTTACCATGACTAGAATAATTAGTACACACACTGTAGCCGGGATCCCAGGCCTGCTCGTTTTCACCCTTCCCAACGACGTTTCACTTACTTGGCACTGTCCCATGTCGAGTAATCATTTATTATTCAACCCTCAACTCTCATCTCCGGATACCACCGCAGTTCCCGTCAGCAGGGGTCCTTCAACATCACGCACCGCTGGCGGGTGAGGAACATGTTTCGAAAGCTGAAGAGATCCTACGAATTATCAGCGCAACCTGGTTAATAATGGACAAGGTGAATTGGGCACCAAAAACCAAAAGAAAAAAACAGAAATACTGAAAAGCATTATTCATGAATGTCTCTGCATGGGTCCGCTAATGTCTACTTACAGCGATACAGGTACACCAGAGTCACATGCAAGTAAATTGTACGCCAAAAAAAAGTTATCTTCGACTTAGCTTCTGATACATATGATCGTTGTCGCCAAGTTTACTATAACGTATCGCCAAGGCTACCATAGAAAATAGCTACGAGGGTTCAGTTGGAACATAGATATTGAGCCTCGATGAGGCCAAAGTTGGTGAACTAGACTAACTAGGAAATGCTTTTCTGACCTCGACTTCTGCTTTCCCATGTCTTATTATGTATTCCATACATGATGCAAAAGGTAGGGAAAGTGGGTATTATCACATGCTAGCTAGTGAACTGCCCAGCCGCTGATCTCACTCGAGTACTTATCCAAAAAGCTTCTTTTGCTGGTACTAGAGATCCTCCAGGCTATCTAATCTAGCGCAAGACCTATACACGCCAAACCCCGTCACATCAACATAGGAATTCGGGAGACGAAGCGAAACAAGCAGCCTCGTTTCTGTAGCTAAATCTGTAACTTACATTGATTTCTTTATCGAACGAACATGTTTGGGCTTATGTGTCAATTGTTGTCTTTCGTTTCCTCTCAATATGTTGTCGATCCATTCATGCGCAGGAGATTGCATAAGCAGACGGGAGACAATATATTAATTAGTACCCCGTATAATTGCCCATTAACGTTAGTATACCTAGTAGATAGTGATCCTGAGATCCTAGTCGGACACGTCTGTCATGTCGTGGAGGATGACATTACACTGCCATACCAGCCTAGCAGCATCAGCATCCTCGCCTCGAGAGGGGGGACTTCATCATTGACCTCGCATTAGTCTCATATGCGCGTCTGAAAAGTCCCAGGGGCTGGACTAGATTCCCCATACGTAAATAACCAGGGCTTGCACTATTTTTAAGTCACCGCCTGCTAGGGTTGACTTCGCAAAAACTTCACAGCGCTTCCATATTTGACAACCCGTGCCGGTCAGTTGGGACGTTCTCGAGGAAAGTTGACTGTTTTGACAAATAAGATCGGTTTCATCAACTCCACGTTGCTTCTTTGAGTAGTTTACTTGTCGGTTCCATCGATATTAGTCCAGGGTGAAGGAGGAAGCCAGACAGCTCCCTACAGCGACTGTACTATGATGAAGTGAGATGGACCCTATGCTTTAGTCCACAAGTCAGATAGGGCACAAGGGTGTATTAAGTAAGCGAGTATTACCTGACCAGGGGAGTATGCGATATTTTAGTCATGATCAATGTCATGGAATGTAAACCGCATATCCGCAGGGAGGACGCTTAGGTAGCAAGCTATTCGAAGTTCACTACCTTGGCCACCGATTAATCATGCTACACATGAGCCAACACCCTGACCAGCTGTGCTAGGTGGCAAATCCAAGTAGGACCGATAAAGCTCCCTTAAGGTCTTCTATTCCAGCTGAAAAGTGATGGTGCGTCCAAATCCTTGACTCTTTCAGAGGGCAACGGGGGGGCTCATATATGGACTAAAGTTTTTCAGCTTGCCTCTGTCACGAGCATCTTCAGATGTGCGTTGGCCGAAAGTGAGGCCTCCAGATAAACGGGTGGATTAGGGCTTCTACAGCCCCGGCTGTGTATCACGCATTATCTATCATTGCGTTTCTATAGGCGTCTAAACCTGTGTTGTCCCCTTGAATTGTGAGGCTGGTCTCTCAATATATTGTGTAGGATTTCGCTCGTGTGATATGCACGTATGCTAAGGAACAGGACACAACGTCAGGTTACACGCAGTACCGACGAGGAAAAAGTAGGCTTGCGTGCTTCTAGGTAGAGACACAACAGATGATTGTCAACTAGAATCTCGTATGTCTAAGTTGTAAGGAGTTTGATCGTCCATTGGTCGAAGCCTCGACCATGGTTGTCCTAAGCGCATTGACCCACCAGGAAGCGGTGATAAGACATCGGAAATGCTTCAATTTTCTTCGATCTTCTGACTAGATCAGTTTTACCGAGGGTTGTTGTGTTTGATAGCTAGGGATTACCAAGACGTTATTCCTCGCGCTGCTGTGCCGCCCCTTCTCTCATCCCTTTCTGACCTTCTCTTTCTCCTTTGCTTTTTTATGAAACCCCGCCCTGGGTCGGGTAATTATTGGCATTCTAGCAATGCCAAGAACCGAGGTGCCAAGGCATGCGGCGACGGGGTCCTTTTTCCTCACTTGGAAATCCTTCGCGCTTATTCGCTAGGAATATAGATAGCATAGCTACGCTAGCCCTCGGGCCTAGACCTACGCAGACCTGCGGAGCCGCAATGACTCGCAAATACGGGCATGCCGGTAACAAAACATATCGGAGCGGTAACACATCGGCCTAGCTCTGTGCTCTCCCGCATGGTCGGCGTGTATACCTAACCTGCGCTTTACCATAGGACAATGTTTTCAACGCGATGCAGCCGGCTAGAACAGATACACGTGCGGGGAGGCCTAGATACCGATTCGGATTGGCTAATGAGAAGGGCGGAGGCCTATACGAGAGGTACTGTACAAGTAAAAGATGAACAGAATGACGCAGACGCGCAGAACTCCGAGTATTGGTTATCGACTGCCTTCATCTCCAGTCTTGTGCAGAGTGAAATACGCTATGTTCGTCGTCGCTGTCGCCGCCGTTGTTGTCAATGATGAGTAGATGAGCAGTAGCATTGGGGCAGACGGGCAGCGAGGTAGCAACTCTCTGTGTCTTGTGTCGTCTCAGATGTGCAAGGGCCTCAACGTTTTGGGGGATCCAGAACCGCGAGGGCCAAAAGTCCAGACATCCACCACTAGCTAGAAGAGAGGAGATTCCATCCCAGAACTCAGCACAAAGACCGGGTGCGCGGGTCCGGGTTGAGAAGTCGGGGTGCGCATTTCGTATGCGAGACTCGACGTATCGGTTCAATTACTATATGTGACGGTACTATACCCACCATGCCCCGGCCAGCGGCTAGTATTCATTACCAGCGTCATGGGTGCGATGGCGTGGGTAGATGGATCGGTCTAGGTTTGGCCGGCCAGAGCCGAGAGGGGGAAGAGCGGAGGGATCACTATGTACAGTAAGTAGTGATAGTGTGGTCTCGTGTCTCGTGCCCTGTCTACCTGTACTAGGGACGCTGTGTAATGCAGTAATAATCATAGTTGAGAGAATTTCTGGAGTTTTGAGTCCGGAGATTATGGAGATTGTGGACTGGAGGCCTGCGAGTCGAAGTTGAACACACTGGTAGGCAGGTTATCCGGACGAACCCGCCTTACCTGGTACCTAGGTAGTAGTGTTTTATTTGGTACGACCGACCACCACCAGTTCGTACCAAAAAGGCTACAGGCCGCACCTACTACTACCGAGATACGTAACACACTACTTGGGTAGGTACATGCACACATATTACGTACATGCCTTGGGTCGCCAAGTAATTCACTATACCCTCTTTGCAGCATGCTTTTATATAGGTGCTACCTTAATGGTGGTGACAAAGATATTAATAAATAGCTTAGCATTAAGTACCTAGGTTGCTGTATTAGCAGAGCTATATATACCTATATATTAGTTAAGTCATCCCCTCATGTGAGCGCTGTAGCGGGATAGGTAGGTATTCTTAAGTAATGGTGCAGGTAGAAAATAATTACCTACCTACCTACTTAGGTACCTTGGGTGGAGGCCCCCTTCCTTGCACTATGGGTGGGGTGTTTAGGTACCTAAGTAGGTACCGGCTAGGCTACCTAGGTAGTCTATTGCTCATTTATAGGAACTTTTGGGAAAAGACAACGATCGGAGATGCACTACTCAGGTTAATTAGCTGGTTTTCTGGGCACCTAAGTACATTGAACTGCGTAACTTACCACCGTTGCGTCTGTCTGTTATATGTAATATGATGTAGTATATCGCCGTCGTCGTCTTATCAAGACCATTTGTTTCCACTCCGCCAACATCGATCTTGCCTTTCTTCACCCAAGCATACGCCAGGTGGTATTCCCAGGTAGTATTGATACGTAGTTTGTACGTAGCATCCCAGCAGAGAGGCAGCCCCTGTTAGTAAACCCCTGGCCAGAAAAACCCTGACAGCAGCCGAACCGGTGCATTATCAGGGTCCTTTCCGTAGGTAGGTACTATCTGTGCATCATCTTACATGGCTCTGCAGTACCAGTGTGCTACACTACGCTACCCTACATTCCGTAGGTACCGTGCTGTACTACCGTACCTGAGTACCGTCCCATGTTCCCGTCCCATGTTCTTCCCGCGTCCCATGTCTACCAAGGAAATAACGTCCGTGTTATGTCGTTCTTTTTTTTTTTTTTTTTTTTTTTGCCTTCACGGCTCTTGGCTGCAGATGTTGAGGCTGTTGGATCGACAGTTGTTCCATCTGCGACCGCCTCGTCTCTACATACATTCACCGCAACCCTACGGATAGCATATCCTGCGTACATCCCTGGCAGATACGTAAAGTAGGTATTTGTCTGCATCATCAACATACATGCGTCCGTATATGTACGTTACTTATTTTACACACTTACACACTTACATTGTATGTCGATCATGCCAATGGAAGTATCCCGCGTTGCCGTCGCCTCGCGACGCTGCTGAGTGTACTGGGTAGGCGTGTAAGTGCTTTTAGCCTCAACGATACGTGCATGTAACGCTATGTACCAGCAGGCAAGTACGGCGTATACATATGTATGTATGTATATGTATGTGTGTAGGTATGATGATGGAGGCGCTGTGTCTTGGTACCGAGGTATCTGTCAACGTACCATGCTCCTCGGGCCCGGATTCTTGTTCTTCGCTTGCTCACGTCGCATCCCTTCCCGCCTCAGACATATACGTACACACAGAGAAAGAGGGTCAAAAGAGGGTCCGAACAGGGTCCGTTGAGGATCACCCGTAGGAGACCTCCAAGTGTAGCTCACGGCCACCAATGAGTTGACTAATGCTGGCGTCTGTCTCTCTCTCGCCTGCCCCGGCCTCGCCGCTTACATGGACCGTTGCACCTTGCGTTCGTCGTCCCCAGTCCCGGGGCTACGGCGCGCGCTAGCATGATGCCAGTCTCAACGCCGGGGACGGCGTTTGTCCATATCGGCTTTTGCCTGAGTCTAGCCCCCTCGACCGTTTGATTGGCACGCGAACCGTGCGAGTTCACATCGGGTTCTGCTTTATGCGTTCGTACCAGATGCTGGCGTGAGATGGGTAGTATAGGGCGATATAGGAGGAGCAGAGGAACGATATCCCGGACCGCCCAGGGTGATATCCATAGTTAGACCGACGGTTTTTGCCATCGTGATGCTCGCTATCCTTGGCTATTACCTGTTTCCCCTCGAGCAGCTAAAGTAGGTAGCATTAGCTCGCCAACGTGCGCGCCCCGTCGCATGGCACATGGCACATGGCACATGGGAGATGCCGTGTTGGTGCTATGAAGCCGCCAAATAAGCTCGAGAGGCTTGATCCTGCATGCCCAGGACGCCCCGTCAAGTGGATGTGTGGATAGTACCAGCGCCACCACCGCCGGTCTACTGCCGCTCGTCTACTATACTATACTAGACTACCTACTATGTACGTATTATGCTAGTATCTGCCATGCCTGCCATGCCTGCCTGTCCGCCCTGCCTGCTGGATGACAATGTCCATCCGTGACATCTTGCTAGGGAACCCGGCTAGCGAACTGCCTGGACCCCTATATTTCCCTTTACCCTCACGGCCATCTGCCGCATTCGGTACCAAACCGTCCTTACCCCCTCGTCAGCCCTGATCGGCCCCCGCAAAGCCACATTCACGCTCTGCCTGGTGCGGTGTCGAACACGCTTCTTACCCGGTACAACGCGAGCCTGTCTGTCGACCTATCGGTTTGTCATTCGAGACCATTAGAGCGGTAGCCCCGTCTCCCTCAGCTCCCGTGGATCCGCTCTTGGGACCGCCGCTGTGACCCGGTTACATCGGCCAGTGTGTTATGTCTACTCTAACGCTGCCTCTTCTCATGCTCTCCCTTGCTCTTGTTCCGTTACCCGAACGCTATAAGGCTTTATTTCTTCTTCCTTCCCCCCTGCCTGCCTCCTAACTGGAAGAGGGTTGGACTCACAGCATATTGCCCAAGGCCACGGATGTTGAGGCCAGCCGAGATTCCATTCGACAAGTATTAAAAGACCTCGTTGACCCACCGCTACTGTCACCTGCTTTAGCTCTGGTCGCCCATCCTTCGGCTGTTCAGTCGTACTGATTCGACGCACTGGAAACCCTCCAAACGCATAGTTCTGCAGGCCCCGTCAGGGCTGTCGAATCGAGTCTCCCCCGAGCTTGGAATCCGCCCAGGTGTCTGACAACCTATCATTGGGGCTCCCCGTTTTGGGGATTTAAACACTTCAACAGCATCGGCATTCGATACTCCAAGAACCTCGCCCAGGCGGGAACTTCTGACGAAAACCGGGGCTCTCATCGAGCATCTGCTGGCCTTGAGATCAGCACTAAACAACCCTTAAAAAATCTTAGACAGGTCTGGACCCGCGCAGTAACGCCATGTCTTTCCGTCCGCGTGGCAACATGTTCCAGCCCGGGATGAGCCGTTCAGCGTCCCAGCAGTCACTGTCATCATTTCCCTTCGATAGGGATCCCTCGAACCCTTTCCTTCCCATGCAAGATGCTCAATTCGATATTCTTCAGTGGTATCCGCATTTCCAGTCCTGCGTGCGATACTTCATAGACCATGCGCAGCACGAAGGCCCTGTCCAGGCGATGGCAGCCTTTATTAACATCCAGCTCCCCTTCCAGAAGCCACAAGCCCCTATTGCGTCGTCGAGATCATCGGGTTCGCCGTCCGCCATACCCTCGCCTTCGTCATCAGCAGCCGGAAAATTCGTCATTCCCAACCAAGCATCTATGGCCGTCAGCCTAACTCCTTACATCCGCCGGCTAGTAGCGACAGGATTCGACTTTCCAGGCGTCCTGCACGGGTTTTTCGGGGATGACTGGGCGTCAGGAATAGGACACCTCCACGAAGTCGAGCGAAGAAATTATCTATTCGCCGCCAAAGCCTCGAGCTGGCTCGACGTAAAGTCGCAGTACGACATGCCTGATGGACAAACCATCCCTTTCCTACGGCCGCTCCAAAACGTCACGGAAGACGAGATTGTTAGCGCAGAGACAAATTGGAGTCAATGGCTGGCTATGCAAGACTGGATGATCGGACCTAGGAACCCGGAGGATATACCCCCGATTATTAAAAGCGAAGATGCCTGAAACTCAACCTTGCAACTTGGTACATTCCATAGAAGCGCAACACAGCAATTCCCAGGGCTATAACATCACACATGATGGGTGTGTAAACGATGAAGATATGTATTATTGGAGAACAGGGAGACAACAGAATCCCAGAACTGAGGCATCATCCTCCAGAAGGGCAATTCGGATTCGACGAAAAAGCTTTTCCAGCAATGTGCAATTTGCCGTGGGAGATTGCAGGTTAGTCCTTGGCAGAAGTAGAACAAGATGAAGAAGGAGGGAGGAAGAAGAAGAAAGGCCACTTGACGGCCTTTCCTGACTGAAGAGCTGCAAGCCATTTTAGCCTCAAGCTTCAGGCCTAGGCGCATGCCTAGATACAGAAAGAAATTGGAAAGCGATTCGGATCCCTCACAACCGTGGCAACACGTCGACTACGTGAGCCTCAACATAGTATATATTAGGTTTCAAAGAGGTTTCAGTAGTAACTTCGGGATAATTGCTAAGGCAGCGTCTACGAATATTCACTTTGGTGCTGATAGCTACTCTGTTCCCTTGTGATATAGCTACTTCGTCACCCTAGAGAGCACGTGGACTAGATTGATCGTCCTATGCTATGTCATAGTGTAGCATGATGGGCATCCGTTGATACTACCTACGGGCAATCACGGGATTCTTCTGGATACCTAGGTAGGTTTGGCACTTTGGTCTAAATTAGCGCCATGTAGGAAGGGCAAATGGTAACAGTTACCAGCATCAGCCCTACAGATCTCAAGGTGGTGATGACATACACACTAAGTACCTACTCATCTGTTAGCGCTGTTAGGGGTGACCCACATTTTTGACTGGAGGGCTGAGGGTTCGATCCCATCCCAGGCCGCCTCGGTTGTAGCCGCAAGAGAGCTCCCTGCTGGTGAAAGGATGAGCCCTGTTTTAACTTCAACCCAACAAACCCCTTAGTAATGACCAAAACCCTCTTCAGCCCAACAGAAGGCAGAAACACGGCAGTACATATATAAATGGCTGGATTGCATCCGGTAGCCCAATCCTACTTTCTCTCTCAATTAAAAAGGTACGTTCGAGCCCCATGCGTCAGAAAAAAAATTGAAATGAAAAAGACAAAAACTGATAAACCACTGCTAATCCTCAGTCGTGGCTGTTGTTAACAGTACCCTCCGCCCGCAGGCTTTGGTTATTTTCAGATAAAAGTCGTGTGAAGCACTCATCATTCGACCGCCGAGCGTCGGGCTTTCCCACAAACCCCCTCGGGACAACGGTTCGTTTCCGCTAAGTAAAAATCGTTTTCGAGCCAGTGATGAAAAATGTTCTGCCAAATGCTGGTGATGCAGCTGTGTTTATAACTTGGTTTCTATTCTGTACTCGAGACGAGCTTGGAGATAGCTAAAGTACGAACAATTCTGAGGCTAAGAATGATTTAGTTCTGCTTTCACTATTTTCAATACATAAGAAATGCCGTACCAGAGGCGATGTTTTGTTGTTCGCCACTGAATAGCTAATAACAGTAAATATGCATACAACAAGAAACGAAATCCCTGGATGAATAATAAGCTGGCGGAGATCTTGCTATGGAATATGTGGTGTCATGCGGATGAAGAGTTCCTCGGGTAAAACTTAGATGCTGAATGATAATGAGAGCCCATTCAGTTCTTCAAGAAACAGCACAACAAGGCAGTCTCTTACATAGATATTATTAACAACGGGAGTCCTCATAATACTTTGAGGATATTGACCTGCCTTTCCTTGATTTACAATTTCTGTGGACATTTCTCAGCATTACAAAGGCAAATGAGAACTCCTGTCCTCACGGTTTCCCCTATTCTCCACTTTGCCTATTACGCCTTCAGTGGCCAAGAGCCGTGCGATAATATATCGTTATAAATTACGGTGGTCGGTTCTAAGCTGTACGAGCTTTCGAATATAGTACTATGCTCACGCACTGCTTGTCACAAGAGCTTGTATTTATAAAATTGGGGAAACTGAGTGTCTGTGATAGCAATGATACCTATGGTATCAAGGTCAGCTGCCGTCGTTCCGTTGTCTTCCTGCTTTTCAAAGGACTGACGACTGTCCGTAGTGGCGATATCCATGCTTCCAAGCTGGTTTTATGCCTCTTGTAACATTCACCCGTATATATTACTTGATACACGGGGATCCAAGGCAGCGTTGGCTCTGTTCCGCACCGGATCCGGGACTCAAGCGTAGCCAAAGTCTATGTGGCAAGCTGTGTCACAGGATCGTGGCAAGCATTGGCATCAGTTCTAGCAAAGTTATCATGAACGAAGAAGATCTTTACACATAGCCAGATAGCCTACGAGAAGATATTTCAAGACCTTCGCGTCACAACAACTATTATTTGTCTACTCTAAGTACGAGATAAATAAATACCCAGCTTAGTCAGTTTGTCAGGGTGTTCGGTCCTAGAATGAATGGATGGCCTACGCGATCGCATAGCAGATTGGTGATAATTAGGCGGCCGGTGGCCATGAAGGTGTATTGGTCTCCGGAACCCTAACCCTTTCAACAGGTAGTTGGGGGAATAGCTTGGGTATTATGCCTACTAGGCATACATCTAGGGGTCACGAAGCCATCCGGCATGAGCTTAAACGACCCTTCTGATGACTTCATGTTTGTGAAAACTTACGATTGATATAGCAAGGGTCGAGCCGGAGTAATGAGGCCAGTGCAGTCACCGAAGCCGACACCGGGTCCAGCGTACCCTGTCATTCGCAGAGTATCGCCATCTTGCAGATAGGTTCTCTTCTGCCCATCGCTGAGCGTAAACTCGACCTTGCCGCCTCGAGTCATCTCGAGCAGACAACCGTGTTCGTCGTCCCCCTTTCCCGAGACCGTGCCTGTCGCGAGCACATCGCCTGTGTTGACGTTGCAACCGTTCACGGTCTGCTGCGCCACCAGGTCCCGGAACGTCCAGTACATCCAGGAGATGTTGGCCGTGCAAATCTTAGTGGTGGTGCCTTTGCTCTCGATTGAGGCCTCGAGCGTGATGTTGTAATTCGGCCTCTCCTTCTCGTCTTGTAGATACGCCGTCACTGGCGCGTCCCTGTGCGGTGGCTGCGCTTCGAATTGCGACAGCGCTTCCAGTGTCACAACCCACGGCGAAATGGAGGTCCCGAAACTCTTGCTGTTCATCGGCCCCAGTGGCATCATCTCGTATCTTTGTATGTCTCGTGCTTTTTAACCAGTCAGCGGTGATCTGTCTGTCCATACCTTGAACCTCCCTACGAGAACAGAGTATGAAAGTGAATGGGACTTACCACTCCAGTCGTTGAGTAGCACCAGGCCGAAGATATGATCATCGGCATCTTTTACTGGGACGTGCTCCCCCAGCTCACTCGGCTTCCCAATGATGCAAGCCATCTGTACTCAGCATGAGATGTTAGCCAGGAGTCGCTTCTTTCTGTCGTGGAAGCTGGGAGGGTTTGAGGGAGCATGCGTCCAGCAACAGCGAATATCCAGCTCCTTTTCAAGCCGCCGTCTAGGAAGATAATCAAGCAATCAAAGAGTATCTTACTTCAAGCTCGTAGTCCAGCTCTTTACTTTCACGGTACTCTACTTTATCACTTTCCACTTTATACATGCCCCATGGTCTTTTAATCGGCGTCCCAGACACTACTATCGAAGAGGGGCGTCCGGAGTATCCTAGCGGGAAGTAACGAAAAGCCTCTGGGACTACGGACTTCCCAAAGAGCGCTATTGATGAATTCTCGCCGTGCTCCTTCGAACAGGAGTAGTCCGTAAACCCGCGCACCTCGACAGGTAGATGTAGTTCTACGGCATCGATATGCTTGCCATATTTGGCCACATTATCGTGGTCGCTGAGAAATTGCTGCAAGTTGGTTCGCAGCAAGTGCAGTTCGGGCTTAGTTCTTGCTGCCAACATGTTGATAGTGGGCTGCTGTCATCTTAGCAGTTGCTTTTTCAGACAGATGTGGCTCGCACTGCATACCTGCGATATAGCATTCGACACGCCCGGATCGTAGTCCAGGTTCAAGTCAGTCAAAAAGAACACATTATCTCCTAGCCTTGTGGCAATGGATTTGGCATGCGATCCATCACTTGCGATCCCGTAAGGGATGTTGGCGATAGAGAAATGCTCGGCTTTAGCCATCTTACTCAGCTTGATTTCGATGCACTTTGACAAGTAAAGGATAATGTTTCAGGACGTCCTTTCGAGGTCTACCTCGCCAATTATATTCTCGCTTTTAGTCACGATTAGATCTCTACACTCATTAGGTTTAAGACGAACCCCAACGTGAACACGCGGACGTCCGAAACATTGATTACGAAGCAGTAAATTGTCTGGCTGCCGATAATCCGGATCCATGCCTGCCTACATGCAGGGCGCCCAGCTGCGGGTAAGTCCGAAGATTTCTACTCATTATATGCAGGATTGATGCACCCTGGTGTGTAAATTAGGTCCTATTAGTCGCATCACCCGGACTGTTTGGCTTCTTCCAGGTCCCTTCCATGCAGATAAATATCTTATTTGCTCGGTACTTCAGGACGGGGCTTACACCGGGTGGAACACGGGTGAGAAACCAGCGTGAAAGGGTGTTAACCGTATCCATAGCTGTATGCAGCCGAATACTTGGTAAAAATACTATCAAAATTCGGATTAAGCATCTTCACTTATCTTACACCCATTCATCCCAACTCACGCCGTCACGCACAGACGGCGTCGTCAGTCTATGTGTCTCCCACATCGGCCCTTCTGCCTCTACAAGATACCCGTTTTCGCAGGTCTCGAACTTGACACGCGTTTGCTCCGCATAGAAGTCGTCGTATTTGCTATCCAACGCGTCCGTTAGAGAGCCCACATCGCCAGCAGGATGCAGCTGTTTCCAGGGTTGGCGACATGAGTATCCCCTGCAGGACTTGAGGACGAAGAGCAGCGCATCTAAGCGGGATACTACCTTCGAAACGGGAAGTCCCGCGACGAGGTTGTGACCGGAGACTGAGCCGGGAGCGGCCAATATGTTGTCCAATTGCCCGGGATCAAGCTATCACTTTCGTTAGTCTGCGTTCCAGGAACGGCCAGGAACGGGCAGGGAGCCGGAAAGCATACATTCATATCATAGAGCTCGTGCTCGTTATTGCACCATACCGAGTAATACAGGTTGTAGTCTGGACTCGACAAACGAATGGCCTTATACGTGTTGTGCTCCCGTTCTAGTATTTGATGCTCGCCCTCGCTAATCGCCCTCCCCCAAAACTCCACGTTGACATGCTCCCGCCTCGCACGCTGTGCGCTTCCGATCTCGTGCTTCGTCAGCGGAATAGGCTTCCCATCGAAGTCCTCCCGCAGCGGGATTCCTAGAAGCCGTAGAAATGTGGGCGCGAGGTCAGTGTGCGAGGTGACGACATCAGTCGAGTGGTTTGCCGCAACACCCGGTCCCCGCACGATCAGCGGCACGTTGATGTCTTCCTCGTACCCGCACGTCTTTCCCGGCTGTAGGCGATGCTGACCAATATGGAAGCCGTTATCGGAGCTGAACACGAAATACGTGTTATCGAGAATGCCGTATGCCTTGAGACGGGCGACGAGCCCGTCCACTAACTCGTCCACTGCCTGCAGCGCGCGGAGACGCTGGCGGTAAAAGTGGTCGTTGTAGTCTACGTTCGATTGGTTTTGCTGTGGCAGGTCTAACAACCAATTTGCTCCGGATGGCTACGAGTATATCGGTTAGACATTCAGCAATATGTCTAGCATTGGACTACATGGGACCACTGACCTGGTCCGGGTTGAAGTTTGCTGTCCTTGGGACTTTAACGTCTTTGAATAGGTGCTATTGAAGATTATCAGTTTAGTAGAAATACGGAATGAGGGGAAAAGATTCAAGAGGTTGAAGTAGCAATTGGAGCAGAACCCCCTGAGCCAGATTGTGCTCCTAAAGCATGTTAACAGGGGAAAAACGGAGCTCTAATAAACTGACCTGATGCCGGTTTGCAGAAATAGGCTCGCTAAATCGAGCCTTTTGCTCTTTCAATGAATAGACAACGTTCGAATGCGGCCCGACCGGGGCCGCTGTTATAAAGAACGGGCTATTATGAAGGTCGCGAACAGCATCGTCTAGGAAGCCATAAGTTTTCTCAGCCAGGACGTCCGTACTATACTTGCCCTCGTAGCTCCTCGGCTTCTCCTCATTGCGCTGAAACGTGCTGTTGAGATAATCATATGTATAAGGGTCAAGCAGAAAGTCCTAAATTTTCAATAAATCAGTCACGCCCAATTCACTGTTTCGTATCATAATAGAGACTAGGTGGCTGGCTGGTTGCGTCGTACCGACCCTGTGAACCCACCCGGATAGGGCTTGTCGTAGTTTAAGATAGTGTGCGCGTTGAACAGCTTCCCCGTGTAGTAGGTGTTGTACCCTGCTTGCTGCAGCCACACGGGGAAATAGTCGCGGTTGAAACCTCGGGCGACGAACTTGGGGTAACCGCCTGTAACGCGATTCGTCAGCATGGGTACACAATGAATTCCCTTATTGGGTCCAGATATCGTGTTGCATATGTGAGTAAGTGCGTGTGGGCGTGTATAGTAAACAGTATCTACCATATGGCGGGCTGACGTCGGTGACGTTCGTGTTATGGGCCGCTTTCCCAGTCCACAGCGTGACTCTGGACGGACAACATATCGCCGTGGTGCAATAGTGTTTGTTGAAAGATGTGCCCTTTTCGATGAGGTGTTTCTTCACGAACGGCATGTATTCTAAAGAATTTAGGTGCACATCTTGGTCGTCTGTTAAAACGAACACGACATTCGGCCGCCTCGGCGCATCTTCGTGGACTAAAGGAACCTGTTCCAGGGCGGAACCGAATCCGAATCCGAGACTTGCACTCAACCCGATCGCACTGAGGAGCGCTTTTGTGAGAACCATAGCGGATAGTAGAAACTGTGATCCTACTATGGCTTTACCGTAAGAAGAAAAGGATAGTCTAAGTATTTCACCGCAATAATCCAGATATAGAACTTGCAGGAGTATGGGTTGAGGTGGAGTATATTTATATAGTCTGCAGAAGAGCGTCTTATCCGACTTCCTACAATGAGGCGTGTGGTTGCGCCCTGTCGATCGTCGTCTAGCCCCCTGTCCTGACCTTATTTTCCGCCCATCAATTCGTACTTTGAGCTAAACTAGGTTAGCACCAAACAAACAACATCATTTCGTAGAGAGATGATGACATCGGGTCTTACTTGTGTCACCCATCAACGTGGACTACTGCGTATAGTAGGCAGTAGCAGCCTCGTCTCTGGTCCTTTTCGGATGAAAGCTATTAGTCAGTCAATTAGCCTTCATATATTATCGTCGAATCGGAACATTAATGACTACAAGCCAAGCATGCGGCGGTCGTCAATATTACATTGAGGGAAGCGGGCGCTAGCATCTTTGTGGACGGCTTGTGTAACTACTAATTGCCTTGTGTAGGTATCTATCGGTGGTCTATCTTTCTCACGTGTTACATTTTTCGTATATAAATTCACCCTTGCCAACCACGCGTCTTGGCAATAACTACCCGACATGTGCCCGCCTCAATTTATATGAAATATGTAACAACAAGCAAGCTGCTTCGATTCGTTTCAGTTAAAGCCCGTGGTCGTGCCTTTTGCAAACACGGTAAGTTGCATGAGGAGTTCTCGCATCGCCATTCGTCGTTCACCAGAGCCAACAATGCCATGAATAGAGAGTATCTACGGCTAAGTATATAGTTCATAGTATATGCTAAGCCGCACACCGTATCGCATTCCGTTTATCCCCGGGGTATAGTCGCATTCAAACCGTTGCAGGAATATCATGAGCGCCGTATAACCTTGTTTTGAAACCCGCTATAATGAAAGAGTCCTTGTCCTTGTGATCTAACGCAGGTCAACATCCTGGGCCGGACTCATGACAGATCCATCCCCTCCCAACCCTCGAGCAAGTCAGCACCGCTTCCATCACCACCTAAGTTGCCGAAAATATCGTCGTCAGTCCCAAAACCGAGAGTCCCACCTGAGTCTGTGCCACCAGTAAGACCCATATCGCTTCCCGCTTGAGCGAGGTTCAGGCTGATATTGCCGTCGCCGGGCATCAACCCGTCACTTTGTGCTGCTGCTATCGCAGCAGCGGCGTTATCATCCAGGCCAAGGCCAAGGCCTGCTTGTAGCATCGTATCCGCTGGTTGAGGCATCATGAGCTGTGCCTCTACGCGTCTATACAAGCGCACGATATGCTCTGCCATTGCTGGATCCGAGCTCTGAATGAGTTTAAAGTCCTCGGCCTCGGATTTCAACGCTTCTCGCAGAGATATTCGTGTTTGTGGAACCACGGGAGGGCTGTTTGAATCGGCAAGCAATGTCATTTCTGGCGGTGGAGGGACGTTTGTCGCGTCCGGAGCGCAAATGAGTGCCGTGGCTATATCGTACATGACGCTGCAACTGCTAGCATCCGTTTGTTGTTTGAGCTCCTCTAAAATAATATTCAATAATCTTCTTGCCCCTAAGATCCTATGCGCGGCAAGGATCTGGCGGTGTGTGTATGAGGTTGGCATAATACTGATACCCGGTTGCAGACCCCATTGCAAAAAGCTCTGCATCGTATGTCGAACTGAAGCGGCGAGGCCGCCATTTGGGGTGCTGGCCCAAGCCTCAAGCTCGTTATGGCCCGCGCCAGCTGTGCGTCTTGATAGGCGAATATTATCTTTGATTGCACTAAGAAGTGGCTCGATCTCCTGACATTTGGGATCCTGTCTTTGATAAGATCGAAGGGAATGTTCTAGTGGTTTAGCAACAATATTAAGGACAGCAGAGAGCATGCTCTGCGCTTCGTCAGAGCCCTTCTTGTTGAGTAGAATCAACTGCAAGATCGTGATGACTGCCTTCTGATCCTGTCTGCTTTCTGTCCATAGCTGGTTCGACATATACGTGATAGCCACGACTAACGATGGGAGAAGAAAAGTATCAACCAAATCTAGTGGTTTCATCAGCATGAAGCCTCGCATATCGTCTGGGTATGCACTTACATTCGACGCCCGTTTTGAGACTCTCGTCGGCAAGGCACTTCGTATCACATGCGAGCATCATATTATGAAATAAGGTCGGGACAAGCAGATAGAACTCTTGAGGTGGACACGAAGACATGAGCTCGTCACCCAAGCCTCCAGTTTCCGAGTCAAAAAGACCTTGAATCCAGCCATCTAAATGTAACTTTTCCGAATCGGTGAGCTCGTCCAACGGTCGACTGACCTGGCCCTGATTAAGTAATTTCGCGACGAAAGAGTCTGAGGATCGAATTCCAAGATCAACAGCCGAAAGGTTATAGCGATAAACAAAGGCCAAGACAAGGAGGAGTATAGCGCCGAATTCCTCATAAACAGGTTGGTATTCCCCTTGGTCTTCATCATAGCGCCAGTTGTCTAAGACTTCACATAATGGGTGTAATATCGTTGCTGGCTTGCCAAATAGGAGCATCACATCTAAAGAAAGTGGCTTCTTGGCAAGTTGACTGCATAGAAGTTTGAGAGTCATAGTCTCTTTATTGGCACAGAGACGGCCAATCATCTTTTATGCGTTAGCGTGATAAACTCCAGAGGATCATGCACTCACCTCTATCAAGGCCTGGCAAACGGCCCCAACATTACCATCCATATTGTCTATATCGCGAACTAGCTGTTGTATCTGTTCTGGGTCAGCAATGCAACGCTCGACGAGCTTTTCCTTCACTTGGCGACCATCCTGTGGTAAGCTCTGATAGGTGATCTCGCCTAGCAAACTCTCGATACTTGCTTCTGGTATCAGACCGTGCAGACAGCATGCAAAACAGAAATCCTGTCGGACGCCGTCCGTAAATGCGTTATTGTTATTGGTCTCGTCAAACATGGCCGATAAGGTCGGAAAGGCGTTGGTATCAACCTGAGCAAGGGCCTCGGTGATACAGTATTGGGGGGTCAAAGGGGCAAACATTGAGTTTGCCAGATTAGCGAGCAATAGGGGAAGCTTATTGATCAGATACGATCGAAGAAATTGTCCGGTTTTCTGGCCCTCATTCCTGAAGACGGCATTGGCAAGGACATCAAAGGAGGCTAGAATTAGATCTATCGTTGTAGTTTGAATATCACCCTGAGCCTGTTTAGCGAATCTTCTCGGTTTAAATGTCAGAAACTGTACCTGATATCGGTTGTGAAGGTAGCTGAAAAGAACAGCGTCATCTATCAGTGGGCGTCCGACAAGCTAGACTACATTAATTTCTCGTACTAGAAGATGGAGAATACCGGTATTCACTCATACCGATGCATTCAGGTAGATGTATAAACCGGCTCTCGAGTTGGAAATTGGTAGATCGGGGATAACTATACTGTCGAGAGCCATGGATGATTCGAGATCGTCCAAATCCATATTTGAGACCAATTTTTTATCCTTATCGACGGGCTCGAAGGAGGCGAGGGTCTCGGTGCGGAAGAGCTCTAGCCGGCTCGCAATCTGGGACGCACTCTGTAGGATTGACGGGATGAAGGAAGTTAAACTCTCTGATAAGGTCCGTCGTACAGCTGGAGTCATATATAGGTTACTAGCTGGAAACATTAGGCGTATGGTGATGAGGGAGGGGTACTTTTAGCAGCCGGTCGACCCAATGCATTGAGGACATATTGATTCTCACAAACACTGAGGAGAAGCATGACAAAGGCAGCGCGAGCGGCTTCTATCTCCTCTCTGGAAGTATTTTGAAGGTGGCCCATGACGTCGTGGGCAAACGCCGCAAAGGCTGTGGTGTACATGGTCATCCATCGAGCCATGAGAACACAGATGCTGAGAGCTTCGCCGGTGCTCTTGATGCCGTTTCCTAGCCTGACGGCCTTCGACAGCCGGTAGAACAAGACTTCTTCGGGGCTATAAGAGCTTGCCCATCTCAAGGAGGCCTGGTCCCCGTCCTGCTGCTGGTCTTGGCCATGGTCTTGGCCGCCTGCACCAGCAGAGCGCAGATACACCTGCAACGTAGAGTACTTGTAGAGCGCGTTGAGGATGGAGGGCGTGTCGACCAGTTTGCGCTGGGTCAGGACTTCGAGGTAGCGCGGGATGCGCGGGTCGAGGCTCTCGTGGTTGGATGGTTGCGGTCGCAGGCAGATGTCGGCGACGACGACGGGCGGCAGCGGGTGCTTGTTATACAATAATGGCACATACGACCCGAACTCTTCCGGGTCAAGGCGGGAGTTCAAGCATTGCGACAGATACCTCGCCCATTGGCCTTGCGAGCTGGCCGGGTCGTTGGTTGCCGTATCGATGACCATATCCATCTGTCTCTCTGCAGGATAGCTTCGGTACACTACAACACTTATGCTTGCATTGTCGTATTTTCGCACATCGGCCCTAAAGATAGGTGCGTCAGATCGTGTGCTTGAAGTACCGTATTCCGTAGATGCCGCCTGATACTGGCGACAAGATTCGGCAATCTGGCAAAGGGGGGTTTTACCCCAGCGAAGATAGTGTTGAGGTATGCGTTTGAAGCTTAGAGCTCGAGCAACTGGAATGATAGGGTTTCCGATAAGATAATAATTCCCCGAGCTCTTATTTTTAGTACCCAATTACATCCCCGGCCCAGTTGCTACTAGATCACAACCAACCAAGTCAGTCACTACCTTCAATGTTATCTATCAACCACAACCCCAATATAACTGCATGTGTACAACATAAAGGAAACCTAAGTCGTCCCTTCTAAATTACGTTAAATCCCCAGGCATCGAGTAGCGCCTGTTCTTATAGGGCGGGTTTGCGGAGTTGTGGACCTCTTTGTTAGGTTACTTTTATTGCCTATGGAACCTGCCTCCCCAGGTAGCAAGTGGTATAGATAATATAATTACCGTTCTTAAGCTATACAACATGAAGGTGTATATTATAGAGCTTTGGAATCCTTCACAAACTCAAAAGCGCCTCTTGTTAGTATATACTTATTTACTTAAGTGTCGAACTCGAGATAGTGTGAATAAATGCGTAAAATCTGATCCTGTCGTCAATTGAAGTCCAACAACCAAGTTGGTAGTCTGCGTGGGAACCAGTGTTCAACGCTTCTATATGGTTGCATTCGGCCGCAGTCTCACCTTTGTGTGCACTCCGTACATAAGTCAGCCTCTTTATAACTTCATAATGGCTCCTGCCACATCTAATTTTTGTAGGGTACTAGAGTCTTGCCTACCTACGTCATGATCCTTAATGATGGCGCTCAATTGAACTTGTATCAACTTTGACGTTGGAAATCCGATTTACGGCAAGTCGGGCAAGGGTTATTTAGCGTTTCTTTATCGCCAATCTAGGTGGGCTTCTAGACTGGAGCTGGGGATTTCTAGAGAGTCTGATTGGCTGCCCGAGCTCTGGTAGGTTAGTTAGTTAGCCTACCACTTCCTGCCTAGGTACGCTAGATTTCTGACCAGATTGCAGCTACGGATAGCACCGCAGGGTAGAGTACTGAGCACTGAGCACACAACTTTCCGAGAGCTTCGCCTCCTGTCCATTGGTCTCTCCACATCTCCTCTTCGTCATAGTCCTCTGTTGCTCGGTTTCTTCCCCCAGTTCCCTTTTTCTTTTTTTCTTTTTCTTTACCTCCGTCCTTGCTTCCGGTCCTGAAATCGCCAGAATGGTTGCTCTTCGCTACTCTGTCCTCGCTGCGCTCGCGCTTCGCGTTGTATCTGTCTTTGCTCAGGAGGGCGATGTTGTAAGTCTCGGGTCTCTGCTATGAGACTGTCCCATGTCACGCGCGCATCGACATAGCACGAACTAATCGTATTGTGGCCTATATAGCCGCCTGCCGTCGAGGAGGAGATCAACACCGATGCTCCGGAAGCGAAGTTGAACGCCGACATTGTCGCCACCTTCCCCGAGGCCGACATCTTTGGTGTCAAGCTGGTCAATGGTCGCCCAACCAAGGCTATCATTGACATCACCAACAATGAAGACAAGCCCATCCAGGTCGCCTTTCTCGGTGGCCAGCTCATGCTTCCAGAGCCACTGAACAACGACGTCCCTGCGTATACCCAGGTCCTCCGCAACCTGTCGACGGTTCAGTACCAAGCTACTATTCCCGCTGGCGAGAAACAGTCGCTGCCCTACTCCTTCGTTCTGGATATGCAGCCTCAGGATGTCCGACTGCACCTCATCGGCGTCATTCTAGGCGCTTCCAACCAGATCTTCTCCGTTGGTATCCATGACGAAATCGTGAGCATTGTTGAGGCGCCTACGAGCTTCTTTGATCCTCAGATGTGAGACCCTCCTGTCTATTACTAGTTTGCCGCTCAATTGAAAGCTAACAACCCTCCTATAGCATATTCCTATACCTCTTCCTAACCGGCGCATTCGGTGGTACCTGCTACTTTGTTTACAAGACCTACATCGAAGCTTTCTTCCCTCAGGCCAAGAAGACCAGACCTTCCAAGAAGTCCAAGCCCTCATTCGAGAAGGAGCCCCTTTCTGGCGGCGAAGGTACTGCTAGCGGCAACGACAAGGGTTATGATGAGAGCTGGATCCCTGCCGACCACCTCAATCGCCCCACCGCGCGACGTGTGAAGAGTAGCGCAAGCAGCAAGTCTAAATCCAAAGGTGCTGAGTAGAAACGGCGCATTGCGAAATCAAGGTCAACCCCGAAGCATTAAAAGACACATTTTCGGAGACAAGGATATAATATGGTTTGGACACAGGTTAGCGGGTTGGTGCGGAATCATTAGCCTGGGGTAGGAAAAAAGACACTGTATTTCTTCGGTTTATCCGCCATGTTGTATAGTTACCAAAATCGCGCGCATCGCAATAAAGACGAAAATACGAAACTTGCGGCAAACCAGTCTTCTAGCTCATACAGGCTTGGTCCTCAGAGGCACCTACTGAGCTGTCGTGATTTAACGCCCTTCGCGCGATATCCGTGAAGGTGGTTGCTTCACTGGTTGATCTTACGTGTTCAATATGAAGCAGCAGTTAGGGAGCTCAGTTATGCATTTTCGAAGTTTCGTCCATTGCCTTCCTAGCTTCAAGGGCGGCATAATTGCGCTTAATGGCGGCTTGAATGAACTCGGACGCAGAGACAGCGGGATACTTCTTGAGCGGCCCCTGAATCCGACAAGACTTAACCGGCTGGTTGAAGTACGCCATACTATACCGGGGGCCAAAGTAGTCCACTGTGGGATCTCTCGGTGTCCTCACGCGGTGAAGCGTCGACTTGAAGCGATCATCGCTCCAGCTCATCAGAAGATCCCCACTGCGATGTGAGCATGAGTATGAGGGGTGTTACATTTCTTTTGCCCTGCGGGATCAAGGATGAGAAGGTGAATGGTATGTAGAGTGCTTACATGTTGCAGATGATCTCGCCTTCCTCGGGCTCGACCTTCGTCCACGTGTCCCCAACCCCGAACTCGGTGAACACGTCGCGGCCGGGGCAGATCTCAAGCCCGCTCTCCCCGGGCCGCTGGAACAGCAGCGTCAGCAAATCCCAGTCGGCGTGCGCGCCACCGCGGCAATAGGTCTCCGGGACGGGGACAGCAGGGTCGAGCGGGAAGTAATGCAGTAGTCGCAAGACGGTCTGAAGGTCCGGGTCCGCGACGTCGTGCGCGCGCACGAAATACTCGTCGTCTTCCATCCCGAGACCCCGCGCCAGACAGACCATCAGCTTTTCCGAGACGGCTTGCACCTTACGCATGAACGCTAGGCTGGCCTCGCGAAACCCCGGGAGCGTCTCCTCGGGCAGCCAGACGCCGTCCATCGCCGGCCCGTACTGCATCTGGTACGACTCCTTCTGGTCCGGCTGCCCCGTGCTCGGACGCACCTGCGCCGCCTTCTCCCAGCCCGTGTTCCGCGGCGTGTAGGGCACCGTGGCTTTCACGGCGTCGGGCAGGGCGAAGAAGCGCTCTGCCTGCGCGAATTGCGCGCGTATTTCGGCTGGGGAGATCCCGTGGTTTACTATTGCGAAGAAGCCGTCTGTCTCGGCTGCTGCTACCAACTCAGCCGCGATGACGTCGCAGCGCGCGTCGAAGTCATGCAGTGAGATCTTGGGGATTGTGCGGTTGGAGTATTTGGTCCCGTTAGCCATTTCTTGTCTCTGTTTTAGACTTCAAGGCAGTGTTATTGGGGGTCATGGACTAATTTTTTGAGCCGTCCCTCATTCAAGTTTGCTGACGCTGAGTATTATTTGTTCTTGTTTTGAAGACAGATCTATTCTGAGCTCTCTGAGAAGTCTTGCATGAACCGCTTGCTTGTAAGCGTGAAAGCCCCGCCCTTTTGAGCAACGTCAAGGACTCTATACTTAAGGGATGAGACGGCGTACAGCGGGAGTGCCCGGACCCTCAGCTCTGATAGCTATTTGAGCTCTATCTGACTTTAGTCCAGCATATTACACACAGCTCAATTCCCTTAGATGTTTGCTCCATCACTTGTAGCCGTCTCTTTTTTCGTATGGTAGACCAACACTCCTCAGTGTTCACTATCCTTGTAGGATACATTTTACAGCAAGCGATTGAGGAAGGTGAAGACGACGTAGCCATATAAGTGTAGAATTTCAGCGTCGAAAGTATAGACGGTTAGGTTCTGCGAACCTGATGAGGATAATCGATCATCAAGTACCTCCATCTTGTATGTGAGTTTTACTTAGCAAACGAATTCCTAAACTGCCGCAAAAGATGGGCTTCCCTCTAGCAGGCAGAAAAGCCGCCATAGTGTCAAATAATAAGCGGTGATCTAATCTCATCTTCAAAGTCACAGAAACCAGTCATCACAGAGCCTGAACTCCGGTTCGGACTTGTTAAGCTCCAGCATACGTATCCGGGAATATCATGCCATAGCCCAAGGCTCGCGGGGTGATTATAAGTTGGGCATGTTGATTCATTGTTATTTCCCGGGAGCCTGCCGCAGCAATGATGCTATTGTCCGGCATTCATGATCATCGAATCAAGAGTTCAGCACATTTTTGGACCGGTCAATGGTGTAGGCCATTTCAACTAAACAACTCAACTCTACTGTGTCCAAGCACGATCCAATGGATGAATACGATCAAATGACTCTTACGGACACAGGTGTTGTTGATAGAACATTCATTGCGCGGAATTATTTGTCAGATGGGAGCGCGACCAGAGCTCAATAGCTTCGCCGAACCGGCATTGAGATAGGCAGACTAAGTCTGCAGACACAACCTTTGTGCGACTTCCATGTGACATGATAATAACCTATATGGCACATTATGTATGTATGTATTTCACACACGTACCTTCCTTAGAAAATAAATAACAAACTTTACGTAAGATGTCTGGCTGAAGAAGTCACTGCTTAGGTAGGTAGGTAGGTACTTGCCTACAGTAGGCTTGCAATTAGCCTGGGCTATTGTCGCTTTTGCCTGTTTCCCATCCAGGTTAGCTCATAGACAGTGACAAATATACTGTACCTGCGCATACTATTGTACCAGATAAGCTATCTATATACACTGTGCACGCGTCGGCAGGAGCTGCGCGCTCCTGGTAGCTCCTAGCAAACAAAGCATATGGTACATACATTTTCCCACCCGGCTTGAAACTCCTACATTCTCTCATTCTCCCACCTCCCAGTCGTCGCGTCCTAACCCAACAATTTTCACCATTTTCCCGTCCTTTCAATTCATCCCTTTGCGACACACGGAAATTTTCTGAATTTTCTACGATTATTTTACCAATTTAATTTCGCTCCTTCACTCTCACACATCTAGTCATGGCGCCCACAAGACCTGCGCGCGCTGCTGCTAAGGAGAACGGCACTCCTACAAAGGCCACTGACGCTGAAGCCCCAGTGAAGCGCGGCCGCGGCAGGCCTCCCAAGAACGGCGTTTCAGCTCAGCCAAAGAAAGCCCCTAGTGGCCGTCCTCGCGGTCGCCCCCCGGGAACTGGCGGTGGTGTTAAGAAAGCGACAGCAAAGACGCCAGCCAAGAAAGCTGGTACGAGTGGTCCCGGACGTCGAGGCAGACCTGCCAAGGCCGCAAGCACCTCTGCAACTCCTAAAAAAGAAGCTACTCCCAAGGGCGCGAAGTCCACAACCAAAGGCTCCGCCGTCAAGGGACGCAAATCTAGGAAGAGCGATGTTGAAGAGCCTGAGGAGGACGAGATCGATGCCGAAGAAGGTACGTTTGAGCATGATATCCTCACTGAAATAGCTATCGACTGACGAGTTGCCATGATCACAGAGGATATCGTTGAAGCCGATGTCGGGATGGACGATGACGACGCTGCCGGTGACGATGACGACGATAATGTCCTGGACAACGAGTTAGAGGTAGCAACCCCATCCCCCCAAATGAAGCAAGACGAAAATTGTCTTCACTTCTATTCTACTTAGACTGACCGAGGCGCCCTCCGTAGGATTAGAACAATAACGAGAGACCCAGACTGCCGGTCTTGGCAAGTCTCACCACTGCTTTTAGGAGAATCAGTGGTGTCGGCAAGCTACTATGACGCCCTGGGCAGGATTGGGGAGAATCTGGCTATCGTTATCCGCCAGTATCTATTCTATGCCTTGGATGCGCAACCACAATGTGCCCGAGGCTTGTAACAAAACAAGGGTAATCCAGTTTGATGATGAAGGAGACGCGGAGTTGGGCGAGTTCTCATACGGTTGTCTGTATTCTTGAAGAATAATTGCAGGGCGGTTCTATTTATGCTTGGTCTCTTCCTAATGATAAGCTTACGCCTTGCCATAATATAAGATCCTTACGGGGTTTTCGTCAATTCCATGCAGCATTGTAGGTTGTGTATACCGCCAACCTTAGTCCTGCATTCTATATCCCTGCATTGAGCCCCACCGGCGCGTCTCATCGCGTAGGTATCGCATCGCACCATGCGGTGCTGTGGCTTTGAACCTTTCAGTCCTTCATCTGAACTGCACTATCGATGAACGCCTAACTTTGACGCCCTACGTCCTCTATTTTAATTCTTTCAGGCACATGTCTTGTTATTTCATTCTTTCTTCCACTCCTCAAACTCTAGATCTAGGTGCTCCTTGAGTTTCTTGAACTGGTTTCCGAAATTTCTTCCGCAGCGCCAGCACCGCATATCTCTTTCGAGAAAGCCCTCACGTCCAGGATGCCGCCGGGGGTCATCGGGCGCCAATGGAAAATCGGCGACGTCGATTAGGAAGGGCGTGTTGAAGGATTGGTAGTGCTTGCGGTGACGCATACATTGCGACACCATGTCTCGCGATAGTACGTGAACGTGCAAGTCGTTCATGGAAGGGTGCGCATGGACACCGACGAGCAGTTCCTTCTCCCAGTCGCGACCTTCTGGGAGCGGTGTCGTGTCGTCCCACTCCACATCCCCGTTCAGAATGCTCTCGCGTAGCTTGTCCTGCGCGCTGAAGCGCCCGTATCGCCGCTGCAGCTCCTTCGCTACGAGACGCTTCAGCCGCGCTGTCTCGGCCTGCACGGCGGCGAGGAACTCCGGGTCTTCGAAGGCGTCGAACGGGTGCAGACGACTCCGCGGCGAGCGTGGTAGTAGGAGTGTGTGCACCGTCGATTTCGGATATAAGTCGTTGATGGCCACGAAGGATTCGTTGTGGTAGATCACGCGGCTCGGTGGGAAAGATGCCGGGTCCGCTGTGTATGCGCCGAGCCCATCACGCGCTTTGAGAGTCCCCGTAAACGCGCTCCGTGTAGATGCTAGAGTCTGCGGTTCCCGTGGCCTTTTAGGCTTGGGAGCCATGAGCTCTGCGACTTGACATCGGCGTCAGCATTGCACCTTGCGACTGAGAGCCGAGTGGGATCATTATGTCTCCTTTCGGCTCTAGGTTAACGGTTAATGCTTAATGGTTGCTCACATGCATTCCGCTTCGTTTCTCGTTTTACGCCCGCAGAACTTGGTTCGGGTGCCGGTGCGTTCCCGGTGATTTCCTCTTTGGTAATGGCATCTTCTGGATCGGATTCTGTACTGGACATAATCGGGTTCCTCCCAGGGAAGCTCGTGAGGGCTCTTCTGTCAAAGTAGAAACGGAGACTGGACGAGGTAGGTAGGCCAGCTAGCTCAATAAGCTTAGATAAGGACCGATTTAGTGACTACATCAGAATAGTCAGGTATAAAATCAATATTTGGGGAAAGCGCCACGTTCAGTAGCAATCCGGTAACCATTAAGCTACAGTAACTGAGCATCACACTTGGATGTCTACAGGTACGTAACAAGAGTTTGACCTAACCCCGCGATCTACCCGCAGTTACCTAGGTAAGCTTGGGTACAGTGGAGTGGGTTACTGCTCAAGCTTTATACTAAAACGCTAGCTCCAATTTACACAAGCGACTTCTAGGTTTGATACAGTTGAGATAATACAATGCACTGTGCTAATTACCCTGGAGTGAAGCTAAAATTTCCCTACAGAGGCGCCACTTTGCCCGATATTTACTGCTCACACTCTAGACTAGGCCTTTGCCTCTTTGAGATACTGTTGAAGGCTCCTACAAAATATAACCTACGTCTACCTATGGCTTGCCAACATGGTCAAAAAGGGGAAGGATAAGGCGAAGGAAAAAGCCACGGCTCCTCCGCCGCAGGCCTCAGCCAGTTCCTCCAAGAAATCTGCGAAGCCAGGTCACAAACCGCCACAAGAAGATGACTTCATAGTCTTCACCAACTCTACGAAGGACACCAAGCCCAAGAAAGGCGGCCAGGGCTCGTCGAAGGGGAAAGCAGTCGACGATGAGCAGTTACCCGTAGGCCCGCCGAAGCCAACCGTGAAGCAAATCATCGGAGGTTCCAGTTGGACCGGAAAGCTGCCCGTCAATCTCCTTTCGGAACACTGCCAAAGGCAAAAATGGGATAGGCCAGATTACCAACCTGTAAGCGGTGTCGCCGTGATGACCGTTTGTACTTAGTTAATGTGAAACCCCTCTGTCTAGATTAAAGGCTCGCAAGGCTTCTCATACTTTGTTCAGCTCAGTGCCAAAAACCCCAAGACTCATGAAGTGATCAAGGTGCCACCCTTTAAAATACATCCGGATTACAAGCATTTGGTCACAAGGGAAACTGCATTAGAAGCTAGACATGCTGCCGCCACGTATGCACTGTTCCGTGTTTGTAGTATGAAGAACATCCATACTACACTACCACCGGACTATAGGTCACTGTGGAAGCAGTTCGAGGCCATCAAAGCAGAAGACGTCAAGAACAAATTGGAATGGATGTATGATGCTGATCCATTCTCAACTTTGAAGCGACGTGAAGATGAAAAAGCCGCAGCCGAGAAGAAGAGGAAAGAGAAGGAAGCGATTGAGGCGAAGGCGAAGAATATGCCCGGTGCCGCCGGCCTAGTTCTGCGGAGCAATGCCACATCCACGTCAGGTTCTAGAGGTGGTTCGAACCCAATGAAAGGGTGGACCACCGTCCCCAAGATTGAAATGGGCCGCAAGACACGGTCTCAGCTTGAGGATTTAGTCCGGAGAGAGGTAATTTGGAACCCGTATGGGGTTCTGATGCCGCCATCTCAGAGGGAAGCTGTGGTGAAGGAGCTTACTGAATCTGGTTTCCGTCGAACTCACGTCGAAGAAGCTGTAGACGAATGCAAGGATCGTGAGGAGACCCTTGAGTGGTTGTTGGTCCATGTTCCTGAAGACGATCTACCTAGATGGGCGTTACCTGAGAGCTACGCAGCCGGTATCTCGGTTGCTGCAATTTCGGACTTGAAACGAGAAGCTGCGATCAAGCGTTTGTCACAGTCCGGATATTCTGCGGAACTCTGCAAGGAGCTTTACGAGCAATATAATCACGACGAGGGTCGAACAGCTGAGGCGTTACAAGATTCTCTTATATCTAGTGGTAGTGATTCTACACTACCCAAGCAGACTGCCGAGGAACCTCTCTTTTTCGGCTCTCCTGAGGAATGTTGGAATGAGGAGATGGAAAGTTTGAGCTCAGTGTTTGGAGACCACTTCAAGCGAATATCGGAGGAGGTTTGCCAGATTTCCATCGAGTCCGTTAGGAATGGACCCAAGAAAGATATTGAGACATTCGCTCAGTTTCGCAGATCTTCTCGGTACCCATCTGAGGTTATCATGTCCTTGGTCGCTGATCTTCCTTCTTACATTAAACTCAGCGTTGTCAAGAAGACCCTTGGTCACCTCGTTGAATCACTGAGCGAAGAGCCCATGAAGATCTACTTTGCGGTCGATTGGATACAGCAGAATATCAATGATATTATTGAAAATCCTGGCAAGCTTCGAGATATATCTGGTGTGGCTTCTGCAGCCGTAGAGGAGCGGAATACCCACCTGGTTAAACGACGTCAAATTCGACATCCTAAACCTCTACCAAAGGACATTGATACGAGAAGCAAAGAAGAGTGGCAAAGATTACAAGAAACATCAGAGATGAAGGAAATGCTTCGCCAAAGACAAAGGCTGCCAGCTTGGCAAGTCAGGGACCAAGTAGTCGAGACTGTTCTGCAATCACAAGTCACGATTATTGCTGGTGAGACAGGTTCTGGCAAGTCCACTCAATCAGTTCAGTTTATACTTGACGACCTGTATAGAAAAGGACTTGGAAATGCAACCAACATTATATGCACACAGCCCCGTCGTATTTCTGCCCTCGGCCTTGCGGACAGGGTCGCCGAGGAACGGTGTTCAGAAGTTGGCCGTGAAGTTGGTTATTCAATTCGTGGAGAGAACAAGACTAGCGCGCAGACTAAAATCACGTTCGTGACTACCGGTGTACTGTTGAGGAGGCTGCAGACTTCAGGTGGGCGAGCCCAGGACGTGGAAGCGTCTCTAGCCGATGTCAGTCATATCGTGATCGACGAAGTCCATGAGCGCAGTCTAGATACCGACTTTCTTTTGAGTATCATCCGAGACGTGTTAAAACGCAGGAAAGATCTTAAACTTGTCCTAATGAGCGCTACGCTTGACGCTGCGGCCTTCGAAAGCTATTTCACCTCTGAAGGGTTAAAGGTCGGACAAGTTGAGATTTCCGGCAGAACTTTCCCTGTTGAAGATTACTACCTCGACGACATTATCCGGATGACGAACTTCACACTGGAAAGATACCGCGGCCGCGACGACGATTACGACGAAGGACTCGTAGATAAAGACTCCCAAAGCAATGAAGACTCTGTCAAGAAAATTATTCAGAAACTGGGGTCTCGTATCAACTACTCATTACTAGTCGAGACAACAAAGGCGATCGACGAAGAACTGTATCATGCCAATAAGAAGGGCGGCATTCTCATCTTCCTACCTGGAGCTGGCGAGATCAAGCGGACTGTTGACCAGCTGCAGTCCGTTTCATCACTCCACGTCCTACCACTTCACGCATCGCTAGATACGCGAGAACAGCGGAGAGTTTTCAAAGCCCCACCACCTGGAAAGCGAAAAGTGGTGGTTGCAACTAATGTTGCTGAGACCTCCATTACAATTGACGACATTGTCGCTGTAATCGACACGGGAAGAGTCAAAGAAACCAGTTTTGACCCGCAGAACAACATGCGCAAGTTAGAGGAGACCTGGGCATCACGTGCTGCGTGCAAGCAACGACGAGGGCGTGCTGGACGTGTACAGGCCGGGCAGTGCTACAAACTCTACACAACAGGCCTCGAAGAACAGATGGCAGAACGCCCAGAACCTGAGATTCGTCGCGTACCGCTCGAGCAGCTCTGTCTATCTGTTCGAGCTATGGGCACAAGAGATATTGCCGGTTTCCTAAACCGGACGCCTACACCGCCAGCCATTACGGCAGTAGAAAACGCCGTCAGAATGCTGCAACGCATGGGCGCACTTGACGGTGATGAGCTTACAGCATTAGGTCAACAGCTCGCCATGATCCCAGCCGATCTCCGCTGCGGCAAATTGATGGTTTACGGCGCGATATTCGGCTGCCTTGATGATAGCGTTACAATTGCCGCAATCCTTAGCACGAAGAGTCCTTTCAACTCACCATCAGATAAGCGTGATGCAGCCAGGGAAGCACGTATGCGCTTCGCTAAGGGGGATGGTGACTTACTCACGGATCTACGAGCGTTCCAGCAATGGCATGCTATGGTTAAACAACGTATCCCACCACGACAAGTGCGGAGCTTCTGTGACGACAACTTCCTCTCGTACCAAACATTGTCAGACATATCAACCACGCGAACGCAATACTACTCGGCGCTCACGGAAATTGGCCTCGTCGCCACCGCTACGACTCAAACTCCCGAGACCGCCACTATCTCCATACCCCTCCTTCGCGCGCTCACAGCCTCAGCTTTCACGCCCCAGATCGCGCGCATCCAGTTCCCTGATAAGAAATTCGCCGCATCAATATCAGGCGCCGTGGAACTAGACCCCGAGGCTCGTACAATAAAATACTTCACCCAGGAGAATGGTCGCGTCTTTATCCATCCCAGCAGCGTGCTCTTTGATAGTCAGGGTTTCACAGGGAATGCGGCGTTTGTATCATATTTCACGATGATTTCTACCAGCAAGGTCTTTATTCGAGACTTAACGCGTAGGTCTTTTCCTTTCTATTCTCCCCTCACCCTAACCACAGAAAGTCTTAGGCCTTACTGACATATCCGGGATTCTGTTTTAGCATTCAATGCATTCACTCTTCTCCTCTTTTCCGGCGCTATAGAGCTTGATACGCTAGGCAGGGGCCTATTAGTTGATGGGTGGCTTCGGTAAGTTTTCTGATTCGTATTGCCTCTAATCTGGCCCTTGCTGATGTCGTGGTACTGCAGGTTACGCGGCTGGGCACGTTTAGGTGTTCTTGTGTCAAGGTTAAGGGGCATGGTGGACAATGTTATCGCAATGAAGGTCAACAATCCGCATATGGATGTCCGGGACAACGAGGTCATTAGAATGGCGGCAAAACTTATAGAGTTCGACGGATTAGACGCTTAGAGTTGGACACATGGGGTGGCAGGATTAAATAGACCACCATAGCGTACAATAAGCCAGAGGAAGCTAATCTTCGCGCTGTGTTTTTAAATACCGTCCAACAGTGTATTACCAATTGGTGCGGCGTGCTTAGCATTCTCATGATCACACTTCCATAAGACAGTGTATGGCTCCAAAGTTCGTCATTCCTATCCTAGCTGGACTTTCTTTCTCAGAGCGCATTATCTATCTAAAGGGCATACGGGGCAAGACAACATGAAAAGTGTCGATTTTCTACGATTCTTTAGACAGGCTCAGCTATAAGTAATGTCCCAGTCTCCGGGAAGCTTGGTCATCCCTACACACGTATATGTAAGTTAAGATGTCAATCAAACAACTATGAAGAAGATGAACAACGGAAAACTTCAGGTCCCATCGCCCCCACAAGACCCAGTAACACCATAGGAATGATTTTGACTTACAGCCCTCAATATCCTCTGGAACTGTCTGCTTAAGCGTGCACTTCATCGCGTCGTCCGAAGTCTGGCTCTTGAGCTGGGAGCAGCGGTCGTTACTGCACCTTGCGTCGAGGGCGCGCTGAAGGGCATCACCCTGCCATCCAAATAGATAATCACCGTGCTGCCCGTATCCCTAAACTCATGGTTAGTGCCGGATAGATCTTTACCCCAACGAGAAGAGAAGGAGAAAGGGGGCAGCATGAGAGAGAGGGAGACTAACTGTCCTATAAGTGAGCAAGCCAGGCGGTTAGTTACATCTGTCAATTTCAAAGAGTACGCTTGATTTCAACTCACCCGTCACCCATCGAGTAAACGAACGGCTGGGATCCGTCTTCGGGCCAGAGATCCCTCGAGTTGAACTCGCGAGTATCCCACATGACCTCGTACATCAGCTGCGGCAATCTGATGGGGTGGCTCGCGGGACACGGGGCCAGAGATTCGAAAGTGCCGTTTACGGGGTACGCGACGTGGCTCTTGTGGTCCGGCGAATCGACGTTCACGCCGTCCCAGCAGGTCGGGAACGTGATGGTCGTGCGGATGCCGCCCTGGCAGAAATCCGGCGGGAGCGAAGCTGTGTCCATGGGCCCCGCGCACGGCGCACCGCCGAAGGGGACTTGGTTCACGGTCGTGAAGCACCGGTGGCAGAGCTGTCTTTGCTGGGTCTCGCCGGAGCGCAGGGTCGAGTCGCCTACTAGCATGCGGAAGCCCTTGAGTCTTTATTAGTTGGTGCGATCATTGGAGGATAAGAAGAAGTAGTATCTTCCGAGCCTTGTCCTTCACTGGAGAAATATAGCCCCTGAGAAGATAGGTGTCGTCAAGACGAATTGATACTTACAGGCTTGAACGCTGTGACTTTCGATTTCCCATCGTACGGCGGGATATAGTAGACGGTGATTCCGCCATCGGCCTTAAGGCCCATGTTTACCATCTATATAGAAATTAGTTATCTGAAACTCGCAATTCTGTTGTCGAAAGGTGCTGGGAATGGGAAATTACCTGCGGGACCCTCTTCAGAGTGCCGTTGCGAGCGCGGAAATAGAGATTCGCGGTCCAATAGTTACTGAAGTCCTCTGTATAAACACATCAGCGTTATAAACTTTCAGACGAGGCGTTTAGCGTGAATATAGTCGGAGTACAACTTTCAGATAAACTACGCCCGAAGACATGTACTTTCCCCCAAGACTCGCGAAGGGAGCTAGATAAATAGAGACTCAAATTCGAGGATTGACTCACCAGAGAACGTACACGACGTACACGTAGAATTCTCAACGGGATCAAAAACTTCCGGCGGCATGCTGGCCCGGAACGAATTCCCACCGCCAACCTGATGCGTGTGCGGACTCTGTATCTCGCCAGGCGACACGAGGGGATCGAGACGCTCGATCGTCAACCGCGAGCAAGAGAACCGGAGCATTTGCTGAGCTATCGCCGCGTCGGATAGAAGCGCCGCAAGGGCGGCGAGTGGCTTGAACCCGTGCATGTTCGGGTGGTTGTCTTTGGTTGTTGAAGGTGTTTCTCAATCCCTTTGCTCCGTGAAGTCTTGTCTAATGAGGCGAAGCTGTCTTCCAGGTAAGCTAGAAACGGTGACAAGCTATGGGAGCGTAGACATATGTAGACACTGCAGGAGGAGGCTCTTTGATAAGCAGCCAATGTATATCCCTGGCTCTCAGAGTGGTTTTGCCGTACGCGCAGCAGTATCTTAATTCATTTTAGATATCCATCCTCCAATAGTGTTACAGTATCCTCAATACAGATCATCGCGTAGATGCAGCCAACAGAATTGCCGCAGGCTAGATATTAAAGAATATATCCGCGGCTAAACACCTTGCAGCGATGATCGAAAGTGACTGGTGGAGGGTGATTTGGTAGGATAGGAGATACTTCTGATACCTTTTCGCCGGCCAATCGCGGTGATATTATCGTGGTTGGCATGAAAAAAATAAGTGTCTAGTGTTCAGTTTATGATAGAGTTGCATGTTATGTGTGAGGCTCTGCTGGTGCTATGCTAGAGGGGACATTGGAAAGCTGCTACTGTTTGAATAGAAGCCTTTTGAGACCCCTATGATATTTCGGCAAATAACAGAGAGCCTCTATATACATAAGCATTCTGCAGGGCTATGTACAATTTTCATAGATCTATAAGACCGTTTCTTGTTAAGCGCTGTTGATACTCATATCTCTATACTTTAAGATGGGTAAGATATGTAACATTGACCAAGCCCCCTAGAGCCAATACATTCCGATAACGCTTCGCTATTTACACAGTAACGACAGGCAGGAATTCCTATGAAAACACCTGACAAACTCATCGTGCGTACATCGAAACGAAACACAACTTTATAGCGTGTACAAGTAGTGCGGTATGATAGTAAACTCAGTAACCTGTCCCAAATTCGGCAGAGGGTCCGACGTTCCCACAAACTGATACTTCGTCCCGTTAGCCGCACTCCAGTTATGGTGCACGGTCGTGATATCCGTGGCCACGGAAGCCCACAGCGAGACCCCAGCGCTGGCGGGCGTGCACGCCGGGAAGACGGTAGGGTCCGGGTTATAATCGTAATAGCACGAAACACTGAACCCCGGGGCGCCGAGCGCGTAGCCCGCGGGCGCGCTCGGCTTATATTGCATGCCGCGCAGGCGGCCGGCGCTATCGCGCACGAAGTCGGCGTCGGTGGCGCTCCAGGCGCCGAAGTCGCCCACGAGACCCGGCAGCGAGGTCACGGCGTCGCCGACCTGCAACGTGAAGGGGTCGAGCGGCACGTCGTACTGCGGTGACGCGGGCAGTTTGCCGACACCCGAGGAGACCTTCCTGTAGTTGTCCGCGCCGCGCCATTGGTGCCGCACCGTCACGGCCAGCGTCTTGTAGTCCGTGTACGCGTAGACGGCGGAGAAGGCGGGCTGCTGCTGCTGCGCGCTCTTCCAGGTGCATTCTGTGCCGTTGGACGCTGCGCCGTTGTAGACGAAGTAGGCGTCGCAGCGGACGTCGAAGGCTGGCGCGCCGGCGATGTAGCCTGCTTCTGCAGATACGTCGAATGAGGCACCAGATAAAAGGCCGTGGCCTGCGAACAGTGCTGTGCCGTCGGTGGCGGTCCAGGTTGCGGTAGCTCGGGCCTCTTGGCTGGAGGCGGGTGCCGCGATGGCTACGCTCGCGAGCGTGGTGATGGAGGCGAGAAGCTTGCCGTACATGTTGAGGGTAGGATGGTGGTGTATGGGAACGAGGAGTGTCGATGGACGTGATGATGTCGGTGCTCATGTATCATTCCCGTCGTGAGCATCTCGTCGACTTTATATATACACTTTGAGACGCTGGGGTTATTAGCTGTCGGCATTCTCCCGGACTCTCATCGCTTTCTCCTTCTCGTTGGCGTCCTCGCCAGGTCCTGCCGTTCTTCTCACGATCCCGTCTAAGCGCCCATACTGCTTACTGCCTCCTGCACGGTCTGCTTCGTCATATCCATCCTGCTAAACTCTGTACGCTACGCTAGACGGGTCTTGGCGATGTCGTCGCAAGCGTGATCTTAACATGAGGGTTTCTATTCCCATCTCGCAGCTACGGGTCGATAGAAAACATCCGATAGTCACTTCATCTCCAGCACGGCAGTTTCCGTGAATTTGACACAGCCATGCCGTTTTCCATAGCATCTTTCGTGCCTTAAAAGACTCCGTTGTTGTCGACGAGTCTGATGAGGCTGCCGCGATGTGTTTGGCTACGGTACGGACACGGCCTGGAATAGAATAACGGTAACCCCTTCCAGCATGGACCGCGTCGTTTTCCAAGACGGATTGCCCGCCATACGACTTAACTCTTTCGAACTTCGAGAATGAATCCACATCGAAAGGCTAGTTTGCCAAGCCGTAATACTTGGCTGGGAGTCTAGATGGCCGCGTCCGTCCGCGACGGGATTCTGGTAGCCAGCCGTAGACCTTCTTGGCCTGGTAACGTCAAGAAAGGCTAGATTTTTTTCGAGATATCAATCTTTCGTAGGTGCACACGCTCGTCACAATTCGAATCTTGTCGTCTTTGTCATCTCCTAGCAGCGTCTCACACCGACCTGTAGAGAGAGCAACGTTAGAACACTAGTCATTTTATAAGCCCTAGTAGCGTGCTGGGTATACTTATCTTGATTTTAAATAAGCAAACTTACGGCTTTCAAACTACAATATTAGGTAATTATTAGATCCTCCGCCTTTGCTGTGCCTTACGCTGGCGTACAACTAGCCAAAAAGGAAAGAGGAAATAGCGAAGGTTGAATGGAATTTAACTGGTGAGTGCCTAGGCTATGTAGACACGCAATTTATGTTAGGCTTTGCAAGAGCAAAATTAGTACAGCTCAGAGCAAAGCCCAGTCACATAGACACCAGCCTAGTACAGTCTTCGGCCGCGCCTGAAATCTGCAACTTATATTCCGGTATCATTTTTTTCCTCAGAAGATTCGATAACTTTACGACCTCACGAGTTTTAGCAGCTCAATACCAAGGGCGCCCCGTTGAACACTCGGAATGCTTTAAAACCCAAGGTATTACAGCGTGAAAGAGTCTTCTCTGTACTCAATATGTCGCTTTTCTTCTACATTACGTCCAACGTGATGTTACCTAATAACTATTGCATAGAGGGATTCCGGCCCATGTACTGGACTTCCCATTTAAATTCCACTCTTCCAGTTGAACCTAGAGATTTCGCCTTAAGTAGGACGTCTAATGCCATAATAAGATTACATGAGTGTTTTACAGATACAACGCCTCGTCTGTCCACTATGCATGCTGTTTATTCCCACCGATGTAAATGCAAACCATAGACCCAAAACTAATCGACTCATTGCAAGAAGGTGGCGCTTTAGCAAATAATTCGTCATACCAATTCGGTTCTCGCAGCGTAACTTCGGCTGTTCCGGCGTCGAAATTCCTACTCCCGTAATTCGCCGAATGTGGTATATGCAGTTTCAATGCAAGTCGTCAAAATGTATCCTCCAGCTGTACTTTTAGTACCACTTTAAGTCAAGCATCACCTTCGCTGTTAGTATAGTCCTTTCCAGGATTGCCACTAGTAATGGACTTCCTCAAATCTTCATATGCATGAACAGTACCATCGGGGATGAGGTAAAACTGTCATGGTAACTTTATTGTACGATGCATTCCCGGTCGGGAAACTCCTTGTCCTTTAATCTGGCCTTGTCAAAGCGTGTTTTGGATTTGCCCCTTTTCTGATTCGGATCCTTATTCTTGTCTTTCCCTTTAGAATACGGCCGAGGGGTTTCCTCTTTCTCTTCCGATTCATCCGACACTCCGTTGACAATTACGATGTCACTGTCTTCGTCAGGAGACTCATATGGCAAGTCTTGTAGGGGCTCCTTGCTGGGTCTGATGAGTCCAAATCTCGACATCGTCTGACTGATTCTGGTCTCGCCAGCTTGGCTTTGTGGCCGGCTCTTACTAGACGATTTGAGTCTTGCGGCAACACGGCTAATCCTTTGTGCCGTTCTCTCCTCGCCGGGACTAACGGCGGGTGAGTGGTCATTGGAAGTCGCGCCGGAACTGGGCCCCATTAACTCGCCGTATGCAATGCTACCACGTCTAGAGACGTTAAGAAATCCGTCCTCGTCGGCAAAGCTACGACGCGATGGCCGCTCCAAATCAACCGAAAATCGTATGCTGGGAGTCGCCGAGGGCATGCTGCTTGAATGTTCGAAATAGCCACTAGATTTCCGGGACATTGTCTGGTGCTCTTGATATTCTGGGACATTTGGGGCAGTGGCTGTAGAGTTTCCATCATAACTTGTATCATCGTATGCTGGAGGACCTGCCTCGATGCTTCCAACCGAACTAGCAGCCACATCGACAATAGGAATGATTTGGTAAAAGAGGAGATAGGGCATCTCTTGCTTCAAGGACTCCTTAATATCGTCGACGGCAGTAACGCGCTCATCCGCGAGATCATCAAATTTGACCCATTGCGCCTCTTCATAGTCAGGAGGAGGATCTTTGTCATGCCGCCGGTTATCGGTTAAGAGCTTAGGTGCTACCCGGCAAAAGGAGATGTAATGCCCGGAATGTAACGAGTCCCCACGGTGGCAGATTACGGACTGAAGCACCAGCTTATACTCAGCAGTGAGGCCGCCTTCCTCCACATGCCTATCGTCAATAATGAAGTGCGGTAATCTAAGGCTGTCGGGTATATCAATGTAGGTGTTTTGACGCTTCGTGATTCCGTTCTTATCCATCATGTAGCGTTTCAAACAGATACCGACGACTGGACGCTGACTGAAGTGTCGCGCAACCTCCAGATCGCTCTTCGGTTCTGAATTTGTTGCTGAGTGCCAAGCTATCAACATATTAGTTTTGCTAATCACGATAAAGAGCAGCATGTTGTAGGTGACTAACGTATCAGCTTGAAGAATTGCCACGCAGGTATCGTAATAGCTTTCACGACTGAAGCTTTCCTTTTAGCTCTCTGAAATAGACCGGCCGAGTCCGTATCTGAAGGATGCTCTGGCCCATTAATGACAACTCTCTGGATAATGCTTTCGGCACGACTGCGGTAAGGTCGCGAAATTGGATGAGATACTGATGAGTTATGCATATTTGACGTGATAGGAGATGTAGGGGTAGATTGCGCATCGAGGGGGGCTGTGGGCAAGGAATGGGCTTGGGGAGCTTCCGGTTCGACGATACGAATGGTGCTTCTGGGTGTACTTGGACCATCGGGCTGGTTTGGTTCTGATGGATGGTCATATGAATCGCTAGCCTTTTTCTCATCTAGGCCTTCCCGAAGGACGTCAACCTGCGAATTGAAGTACTCCTCTAAGCAGTCTTCTAATTTGACTCCTTTCCCTTCGGAATCAGATGGAACAGCAAGATTTAACAATCGTTCGTATACGACTTTGTGGTCTGCGTCATCGTTCTTCCCGTGGTGGAATAGATCGACCTGTAAGGGGAGGAGCGGTAACTGGAGTGTTTCAGTAATGAAGGCGAATGCTTCTGAAGTATCCTGCTGCTCTAGAAACTGGGCTTCCTTCCAACCGCACTCTGCTAACGCATCTAGAATGTGCTCCGTCATGTCTGTTTCGATCAACTTCCCCCTTCTTAGCATATTCACCCACAACCGTAGAAGAACAGCAAGTTTTTTCCGAGGTTCATCATCTTGTATATCGGCTTTTAACATGCATTCAAATGCATCTAATTTCGCAAACATGGCGAAAAGAAGCGCATCAAGATAGCAAGTTACATTGCCCCTATTTTCGGCACCTAGCATGTGCGTAGCTGGGTCGTAGCCGAGGATCTCTCCCGAAAGCGATGCTTGTAGAAGCTCTAGAATCTCGATGGCCTTGTCGACATTCATGGAAGAATATTTTGAATTGAGGGCGAAGAGGATATAGTCGTCGTGCAAGTCATGGAAGTCGAGGTTGAGGCTGGTGGCTCTCTGGTGAACTTCTTGGATCTACTATGGTTAGCGAGCAAGCCATCTCGAGCGAGGGAGGCAGAGCTATGTCACACCTTGGCGTTATCTCTTTCTCGCTGCGTGACTTCGTCCTCGTCTTTGGCGTGATTCTTGGAGCTATCGAACTTGAAGATAGAGAAGAAGATATCGGAGGAGATGGGACGATGCTATGGGGGAGAATATCCATTAGCAGGTGAACTGACACAGACACGAACACTGACGCGCAGGCTTACCTTGTGTGTAGTGTCGGATGATCTACCACGACGATGTCCATTCTTTTCCCGCCGACTGAGGAACTTTTTAGGCATACCGCTAGTCTTCATGGCGGGATCGAGAGCTGACGGTAGTAGACGGCCGATATGAACAAGTAGAAGATGATTGTTTCTTGGGGTTTCGGACCTCCAAAGCTTGAATACTGGCGAAACCTATCTTCCGCTGAGGCGCTTCACGGTCTTCGAAGTTTCAATTCGGCTGCATGACTAAGGCACAATGGCGAACCCTGATAGGTATGAATGATGAATGAATCGATTGTCCCAGCTATTCAAGAGATACAGGACAGTTGGCCAATGTACTTTATTTAGGAGATGCGAGCAGTGCGAGACCAGGCGCGTTGTCGGTGCTGTTGGTCCCGCCGGTGAATAGCCCGTGGAAACGAGGGTGTTGGTAAGGTAAGGTAAATGGCAAGTACTATCTTTCGCGCTCCGTCACCGTACTTTAGATCGGCGCGCGATGTCGAGAATAAGGAGGGATGGATATCCTGATGGCGGGGTTGCAACGAGGACGCGGCCGTGTGGGGATGGTTTCGTGTGCAGGGTCCAGGAATGGACCTAATTGACGGGGAGAGGTGGATATGGATCGGGGAGCCAGCGATGGAGGATCTTGGATCGACGGGTTGGTTGCGTTGCGATTGGGGGCGAGCTATTTAGTCTCTTTTCGAGAAGGATGGTGGTATAATATCTGCCTACTTGAAGTAGGGAGTTGCGCGAGATGGCTGAGGTGTAGTAGCAGAATCGATCGTCTAGTTCGAACGATCGGGGTTTGTTGGCGATACCGGATAAGTCATGAATTGGCCAAGGCCGGGAGGTTGGTTTGCAGACACTGGATATGCACAGATGTTGTTAGTGAGAGCTGCCGCTATTGTACTACACTGGATGCACAAGGTACCTACGGTAACGCCCAGCTAAGGTATCTTTATACCTTAAGGTTCCTTCCTACAGTACAGTCAATCTTGCATGTGTCTTTCGGTCGGTGGGTGTGAACAGGACTGGTATGTAGTGTAGTAGTAGTGTAACCCCTCACCATATAAGTAATAGGTACCTAACTAGACACCTTTTAAGGTACTGATGTTCCAGGCAACCTCCAGTAGGGATTCTGTAACAAAGTTAAGCATGTGTAATAGTCGCTGATTTGGTGATATAAGAAATGAGTTACTTTAATATAAAGATAAGCGGAAAGACGGAGAGAGTATTTCGACGAAGAATACGTATGCCATCAACCCAGCCTCTCGTGATCTTCCAGAAACTATATAGCGTAGGTAATCTGTACCCACAAAGTGCCTGTATGACCAGAAATCGGATGCCTGTCTGCCCATGAACAAGTACCAAGATAGTGGTCCAGCTCTGTCAAGGCAGCTAGCTAGAGTAGGAAAAGCTGTCATCCCCCTTGATTCGCCAACCGTGCCATCTTCGTCACAGGTCGATCAGCTGCTGTTGGATCGGACAATCCTAACATGCGCTCCGTGTCCCTCCCAGGCAAACACATTTCACGAGGGACCCTAACTCGTAGAGGCAAGAGTTCTTGAGAAAACGCGCACACCTTTTCAGCCCGCCCGGATAGCTGGGCACACTCTTTCCAATACGCCTGCTGCAACCTTTCGCTATCTTTGCGGATAGTCGAAGATATGTAAGTTGTATTGCCTAAGGTACAACAATGTCTTGTTATGCGTACCTAACAGTGGCCCTTGCTTCTGACCTTGGAGTTTGACGACCTATTAGAAGCTTCGCCTTGAGCTCGCTCGCCCTAATAGTGGGGTATCAGCTGCATGAGATGGTACGCTGCAGCTGAACTGCAAGTTTAGCGTGAGTCGCTGCTTTTGCGGAGATTCAGCTCCTTTTTTATTCCCAGTCAGGCAACTGTGAAGCATGGAAAACGGTCCTGCAGGTTGACCAAGTGATCCCGTGTCTTCAAGTTAACTTAATCATGATTGAGGCGCGTCGATCTGAACATACCTCAACTTGGCAACATATAATTTTGTACGCTCCTAGCAAGAATGCTATTATGACAACGAATCTTCTATTCTCCTCGCAGGACGGGTTTAAGTGTTAAGAAGAGCCTCTTCAGTTGTTCCTAGATTGATGCTATGAATTCATGGCTTCCAATCACTATTATCTGAAAGCATTAGCCACGGTCACCGCACACTAGAAATGGACAAACCCCTACCAAGTATCTCGGTCCCTCACGTATGAGCCATAAGAAGATTAAATGGCCTCGGCACATCGAGTTGAGTTCAGGTTCGAACCTAAACCCATATACAGTCCGTGGCCCAGCTATAGGTATCCTCAGTGCTGCATTTAGATTTTATTTATGCATGCATGTGTAGGTATTCAGTAATTTGCAATCATCATGATTGGTTGATGTGCCTTTTCAAGCTTTAAGCACTTAGGTTTGTATTAGGGCTCTTTTTAAGTTGCCTTAGCAAAGCTACATCCCCTCAAAATAGAAAGATAATCAGCTGAATATAAAAACTCGACCTAGCTCTTCTATTCTTCTGGAGTGTTCTTTTTATCCTTTCTGACAATAACATCTTAGCTAAACCCCTTCCTATCAGCTGGACCAGCGAAACAACCATTCAATAATACTCCGACTACTTCGCTGTTAAAAACAAGAGCAAGAAAAGATGGATGGACTCTACGTCGATACTTTTGGTACACTACCAATTGAGGGCCTCTCCAACAATTCGGCACTATCTCAAAGTACTTCTCATGAGGGACACAGACCCAATAGTCATTCGTGCGGAATATCTGGGGGTCTTGATGATCAAAGAGGAAATAACAACGAGAGCTCTGGAATCAACAGGTCAGCATTAGAGCTGGCGGTATGTCGGACTCGAGCAGCGCGCTTATCACTATTACCGTCGCAAAAGGAGAACGGTAGTCACCGTGCTATCCCTGAGCAGAACAAGGCAGCGGAAAACGAAGGAGAGAAGCTGGTCGAGGAGCCGCGCATCGTTGATGAATCATGCTGCTGCTGCCGCTGCCGCTGCCGCTGCCACTGCCGCACAAGTGACTGCTCATGTATTTACGATTACCGTGCCAAGCGTCCATACAGAGCGACGTATGATGCCGACTTCTGGGACAGTGTGGCTGCGGCACTTGCGTTGCTCCTTCGTGAAGTAGTGATCCCGAAAATTCGTGATGGCTGGCATCGGGGGGGCCAACCCGAGATGATGCCGGAAGAGCAATATACGTATTTGGAAGTCGTTGGGGAGGAAGGCAACTATGGCCTCTACCCTTTACAGGACGATGATACCAAAGAATCCAGCGACGACGTTATCGAAACTGAGCTTTCTGTTAGACATATTCTCGACCGGATGAAGACCTGGTTAGATTGGGCCAAGGACCGGGCAAGGCAGGCCTATATCAAGTTGATAACGGCCGTCGGCTTGGGCCAGCAACAGGACGATGAAGTGGACTAGAGGTTATTCCCAATTTCTCAAGTCCAGATCAACACTCCGTTCCATCGATTTGTTCCAATACTATTTATTAATCAGAACATGACTGCAGGTCCCGCTTGGGAGACCCCTCCTCTCTCATCAGTCTTCGGCTTCATGTCCCTGTCGCTCTTTTTGCGTCAGCGCTGCTCGCTTAGCACACGACTTTTCAGCCTCTTCTTCTCTTTCTTTTTCCTCCTCGACTGATTCGAGTAATCTGTGGGTCTTGTCTATGGTGGATTTAAAGGCGATGCATGAGTTTAATGATAAACAGGATTGCTGGTGATAAGGCTGTAAGATACTAACTTGCAGGATTTATTGAATGTAATAAAATAGGTAAATCCTGTTAGCTCTATGTACACAGGTTCATGGTACACTTACTGTCTGAGCAAATAGCGAGATTGATTCGATTCTCTTCAGCGCTATATGGCTATTCGCTTTTGCTCATTTGGTACCTGTCCCTTTGAATGTTATTTTTCTTAAGTTTAAGTGATGATGCCGAACTGATAGACTTAAAGGTAGCTCAGGCTCGCCTCAGGCTAATAGCGGCGCGCCTCAGCGTAGGTAGGACCTGCCTAGGTAGCTTATCTTATCGACAGATCATTCTCCCAAATTAAGCTGCGTCGGTGTCGGACTTTATATTTAGCGGGTATCGGTGGATTGGATGTGACCATAGGGAAATTTCAAGATACAATGTAGAGAGGGTGCATAGGTAGTGATAGACCGAAATCGCGTGTGCGCACCTCCCGACCAGCCACCACAGCAAATCATGGCCACGCTTCGTGAGGCACCACGCGTTGGTCGGCAATTGCTGAGCGCCGTGTCTCATGTGAGGCCGTGTGCACCGGGCATTTACAGATGCGCATCCACTGAAAATACACCTCCGGTTGTACCTGATATCGAGCTGGACTCCGGCCTGGCGACACCAATTGTTACTCGGGAGGGCATTCAGATCATTGATCCGCGAAAGAGAGCGAGCAGGAGAAACTATGAGCTGCCGCACGAAAGGTAGGGAAACCCAGGACGGACCAACCCATCCTGATCGGTAGTGCCGCACTCGAATGCTGACAATCTTCATCTCAGATACCGATACCATGCGCCGAAATACTATCGTGGCCCGCTGCACCCGGTGCAACCGCCGCCATCTTCAGATCCAATCGCCAGAGACTTTGCCCCTGGCCCCTTCAACCTCCCTCGACTGAAACAGACATACCAGTCCACCATTGCCCCCGATATAATGACGATGATGTATCAACACACGCCCCCGGGGACGGCTGACAAGCCCGAGCGGATACGACTGCGAGAGTGGGATGACTCTTCGCCGTATATGAAGAACCGTCCAAAGCGCGGGCCCCGTGGCGCCGACGTGCTGTTCCCTCTCGAGAAGCCCATCGATTGGCGGAATATCCCCGAGATTCGCGCGGTGCACATCGCTATGTACATCCCCGAAGCTAGGAAAAACCCTGACCACCTTGTTGTCGGGCGTGCTGTGCTACAAAGTATTGCGGGAGTTCGACCGACGGTGACAATAAATAAATCGAGCGTCGCGCAATGGGGTATTGTGAAAGGTGTCAGATCCGGTGTGAAGTGCTCGATATATGGGAACCAAGCGTATGAATTTGTCGACAAGACCATTAATCTCGTATTTCCCAAGATTAAGGAATGGAGGGGCATTCAAGGTCAGCGAAGAGTCTATGTTACGTTGATATCATGAACTTGGGGATGTGGACTAACATCCGACGAATAGGAACTTCGGGAGATAGTACAGGCAACATTGGATTTGGCCTCGGGCCGCAAGACATGCAGCATTTCCCAGAGGTGGAAGCCGCCTACTCTGTAAGTCTATAGACTATCCGACCTTGCGAGCTACATATTGATCTCTCGCGGCTGACTATTTTCGCAGCTATATCCGTCTAAGATGATACCTGGCTGCCGCATTGTGCTGGAGACCACAGCTAAGTCTGACAGACATGCAAGGATACTATGTAAGGCGCTAGGCATACCTTTCTACGGCAAGCTCGTAGATTAGTCGTCTTGAATTATAATCTTCGTGGACTCCCAATGTGTATAAAAAGATATGTACCTATCAAGCGACTAATCTCACTTGTATATGAAATGGCGCTTTGATCAAGATATGTCCATAGAGAGTATGATATAAAGCTGTATAATATGACCACTGCTCTATATGACAACTGTAGTTATACCAGGTCAAGACAGCCTGTAATTCCTCAAGGAACAAACAACTTAACCCAAACCGATCCATTCCCGCCTATTTTATCAAGCGAAGCACTTTACGTACGACCCAGACACCAAACCAACGCCGAGATATGCAATTTCTTTTGACCACCACCGTGTATCAATTTTGTCCTCTTATTCCCCGAATGTTCAACACCGTTTTGCCCAATTTTCACAACATGGCGGAATAAGCGCGCAGAGGGATAGGATAATGCCGACCTATACTATGCGTTGGCTGCCTTCTCCTTCAGCCCGTTGATGACGGTGTCCACAGCATCCATGTCGGTGGCATCGATAGCCTTCTCCTCGCCACCGACATGCTCGCCGTGGCCCTGTCGCCGCAGCTCGGCGGCACAGACGTCCATGGCGGGCTGGTAGTTGCGGATGGCAGAGCTCAGAGCGTACACGGCCTTGCGACGGACACTCTCCGTCTCTTCTCCTTCTCCTTCTTGTTCTGCCTTGCCTTCTCCCCCCTCCGCCCTGTCCTTATCCCCTTCACCTGCTGCTGTTTCTGTTTCTCCCGTAGACGAAGTCGAGGAGGGCGGCGCCGGTAATCGCTTGCCGACGGCCATCTGCACGAGCTTCTCCACGCCGCCGAGCGCCACGAGCCGCTCCTGCGAGGGCTCGTTATTCTGCACCGCGGTGCCGACGCACCAGGCGGCCATGAGGCGGATCTCGGCCTCCTCGTGCGCCAGACACTCTAGCAGGGGTGTCCAGAGCCCCAGCTTCGAGAGCAGGTTCGCGTTGTCGAGCGACTCGATCAGCTGCTCCAGGTTGTCGAAGGCCGTCAGCTTCGTCTCGAGCGTGACCTCGGGGTCCGTCGAGACGATGGCCGCCATGCTCTCGCGCATCAGGTCCGCGTCCGATGGCCCGCCCATCAGGCCCGCGAGCGCCTCGGCGTTCAGCTCTGTACGCGGCGCCTCGTTCGTCGTGCCGTCGGGCCCTGTCGCTGTGTTTTCGATGCTCCATCTTAGGAGGTCGTTTAGGTTTTTGTCGCCCATTTTGCTTTGTTTTTATTCTTGATATTTATGATTTCGTGGCGAATGTGGAAGTGAGGGCGCTGTAGATGGATAGATAGATGGTGTTTGCGAATGCTCGAGATTTTGCGATTTTGGCGTGCAAATCCACGTATTATAGAATTTCAGTTGGCGCAACAGTTACAACGACGGTGTTCGCTGAGTATCAATCTCGTGAAATTTGATGACGTCTAAAGACACTAACCTTGAGGCGGTTCTGACGGGTCGAAGGAATCATCAGAGCTGTTGAAAATCGCCTAATCCGCCTTGTAGAGCTGCTTGACTAAGGTCGCTGGATTCTTTTTTGGTCTCCAAGGTTCGCGAAGCTTCAAGTTTAGAAGTGGGGCATGGTTATAGCAACTACCTCTACTCAGTCCACGGTTGATACATTGCTCAAAGCTACAATAATCATTCATAGATAGGTAGTAAATGCAATTCCTTGTGTGAACTTCCTCGTCTTCCTGTCCTAAATTCATCTCCATTCTTGTTTTACGCATGTGCATACACGTAGATATGGGATATCTACTGTAGTCGCATTTATCTTCAGTTAAAAAAAGATACTTGGAATTGCCCCTCCATCGAAAAAGAACAAATAGCGTTCGGGGATTTTTTTGGGCGTGTCTCCTCCAATAAAGGCTGGTTTTATAGCGGTGCGACATCTGCCCCTCATCACCCCTCCTTTGACATCCCTCTTGAAAAAATGTCCTAGACCGGGATGTCCTAGACAGGGCAGGGGCATTCTCAGCCAAAGGCTCACACTGATACGAAACATCTTTTGAGGTGAAAATAACGGCATAATCGGAACCTTCAATTTAGCCTTGAAAATGCAATTGGGGCCACCTGGGTATGTCACATCATGTGCTGCTAATAGGGAGTCTAATATGTTGCCTATCGAAACCGACTACACCTTATTTAAGGCACCTAAGTACAGTATGTGCCAAAACTTCTATCCGATGTGAAACGACGTCAGAGATAGGCAGTAGCTTTTGGCCTGTCTGGTGTGGCCGTACATTGTGGTCTGGAAGATCAAGAGGCAAACTGTTATGTGTGCGAATTGCGTACGCAAGATGGCTTGGCCTTATTGTTGGTAACTCGTCAAGAACGGAAAAGGGCGATGCCTGCTTGGCATTCGATAAGTATGGTGTGGGCGGTGGACAACCCGTTTTGCTCTGTGCTCTGCCCTACGTAATCATGCTTTGCTTGACGAGCCATCAAGACCAGTGGATGGCTCCTCTACCCACCACTTGGACGAGTCTGGTTCTTCACACAGGTATTTTATTACTATGCTACTGCTATAAGTGGAACAAAGCTACATTTAGTCGCATGCCAATGGCGATGTAGAGATACGGAGATAGACCGCCTTCTAGACGGGGCAGACATGTCCATGACACTTATCGAGGCGAGGAACAGGGCGGGGATCAATCTACTCTTAGGTACAGCTAAGGTAGGTACATGTGTACCTTGAGGTCTTATTAGTTCTCAAAGGCACCAATAATCCACCTTGCCACGAGAGCAGCACTTACACGTAAGTCCTGTAGATTAGAGCATGCATACCTACAGTCACTACTCCTAACCTATGTACCTAGGTAGATATGTCATACTTGGGTAGGCACAATCGAATTAAGTCGGAGGCGGATTTTTCCTTACCAGGAATAGAGCTTCAATTGATTGTTGTTAGTCTGTGCCTCCTGAGCCCCGTCGTAGAACGATAACAATTTAGCTGCCTGCTGCCAGAATTTCTTCCAGGCAACAAGTATCGCACAAAACTACTTATAAGCTGGTAAGGACTAGAACAGAGTGGAAAAAGTCTTTTCAATCGGAAAACAAGCAAGGAACTGGGACATGAAAGTCCAGTCTGGTAGTATCAAACCGATTGCTAACAAAGAGCAAGCAAAAGAGCTTTTGCCCCAGCCCATCTATTCGTCGTCGGCGGTTCGTCGTACATAAGACTCAGCCATTGATACAGCACCAACTGTGCTGTTTCCCCTGCGAGCCCCTGCCACCCCTCCAGCAGCCCCGCCAGCGGTTTTTGTGCGACCCACAAGTTTTATCTCATTAGGCCCGTCCAGGCATAGCAGGCGCATTTTCGTTCGCTGCTTACAGCTGGCTGGCCGCTGCCGCCGCTACGACTGAAGAGCCGACCACTCTCTGCGCTCCTCCCTTTTCCACTCCCCCCCGTTTCCTCCACACCCGCTAGCCAGCATACAATCCACACATCTTGTTGACCCGACACAACTCTGGGAACTCTATCTTCCACATTCCACAACATCCTTCTCGTCGCTTGTGTAGTCTGCCACATCGAGACACCACCACCAACCTCGTCCATCCTCCTGTATAGCTCCGTCGATTTCGGTATCGTCTGAGCGTCTACCGACAATTTCTATTCTATTCTTCTACTAATTTTTTCTTCGTCACCTACGTAATCATGGAGGGTAAGCTCTCCCGCTCAAGATCTTTGATCCCGCCCGCTCTCCGCCCTCGACGTTGCTCTCTTCGAGCACATCGTCCGGCCCGTTTTCCAATATATCAATCGAAGTGTAGTGGCTGACTCGTATCTCCATCACAGAGGAAGTTGCTGCTCTGGTCATCGACAATGGGTAAGGACCCCGACTTCGACCTCTTCACCGCAATCTCAGTCGCATGCCCCCTTTGTGAGGGTTGGGCGGGATTCCGCAACACCGCCCTTACCCTGGTTGCCACTTATTACAATCTCCTGCGCGGAAGGCCACTTGAACAAGACTTAAGCTAACTGGTGCCCCAGTTCGGGTATGTGCAAGGCCGGTTTCGCCGGTGATGATGCTCCCCGAGCTGTTTTCCGTAAGTCTCCCCCTAACCCAGCCTTGCCCAACTGTGGCCCCGCTTGTGCCTTGCCAAGTGCGGCTCGTTCTATCATTAACAGCTCGTCTTCTAACATCTTCGCATAGCGTCGATCGTCGGTCGTCCCCGTCATCATGGGTAAGTCTGCGCCATTGCATAACTTGCTCGCGGTATTTTCGCGGCCTTGGGGCTTCAATTAACTCTTAGTCTTCAGTATCATGATTGGTATGGGTCAGAAGGACTCGTATGTCGGTGATGAGGCGCAGTCAAAGCGTGGTATCCTTACCCTGCGATACCCCATCGAGCACGGTGTCGTCACCAACTGGGACGACATGGAGAAGATTTGGCACCACACCTTCTACAACGAGTTGCGTGTGGCTCCGGAAGAGCACCCCGTCCTGCTCACCGAGGCCCCTATCAACCCCAAGTCGAATCGTGAGAAGATGACACAGATTGTCTTCGAGACCTTCAACGCCCCCGCTTTCTACGTCTCCATTCAGGCCGTCCTGTCTCTGTACGCCTCAGGTCGTACCACTGGTATCGTGCTTGACTCTGGTGATGGTGTCACTCACGTCGTCCCTATCTACGAGGGTTTCGCCCTTCCTCACGCCATTGCCCGTGTTGATATGGCCGGTCGTGACTTGACCGATTACCTCATGAAGATCCTGGCTGAGCGTGGTTACACTTTCTCCACCACCGCCGAGCGTGAAATTGTCCGTGATATCAAGGAAAAGCTCTGCTACGTCGCCCTTGACTTCGAGCAGGAGATCCAGACTGCTGCTCAGAGCTCCAGCTTGGAGAAGTCATACGAGCTTCCCGATGGTCAGGTCATCACCATCGGCAACGAGCGTTTCCGTGCTCCTGAGGCTCTCTTCCAGCCTTCTGTCCTCGGTCTCGAGAGCGGTGGTATCCACGTTACCACTTTCAACTCCATCATGAAGTGCGATGTCGATGTCCGAAAGGATCTATACGGCAACATCGTCATGGTATGTTTTTTCTGTACCTAGTGGCTAACTTAGTTCAAAGCATGTGCTAACGAATGTAAACAGTCTGGTGGTACCACTATGTACCCTGGTCTCTCGGACCGTATGCAGAAGGAGATCACCGCCCTTGCCCCATCCTCGATGAAGGTCAAGATCATTGCTCCTCCCGAGCGAAAGTACTCCGTCTGGATCGGTGGTTCTATCTTGGCTTCTCTGTCTACCTTCCAGCAGATGTGGATCTCCAAGCAGGAGTACGATGAGAGCGGTCCTTCAATTGTTCACCGCAAGTGCTTCTAAGCTATGCATATGTGCTGGCAGTCTCCTCAGAAGGGTCGGGATCTCGTCTCGTAACCCCGTCGGATTAGCTGCTATGATGCCGCATGCATAGGTGCCCTCTGCGACCTCGCCAAAGCTTCGAGGACACCCCTGGTCGATTCGAAGCTTCTACCTTTGTGTGAATGTATCCTAGACGAGCCTCACATCTACAAAAAAAGTTATGGGTATGGTAGAGAGATGCTGGGGCCGGAGACAAAAGAGAATATGAAGTGCTGTTTGTAAGGGGACTTTTTATGCTTGGCACGGAATGGAGTAGACAAATCCAGTCGAGGTTGATCATATATCTTCATGTTTCTCTGGCGCGCGTACTGTGAAGTTTCCAGCCGTAGTTCAATAGGAGGCGCTCTGCCGCTGTTTTCGTAATAGCATAGAAATGAGCTTCAAGCTACTCTAGCGCATTCTCTAAAGCTGATGTATCGCGCAGCTGGCAGAAGACATGTATGACCTAAGCAATATTGTCATATTCTAGTTTGCTCTTGTTTTCTATCCGGCGTCACCGTATCCACGGTATTCGCTGCTTCGCTTCGCTTTTCGGGCAGCTCTTCGTCAACAGGATCTGCGCCATCTCCTTCCTCCTCCAATATCTCCTCGGTACCTGTGGCTCCCTTCTTCTCGTCGAGCTTGCGGTATTTTCTCCGGCTCTTCTTAGCGGAGCTGGCCTTCTTCTTGCGCTTTACCTCGCCGACTACGGCTGACCGGCTCTCGTCGCCTCGGGCTATGTCGTCGAGCTTGTCGGCTAGTAGTCGGCGGGCGATTGTGCGATTCTGGCTGCGCGAGCGGGTCTCCTGGCATTTCACGACTAGGCCCGTGGGGATGTGCTTTAATTGGACCGCCGAGTTCGTTTTGTTCTGAGACAAGGGAAACATGTTAGATGTTGGACGAGGTTGTAAGTGGGAAGGGCACGCAGAGCTGAGAGGGCGGTGATAATAGGTTGAAACGGGGAAAGGGAGAGGGACGCACGATCTTCTGTCCGCCGGGCCCGCTGCCCTTGAGGAACGACTCCTCGATCTCCTCCTCCGGCGGTGGCTTTGGGCGCGGCGGGAGGTTCTTGCTGCTTATTTTGAGCAGTGGCGGGTTGTTCGTGCCGCTGAAGTCGCGGCGGAAGATGCCTTTGTAGACATTATTTCGTGGGGACGGGGGCAATATCGGGGATACGTGGGGATTTGATATCGCTGTTCTACATGCATTGGCTACTCGGAACAAGGCTTTCGATGTCATGATAGTGGGCGGTGGTGTATACGGTGGAGTCGTGGGAGGATCATGGTGCCTTGGTTGATACGATTACGAGCGAAGTTCGGCGAACTATCTAGGTTACTGCCTCATGACGAAGATACGGTATGAGTCGATACCGGGGCCCATCTGACACCTTTGAGTAATTGACGATAATTGACCTCTATCTACGCAAAGATCGATATCCAAGACTGAAATTCGTACTTCAATGGCTGCGATTCCGGGATCGTTTTCTTTCGTAGGTTTACCCAGATAGTAATTGCAGGTATCACCCAAGCAGTTAACTCTAAGCTTGTGCCAGTACCTGTAGCCAGTACACTGCCTCTACAGCGCCGCCAAGTACAAAATCAAAGAAACCCACGCTAGCACCGAAACTTTAGCGTCTGAAATAGGGCTGCTGGGTGGCGTTAGTGGGGCACCCCTACCTAAGCAGTACCTACATTGGTAGTATAGGCGGTGTAACTAGACCCTTTCCCAGCACCAGCAGCCATTACGTACAGGGGTGTCCGGGACGGTGCCTCCCCTTTTAATTAGGTTGACGAATTTATTTCAAGGGCCAAAGAACTCTCAATTGTTGACGACTCTCCCACCATTCGCTCATATTTACCGGTACCCCAATAACTAACAGGCCACAAGAAACTATACAACTACTTTTTTATCCCATTATTGATTCTCCAGACGGTCCAAGCTCACAACCCGATCCGAATATTCGAAAGAGCCCACATAGCTACGTCAATAGCTTCTTTCTCTTCCTACACAACCAGGAAGAACGGAGCGCAGAAAGAGATAAAAGGCGAAGAAATACGAGAGGAAAACGACATAAAGACAGACATAATTCGAGATGGAGTGGCGAACCAAAGAGCCCGAAAACCAATCGGTCTTCCAGCGCTTTGGCCGTTGGATCTCCCTCAAGCAGTACCAGATTGAAGTCACTTTTGGTGTATATATGTTTACGCCCACTGAGAAGTTCATTTTCTGTGCGTAGTCTAGCTATTCCCTTCCCCCTGACACGTCTCTCACGAGTCCATCTTTTCTATTTGTCTCAGTCGTCCGGAGCCTCTTGCCTTTTGTCTACCTTCACTGGTCTTTTTTGACATGAATGATGGCTAACCGCGCGTCAACCAACAGGGTCCTTAGTCTTCTTACTCTCCGCTATGGGCACCATCGCCACGATCCTCTACCTGCCGCAGCACATCCTCTTCGTGATCAACCGCGCCTGGTTCTATGTGAACGGCGGCGAGAGCAGCGGCGCCTTCGGCTCGTCTAGCGTCGTTGCGGCCGCCAAAAGCGCCCTCTCGCTCTCGGTCGAGTCCGTCGACTCCACGGAAGCCGTCACCACCACCGCAACCGAGGTCCTACGCGAATTATAACGACGATGATGATGACGACGAATGAAAATGTCCGGGGTGGCTCTATGACAAGACTGGCCTCCCGAGATTTGTGCCTGCTTTCTTGAACCGTCGGGAACAGGAGGTGGAGTTGAGCTTTCGAGCTTTCTTGACGACGGGACGAATAGTAATGTTTAATCAGTACGCGAAACAGATACTTTATACAGTTTTTTTAACGGCGCTCGGAGACCGCACGGCCGGGGATGGGTTTTGGGATTAGCGCAACAAGTATGGTCTCGAAAGTAAGACTCAGGTATGGATATCGAGTAGAAACGCGTCTTAGACAGGGAGGCACGGGTGACTGTATACCCACGCACCATAGTGCGCTTAGAAGCTAGACAGCGTCGACATGCTGCTCTAGTGATAAAAAGCACCAAAAAAAATTGCGGTTACAAACAAGCATGGTTATTCATCTCTCGATTTCGGTGATTCGATAAAGTCTCAGTGAACTGTCGTCTCCTGCCACGGCCAGCTCGCTCGAGTCGGTCCGCGGTCTCCACGCGAGTTGCAGAACAGGCTTTGCGAGACAGAGCCTAGATTTTACATGGTTAGTAAAGAAAAATCAATATAACATGATTGTGCAAAGCAGGGGTTGCAAATTGTGTGTCTTTTTCAATTTAGGGGGTTAGGGGTTAACGTACTCAGGCCGTAATGTGAAGCTCGAAGCCACAGTAAGAGACGTCGGGTCCAGAGCATAAATCGAGATCTTGCCAGCTTCGGTTCCGATGGCGAGGACGAACTGTCCGTCTTTGCCTGGACGGGGGAGGAAGTCGATGGCCGTCACCGGGTGCGTCTCTGCGATCGTGGCCACACACGCGATTTCCGTCGCCTCGTCGTCACCGCGACGCCAGAGCTTGACGCTCTTGTCGCGGCCCGCCGTGGCGAAGATGACTTGGGACGAGGGCGCCCAGGCGGCGTCGAGGATCATGCGCGTGTGGCCCTTCGGGTTCGCCTGCAGCAGCTTATAGCTCGGTGGTAATTCTTGGGTATTATCCTTATTGTTCTCGTTGGTATTTTCCCCGTCCTCTTTCCTGCCCTGCTGTTGTTCTCGCTCGAACACAGCCCACTGCCGGTCTCGCCCGACGCTCAGTAAGTAGCGATCATCGGGCGAGAAGCGCAGGCGCGTGGCCGTCAGCGAGTGCGCCGTCAGCGGCGGCCTGAGCTCGGTCCACCGGCGCGTCTCGAAGAGGCGGATCACGGCGTGGTTGACGGAGCTCGCCTTGCACGCGCTCGCGATGAGGTCGCCGCCGTGGCTCACGGCGAGGCACGACAGCTCGTAGCCGTGCCCGTAGAGCTTCTCCGCCTCGGGCCACAGCGTGTGCCGCGACAGGCTGTCCTCGAGCGGCGGCCGGTCGATCTCGAGCGCCGACTTGCGCACCACCGTCGTGCCCGGGTCCAGCGCCTCGCGGTCGTCTGCCCCCGGGTTCATCCCGGGCGCCGCGCTGATCTCGGCGTCGTCGTCGTCGTCTACTGCTTCGACGGCTTTGTTCGAGAGGCCCAGCACGGGCATGTTCGCGGCGTCGGGCATCGCGTCCACCGCCGCGCTGCTGTCGCTGATGCCGCAGAGCCGGTCCAGCAGCTTCGCGACGGCTTTCGGCTCGCTGAAGACGCGCATCAGCTTCTCGTCCGCGCCCGACACGAACTGCGAGCCGCCGAGCGTGTCGATGCAGTTCAGGTCGTATCCGTGGATCTGCGGGCGCGCCATCTCGTGCCATGTGTTGTTCTGCTTCCAGCTCGCGTGCAGCCGCGTCGTCTGGTCGGAGCTCGTGGAGAGCAGGTAGTCGCCGTTCTTGGCCCAGGCTATTCCCGTCACGGCCCTCGTGTGTCCGCTGATGCCGATCTGGGGCGTCCATTGATCCTCTTCCTTGTTGTAGTCCCATACGCGCCAGCAGCCGGTCCGGCCGAGACAGGTCACCGACGTGCCGTCTGGCGACCAGAGACCCGTCCAGAACCCGCCAGTGCTGCCCGTCGCTGTCGTCGCGCCTTTCTCTCTGCTGATCTCGCCTAGTCGGACGTTCGTCACCCAGATCCCGGACGATGCATCTGCTTCCCATATTGCGAGAGTGTTATCTGCTGATGCTGATAGGAGTTGCAGTCTCCCTGTTTCTGGATTCGCGTACCATTTCGCGCTATATATCCAATCGTCGTGACCGAGAAGCAAGGCCTCGAACGTCACAGTAAAATCCTTTCCGCTGGCTTTGAGTCTGTGGGCCTTGTTGGAAGGGGATTTCCCGGGCAGATATGCGCCCAGGGACGGGTCGGCGCCGTTGGCTACGGCAGCAGGCAGCTCCTTGCCCTGATGCAGCCGCCATAGACGTATGTATTTGTCCTGGCTTGCGGACGCCAAGAGTAAATCTGATTCTGCGCCATCGTTGTTATCCAGCTTCTTCTCCCAGGTGAAATCGAGGGATCGGATCCAGCCCTCGTGGCCCGTTAAGGTGGCCTGCAGTTGGAAGTCGGGACTCGTCATCGATTCGGCCACGAAAATCTGGACAATGCCCCGCGTTCCTGCCGCAGCAAGGACCAGGGTTTCGCCATTCTCGCTGAGTCTGCTGAGAGCTATTGCCAAGGGGAAGAACTTAGGTTTGGGGCTAACGGTCTGCAATACCCGCGCCTTCTTTCCGTCGAAATCCCAAATCTTTATTGAGGCATCAGCAGCGCCTGTAGCGAAGATAGTGATGGTAGAGTTGGCTCTTCTTGTTGTTTTTTGTTCATATAAAGTCGCTATGCAGTTGATTGCTGCCTTGTGTTCCTGAAGCGTCTGGATGCATTCTATGGCACCGCCATCTGGGGATAAAGACCATATCTTTAAGCAGTGGTCATCGGCGCCACTCAGTAGGTATGTTTTCTGCTCAGCACTCTCACTCTCGCCCTCACCCTCGCTTCTAGGGAGGAATTTTACGGCCTTCACCGTGTCCTTGTGTCCTGACAAAAGACTTGTCACACCTCTCGGCTGCGTATCCTAATCATCCCGTTGTATTAGCATTATTTGTCTCGGCATCAACACTGGTGCGATATTTTTTTAAGCTTAAAGCCGCAATATACGGGTTGGTGATATACATACATGAGGTCGCCACAGGGCGACGTTGGAGTCAGCACCGAAAGCCACCAGACCATCTCGGCTCCAGTCTGCCACGGCTGTGTGCCTGTTGGCTCCCACAGATAGGTATTCAACTTCAATATTACCTGCGTCCATTGTTTTCGCCTTATTCCCCTTATGTTTCTGTAAATTATCCACCCGTAGCTCGGGCGGGTTGGGAATTTATTACTTTGTCAAGCTTGTTTCCATCTTTGTGGCTGCCCGCGCTTCCTGATTGGATGAATAGCTTCAAAATCCAGTGTTTCCTACTGACGGCAGCTGCGCGGGACCGTCTGCCAGCTGAAGCCACCTTCTACCAGAAAGCTCATTATGCCTATCAAAACACACCGTTGGCATTATAAGGCTTCCCTACAGCATGGAATCTTCAGAATAGGCATATGAAGTCGTCTTCTTCCTTCTCTCCTGTCTCCCATCCTAGATTTACAAAATGGTAGGTTTACTTCCCTCTCAACAGACCATTATTGTGATAAAAAAAAAATGTGCTTCATGGTTGTTCAGGTTTAGAAAGTATTCATCGCTTTGGCTTTTGGAATTCACATGTGAATTCGCCAATGCTTGTCTGAACCCGCATCCTTCAAATGCTTACAAAGACACAGTAAATTTTTTTTAAGAATATGGAGTAGGTGTGCTGACAAACATTCAGCAAGCCTCTCCAAATTTTCATGTGTGATCCTAACAGCCTTCCCCAACAAGCTTGGGAGCTCGAGATGGCTGCATGGTTACAGGGTCGTGCACAATGAAATGGGCTTAACTTCGTCATTGCAATTTGTAATACTTTTTATTAAGTGAGTGACCCAATATTGGTGCCCGAGTTTGAGTGGATAAGCGGTGCTGTCTATATACAGCAGGCGATACAAGCCATAGCCTTGTATCAATAATGTTGTCCCCATGCAGTGCGAGATGCTGCTGTTAAACCAGAACTGATGGGAGAAATCTATTATTGGAGCAAATCGTCTACAGGTCACTGGAGACAACCGCGTCCTCTAGGTAGCTCGCTGTCGGAGGAACAGGATATGTGCTTGTCTGTCTATAGACGAGCGGTAGACTCTCCAAAATGTGCTTTCGCGTATAATTTTGGATTGGTCCCATGGCTCCGGGAGCTTGTTGATGCCGCCTGGAGCTCGAAAAGGTCGCCGATCTACTAGTACGATCATCACTCCAGGGGTTGAGTTTGCTTGCCGCGTCCCTCGACTTTAAACGAGTTGTACCACACCGATGATCTGATTACAGTCATGAACGCATAAAAGGTCTAGCTCTGCCACTCTTATCCGCGTCATGCCGAGCGCCAGATATGCTTTTGCATGCATCCATTAATTGAGGTTGAGTTCGCCAGGCGTAGGACTTTCTTCGGGAGGGGTCCAGATTGTCTATTTTCTCGTCAATGTGATAAGCTTCTTAAGAGGTCAATGCCATGCCCAACGTAAAAACCAAAGGAGAACGAACAAGGGGTATGCTTGCAAGCCAATGGCGTGGAATTCATGTAGTGCAAAGCAGGGGGCACGGTGTGCATCCTGTCCTATCCAAGCCAGTCTCGCCTGATCTGCATGCAGCCCGCATGCGTCCATTGCCCAATGTCAAGCTAGAGTACTGCAGAGCAAGACACGTACCAGGGCAGGACTGGAACAGAACAACTTTCACCTCAGAGCTTTGGAAGCTTGTGTGGATCAAATAGGTAGGTCCCTGAGCAGATGAGTTCCACCTCACTACGGTGCTCGGCCGAAAAGGAGTCCTGGCGTCACGTTCCAATCGCGTGGACGAGGCTTGCACATATTATATATTAAGAGGAAAGGGCGGGGAGTCGCGTTCTCAGGAACAGAGCGGACAGTCGAATCTACCAAGGCGATTTGCGCTTGTACGGTGTGTCACTCACACGGACAAGTATGTCCTCGATAACGGGACGCAGTTCTTTTGTCTCAGGGGACCTGCTAATAATGTTTTAGGATGGGGCCTCTGTTAGATGAAGAAGTAGAAACATATGCGTGTCGCTCAATCAGGAAACTTGGCTGGCAATAGGGCCAAAGAGCCATCGAAGACACCCCCTTGCCAGACACTGATCTTCCTGACTGCAAGCCGATTTGAATCTCCTGGAAGATGTAAGAATTCACCGTAGTTTACGGCGCTAACAACTCTGCGGTACTAAAGAAATGAATGAATAGCTGATAATAGTGGACATAGGAGCCTCCCTCGATGGCTTTATGTGCAAGCTGTAAACTACTGCATGATTGAGGAGGCTCCTCCATTAGATACCTACTTTGGCGAGTGTTATATGCTCCACCTTCACCAGAAACGTACGGTAAGAGTTTTATGACGAAAGCGAGAAAGTGCTAATGGATGGTTAGCGAACATATCATACTGCAGAGGATCCTGTGGTCGTAAAATCGCCGGTTGCATGCAGAGCACCAGAGTTGGTCCTGGTGTGCCGTCATCTGACGATGATTCTGCAGGCTCCGAACAGGTGGACCGTCCGTCATTTGTGATAACATATTCGAGCTCACATAGTGAGTGAACAAGCGCTACTCTTGCCCTATGCTTGTTGGTTCCTCCCAACTGTACCCCGCCCTGAGTTCGCTCGCCTTGTATTGAGGATGTGTTTCTCCAAAACGGGATGGCGGAGGTACGGAGAACGTCGTATGCATGAATAATTGATCGAATGAGTGCCTTCAGGGTGCTTGCTATCCGTGAGCCAACCTATTTGGTGGAAGATGAGGCAGTTCATCCAATGTATGTATATAGAGAGGTTGCCCCGATTGGAGCCTCAGAGGAACAAAGACTCCACGGCGGGCACGGCATTAAGCCGGGAGTCGCCTCGACGGCCGAAGTACAGATAATGATTGGGATGAATATGGTCTTGGCAAACCTGCAATGTCAGGGTCCCAATCTATATCAAAGCCAGGGCTATCGTTAATTATGTACGGTGTTGCTCTTCGATCCTGTAGATGGATGTGTCGATATTGTGAATATACTAGCTTTGAAAGACACAAAGGTTACAATTTCTGATTATTTTCACCATTGCCGGGTGCCGAGTGACAGTCTAACAATATCTCTTGCTGTGTCGACCTTCTTTCGGCTTGGGATGTGAAGAACGGCTGTCAAACTTGACCTTCTTGAGAACTGATCAATTTGGCCGACCCTAGATTGGAAATGGCGTCACGTATTGAAGCTCCACCGATTAGCTTGCATAAAAACCTGGTAAAACGTTCAACTCCTTACTCGCCAAACCTCAAATGCACGCCCCCAAATAGTAAGCGTGGCCATGCCCAGCCAAAGAGCAAATGATGCTTTCGAATTATATATTTGTGGTCGTATCCCGTGTGCAAACGAACAAGGAAAGGTTTAGAGAGTGAAAGTTCTGACACTATATATCGGTGGCCAGATGATGTTGCCCGGAGTGGTTGGGACTCTTGGATTTTATGGCCTGGATGTAAGAAACAGACTAAATGAACGCTGGCAAGACCCCTATGATTTAAATGTCATTACTCAAATGAGACGTATCGTATTTTTGTCACTAGACACTCCGGTGAATCAAAGGTAGATAGCCAAGAGAGCGGGACAACTCGAAGTTGCGCCTCTTATCCGCACTCAACCAAGGAGCATTTCGTACGTCTTTGGCGCCATGAATTGTACATAGTCGAGTCGACTGATCGCTGGGATGGAGAGGAAAGCGAATGATGCTGCAGCTCCTATGAGAAAAGTGAATATAATCGTGCGTCTAATTGTGAGTCAATTCCACTTTGGCTCACATAATCTGGCATAACGGGTGAGAACAAGCTATATGCTGGGGATGAAATGATTAATGAAGATGACATTGAAAATTATAGATGCCGATAGAGATAAGTGAAATTCCATGCTCCTCATCCTGTTCCATATGTAAAAAATAAGAACATATTGACCATATTGACCACATTGGAAAGACAAAAAGAGTAAATGTCACTGGACTACTTGACCATGCAATATTGCGTCTTGTGCTTGAATTGAAGAATGCGCTTCGTGATTATAAATGGAAAAATGAAAAGGGGAAAGGGGAAAGAAAAGTCTGTGGAGGAACGACAACGAACTGATATTGGCGTGCCAGTGATGCCGCATGTCAGACGTGGAAAGATACATGAGGCTACCAGTATGTAGAACTGCTGATAAGCCAGCCTAGTCTAACTTGTTGTGTAAGACGTTGGGAGGGATCAGTGTAGCTGAATAAGGCGATGTCTTGCCTGGCTTTCATGGTATATCAGGAACGGCGACTTGAGATACTACGATACGACTCTGATTCAGGTGCGTATGGTATAGGCTATTGTGGTTCGATCCGAAGAGCAATCTTGACGTAGGATAACCCCGAATGAGCTCTTCGACACCTGATATGGGAGGCGAGGATAATCTCGAGAAGCAGTCAATGTCCTGCCTTGTTGTGCTGCGCCAGCAGTGTTGGCGTCGAAAAGTATAGTGCAAGCGATTTGTGTGAATGCTACTTAATGCTGCGCGGAAGGACGAGTGTGACGTATCTAGTTCCGGCTGGGTTGATTCATCTGTCTACCTAAGTATCCTTACAGCTACTGGTATAGCGACTAACCTTGGTCTAGGCACTGACCAATGTTTGCGGATACTTAAAATAATGAGGTCGAATATCCCGAGCCGTTCAGCATTGGTGCAGCACACTAGTCTCTGGCTTGGCGTGTTCGTTCGCCGTTGTCCTTACGGTAGCCGCCAGTAGCTACTCACGTGGTCGACGAATTTCGCCAGAGCCACTGCGGACCAAGTCGACATCCCCGCTAGGTCCCTGGGGCTCCTGGGCAAGTCCGTAACCGGCAGCGTTGGCCCCATTTCCTGCCGGGGGCGCTCGGAACTCGAGACAACATTGAATGACTGAGCTCGACGATGAGTGAAGGCGGCAACCCTGGACAATCGGAGCTTTCTCCCCAGCAGTATCCCCAGTACCGTCAAACGGTGCATCAATGGCCAGCTCCAACGGTGATTGTCGAGTTGTCTGCGCTTTCGAGCCAATTGAGCGAAAATAGTTGATCGAATGCGACTTTATGTAGATCCGTTCTAAATATGTTGATGGAGAGATTGGAAACCAACATGGAAGGATGTGGAAGATGGTACCACGATGAACCAGGTTAAGGTTAGGTGGAGCTCCAGAGTGGTCAGGCGATGGACCAGAGGCGGGAGAGAGACTCGGGTGGGTTCCTCGACAGGTTAGGAGCGGACTTTAACCTAAGTGAGTATGATACAGACTAGAGGCACGCTACTTGGACAAGCAACACAGCTACAAACCACATCCTATCTTAGGTTATGTATGTAGGTACTACCTACTCTCACCATATGGGCAGCAGATTATATATGTATATTAGCTAGCAAACCAACATATCATGGCAGCAGCTTCTTCGTAAAGAGATTTTTGGACAAACAAATGAGCGATTCGGACGTCCTATGATACTAAGTGCTCATATACAAACCTCTTTCGCTTGGCTAGACAACGGAATGAGATATATAAATATATGTCCCATCTCACCTATGATGATGTAATGTACCATGCGCTTTCTCTTTTTTTCTTTCTTTCTTTTTCTTCCTTTTCTCTTTGTCTTACTCCGTACTACAGTTTGCTTTTACATAGTCGAGCCGAACCGACTGTTTGGCTGCGAATTTCTTTTGGGACAGTAATAACCTTCAATCGCTCTCCCATTGGACCACAATAACTAGGACCGCTAAAGGAGGCTTAGAGCGAATAGTAGGATGAAGAAACCATGTCGAATTGTATACCACTGCTATTTCTACGGGGAGGAGCTTACCCTGGCTGGTTTATACTAGCCGAACACACTTGCTACCACGACAACTGGGCTCGTAGAAAAGGTTCGCTATGAAGAATCAGAATTGGAAAATCGAGGGCTAGTAGGAAAAAGGAGGCCATCCCGGGTAGCAATGATATTGTACCTATTCTCCGGAGCATGTGCGTGCGAGGTTGTAGAGAGATTTTACTAGTGTAGAGTTCGTCAGCTTCCTACCGCCTATCAAATAGACAATACCTAACCCCGACGTGTTTTTCTTAGGTTAGTATGATACCTTGTTTACTATGTTATGCTAGCAAGCCGGATTATTGACTTAGGTGGAACTATTTTAGAAAATCATCATTTCGAAACCATAACTTTCAAACTTTAGAGGTTCGAGAAGAAGAAACAACCAGCCTTGATGCTACGCTAGGAGAGGATATTTCTGGTACGCATATGTAATAAAGTAATAGCAGAGTCTTATGAAAGGATATCTTGACAGTTGAAACTGCCCTATACGATTCAATTGAGGCGTATTCCATGCGTACCTATGGTCATTCTTTATGGCCAGTATACCTGCAGAGCTTTCCCATATAAAACAAACTGTTGTTGATATCAGCCACAGTCAAGTGATGAGATTCGCGGCTGTCTTATCGATCTTTTGGAATGCGACTTGGGAACAATAACTTAGACACAAATTGATTAGTGAGGTGCGGGGACAGACGCGGATTGGTGGGGAACAAGGGAAATCCGAAGGGATAAAAAGGCCAAAAGCGAGGGGCTGTAAAGTGGGGATCAAACCAGCCATTTCAGATCCCCACTACTGTAGTGTCCCCATCATGGGGAGAAGAACATGCTACCTAGGTACTGCTGCCACTGCAATATTAGTTTTAGCGCGTGCCTGAGCAGGCAATATTGATTCATGCCGCAAAGGGATTTAGGCATGCATACGCTGCTACCGTGTGTGCGTGTTGTATCGTATGTCTGAAGAGACCGAAGGTCCTAAGTAAGTAAATTAAATTACAGTATCTGGTTTGTAGTACTGGACTACCTAGGTACCTACCTACCTGTACTGTATGCATATAGCATACCAGGTACTAGGTAGTAGGTGTATGTGACATAAAAATAGCAGAGCGTCACCTGACCACTAAACCGAGCAGGAAATTCATCTCCATGGGCCATCCATATCATAAATGGAGGGGTCTAAGACTTACTGTACATTTAGGTATTTTTACGTCGTCTTGCAGGATAGGAACGCTGCTCAACTGGGCTATCAAAGAGCATCATACTTTGAATGCTGGCTCTTTCGGTCAGATATACGAGAAATAGAGGAGGGGTCGGGCAAGGGAGAGAAGAGTTTTGGGCTAACAGTTCAGTTTGAACTTCGAGCAACCGTAGTAAATCGTGCTTAGAGATTGTCTCCTTCAATCCCAATTCACAAATCATTGTGCGCCGGGACTGTCTGAAGGAGTAACGAACCCAAAGAGCCGGATCCAGGAACTTGAAGGAATGAGTGTACTTCGATACAGTGCAGTATACAGACCAAGTCGGCAGACATCTACTGTACAATCTACGCATGTGGTGGAGTGTAGCTTACCTAGATACAGTACTAGATATGTATGTAGTTAGGCAGTTGCCAGGACCAGGATAAAAACAGCCGTAGTAGCCTGTCGTGCAGCCCCGCGTCTGCATGTCCAGGCACGAATTTCTCTTGTGTGGGCATTGATGATCTCTTCATGCTTACCTAGTGCATCTCTTTGGTAGGACAAAAGCAACACCACTCCTCCATCCCTCTCTGGCTCATTACACCGGAGATCGATCTCTCCTTTCGAATGACTCTCACCAGTATTCCCATACCGGGACACCACCCAGTCCTCTGCCTTAGAGGTCTACAAGAGTTAACAATACTAGTAGTGGACCTACATGTAAGGCAGTGAGTGTACTGAGAATTTATTAGCAATACCTACATAGGTAGTCTTTGCTTCCACACACTACTTTCAGTACGGCGATGGCTGGAACCAAATGGCGAAGGATTTTCCCTTTCCCCTGCCAGTAGAGAGAGAAAGCCACGGCAGACGTTTGGGAAGCACTACAGGACATGGATTTCTGCGTCGACCCTAGCCTCTTACGACGCAACCAAGCTCGTAGCAGATACCCTCGTGCTTAACAACACTCTTCAGCAAAGCTGCTGTAAATCGTGGGTAGAGCATGAAGAGAGTGAAGACAGCGGCCGTAGTGTGTAAGCGTAGTATGCTACGTATATCAGACCAACATACTTCCGTCTCTTTACCTTTCACGATCTGTAACCTGTTTAGATTACATGGACCAAAGAGGAGGTGACGGACAGCTGGGTTTGCCGCACGTCTCGAGCGAGAAATACAAACTGGTGTACAGTGTACTTACAAGGTACGCTTGGATGCATCTATCCCTGCCTGTCACGACCACTATGTAGGTAGATGTCTATCTACACGTGTAGTAGGCTCTAGAGAGGTACCAGTATACAGTATATTGCCTAACCCTTATCAATTGTGGTTGGGAATACATTGGTTTGGACACTCTCGCCCGCCTCTTCTGATTTTTCACTGGACGGGCTAGCTATTGACGATGTAAACACAACTGTTTGCTAGTACTATTATCACTGGGTCGACGAAGCATTTGCTACGGCAGCTTCCGGTCATGAGACAGGGTACTTAGGTAGTTTGAACCGCTCGGGTTGAGGCTTAGATACCTAGGTAGTTTACCCTATTGTCAGGGTACCTACATGACGGAAAAGCCATCGTCAGTCATTAGTCAATCAATATATAGAGGTGAAACCCTGCCTACAGTTTGATCTGGCAATCGTGCGTCTACCGCCTCTTGACCTGTCGAGGTTCACATCTTACAGTGCATTGTCTGTTCTTTCCGGCTGATATCAGTTCGAATGTCGAGGCTGTTTGCTACTTGGTAACTTCTATTCTAGTACTATTGGAGGGAGGGGGATCCACGACGACTGACAGCAACCCATGGCATTTTGGAAAGAGACAAGCTAGCTCACCCCCATGAAGACTCGAAAATCGTGAATACGTGTTCACGAATAGCGAAATCGTAAGATGAGTGAACATATACTAAACATATACTACTCTTCAATTCACAGTAGACGGCTACATGCTTCATTTGCTCGTATGGATGTGAATAATTAAATAAGAGACATACTGTAAATGTCGGACCGGGGGTACATCATTAGGTAGGTACACATCTGCATGCCATTGTGTGCAACTTGAGCTTTCGCTGATGACCACCTGCACCAAAGATGCTGCAAGACCCAAAGCTAGCCCCACTTCGGCGCAGGCGTGACCCAATGGGCTGCGATTATAGTTTAAGAATTAGTCGCCTGACCTGCAAGAAAGTAGCGAAACCCATACGTAAAGTACCCCATTACCACATTACCACGGCAAGCCGTCGAACTCTGCCTGGCCTAGAGTTATAGGTCTACTTCAGCGCCTACCTGCCTCCTTACCTGTCGCCGCCTAGGTACTTAGGCAGTACTACGGCCTCAGTCCAGCATATACAATACCGCAATAGACACCTTAGCTACCCCTCCTCGCTCTCTCTTCACTCGCCGTCTACCTACTGAGAGAAAGCCAGCCGAATCTGACCTTCTTTCTATTCTTCTTACCCAGCCAGTAGTTTGCCTTCCTGTGTCAGTCTACTCTACGAACCTGAGGTACATACCAGCTGTTTCCATTACTTTGTCTCGACCCTAAGCTCCAATACTTTCCAAATCTCTTCCTTTCCTACATGTAGCCATCCAGGATTTGGATGCGGTACACGTTCCTCTAGCCCATTACCGAGTCTATCACGCTGTTTTATTGCCCGTTCTCCTGGGCACACAAACAACACAACACTGTAACTGCTGGCCAGCTCTTCGTCGAGTGAGTCCGCACATGCCTCACTAGCTTGATCTACCTGTCGTCCTTTCCACCTTCTGTTCCTCCTCCACTCTACTCTGCTCTGGCTCCTACGACATTCTCCAGATGCATTGGCCAGTATACTTGCAAGCACATGGCCGTTCGCTAACTGTACCCTGAGTCTAGGACTACCAGCAGGCAGCGTACGAGGACTTGTCGTCTACCATCCATCATAACAAGAGGTAAGTTGTACCAAATTCATGGATATGGGTCGTGGACCAGCCGTAACACACATTATTACACCAAACACCACCACCGTCATCATCATCATTACTATCGCGGCGGCCACAAGCACTCCGTCGCCGCCCGTTACCGCGAGATGTGCGTATGCGGTCACGGTCACGGCCGTGGTCACTGTTACGGTCACCATATAATCATTAGCGGGCCTCCCTCTTACAGTAACATCCAGTATCACGCAGCAAACCCCCGTTCGTCTATGCTGCCTCATCCCATCTACCTAGAGCCAACAAGTCAACTAAAAGACAGTCTGCCCGCCTGTATTGTCTCTTGTTACCATGTTCTATCGTCCCCGCCCTATCTGCATGGTGCAAGCGTACATACACCTGTGGTGGTGTCTCGACGATGAATATCGTCGTAGGTTGGCTGTCGGCAGGTACCAATTGAGTGCGTCCACCTGAGGAACACCTGAGGAACGCCTGAGGACTGTACCTGGATACCTCCTACCACTACTACAGAGCTCCGGCTACAGTTCCGTCGCTACTGGTAGAACTAGCACAGCCCACCCCAGTCTTGGTTCCGGCCCCCGTTGATTCTTATTCGAGCAGCTCACAATAGCTTGATCGCCCGGCCTGACTTGACCTCATTACCTAACAAGCCCTTTCCGCAAAGTCACGCTCGTCATCCTATCATTCCTCCATACAACCTAAACAACCCTGAAAACCCCGCCAGAATCCCTACCCAGCCTACTTTACACTCTCCTGCTCGAACCTCTCTACCCACCAACCGACACACAATACTCTCCTTCTTCTACTTCTCCAACGACACCCAATTTTTTTTTCTCTTTCTGATTTTAGATAACTTGTTTACATAGCATTTGTCTAACAAGGTGCCACAGTGCGTGCACGCCTTTTTTTACCAGCCAAAGCAACTTACCTGCCAACTTGATCGCCATCCCCCGCAACCCCATACGCCTTCGCATCGCAACTACGGCGCTGGCATTTGCACTCTTATCATCTTTCTTCCACTGCCTCCTGCTGTTCTACCTTGCGGCTTGTCTACACCACTCTCCAAGGCACGTAGACCGGCCCACCCAGCAGTGACATCCAGCCCATCCGTCAATTAAGTGCCGCCGACACACGCACAATCCGGCTGATTTCACCCACCCATCCATCGGTCATTGCCCAACACGGCGCCCGCAGCTCTCCGGACCTCCCCGTATCTACTTTCTGACCACTGGAGACGATTTGGATCGTATTTTACGTAGTGCGTCCAAGGCTGATATCTTCTCACCATGTCGCAGAACCGCCCGACTGCGGCATTCAATTCGCTCCGCATGGGAGGTGAGCTCAAGCCACTTACCACCAACCCCTCCTCTGCAGCTCCCCGTACTAAGAGAAAATGCAGAGGTCATTCGCGAAAAGGTCCAAGACGGCGTCACCGGCGAGACAAGGGACCTGCAATATACACAATGCAAAATCGTCGGCAATGGCTCATTCGGGGTTGTTTTCCAGACCAAATTATCGCCTTCAGGCGAGGACGCTGCTATCAAGCGTGTGCTTCAAGATAAGAGGTTCAAGGCAAGTCTAGGGCTCATATCACTAGGATTGACCTTGCCGACTAGTTTGCTAAGACTTTGTGCAGAACCGAGAACTTCAAATCATGCGCATCGTGCGACACCCCAACATTGTGCATCTCAAGGCCTTTTATTATTCCAATGGGGAGCGTGTGAGAACTGAATCGGTCCCATCGTCTGCGAGATTAGTTTCTGACAAATTGAATAGAAGGATGAGGTTTATCTAAACCTTGTACAGGAATTTGTGCCTGAGACGGTGTACCGCGCCTCGCGATTCTTCAACAAAATGAAGACAACTATGCCGATCCTCGAAGTCAAGCTGTACATTTATCAGTTGTTCCGAGCTTTGGCTTATATCCATTCCCAAGGTATATGCCACCGCGACATTAAGCCGCAAAACCTCCTGCTTGACCCAAATACTGGGATTCTCAAGCTTTGCGACTTCGGAAGCGCCAAAATCCTAGTCGAAAACGAGCCCAACGTATCCTATATCTGCTCTAGGTACTACAGAGCACCAGAGTTGATATTTGGAGCAACAAACTATACAACCAAGATAGGTAAGGGGCTCGGAAGATTTTCAAGTTTGTAGTGCCTTTCTAACCTTCGAACAGATGTCTGGTCGACCGGCTGTGTGATGGCGGAATTGATGTTGGGCCAACCCTTATTCCCGGGGGAGAGTGGCATTGACCAACTGGTGGAGATCATCAAGGTCCTTGGAACACCTACCAGAGAACAGATTCGAACTATGAACCCGAACTATATGGAGCATAAATTCCCCCAAATTAAGCCTCATCCATTCAGTAAGGTGTTCAGGAAGGCCGATGCCAATGCGCTGGACTTGATAGCAAAATTGCTGGAATATACGCCCACCGAGCGTCTGAGTGCTGTTGATGCCATGGTACATTCATTCTTCGACGAGCTGCGGGATCCAAATACGAAACTTCCGGACTCGCGACATTCGAGTGGCCAGCTGAGGGACTTGCCCCCTCTTTTCGACTTTACCAAGCATGGTGAGTAGCTCTTATTCAGTGGATGGCCTCGAGGAGTACTAATTGAACCTTGCCAGAAATGTCGATCGCGCCACATCTAAACCATAAGCTAGTTCCTGCACACATGAGGCCAGCACTACTCAGCCGGGGGATTGATATCGACAACTTTACGCCAATGTCGAAGCAGGATATGATGGCGCGATTAGACTGAGCCATAATAACGCTAGCCTTGATTTTCTTGATTACGCAGTGTCGCCTGTATCGCCGTAGCCACATTTGCTCACTCGCCAGATTTATGTACGACATTAACACCCACATCGGACTTTTATGCGCAGCATAGCCGAAAGAAAGGAGAATCCTTCGTCTATCTCGATGCCTCTTCACCTAGGTTTGTGATGATGAAGTATTGGGAAATCTGACTCGGTCATTTGGGCGGTAGGTGAATGTCACTATCGGCCTGGCAATCTCTAGGATGCCTGTTGGAGCTCTCGAGACTCCACAGCGCAACTTGCCCTTGGCAGCCCAAAATGCAGCGGCGGGAATAGCCGAATGTACGATGCCTAGGTCGATGACTAGGACACGCAAGACCCAGCTCGTGTTCTTAGTTTATTTTCTGTGCATGGCTGAGACGGCATTTGCTTTCACTATCTTGTTCGATTATTCGCTTTGTCCTTATGGTGGACCGGCCATAAGGTGGTTGGATCCCCTTTTATGAGTCCCCCTCGGGATAGCCCTACATACATGTTGCGAGAGGGGTTCTGTGGCATATATTTTGTTCGATGAGAAGGGCTGCCGCCTGAAGTAGGGCTCAAGAGCATTGCGTGAGAGGGGTGCATTGATATTCTATTTGGCAGGACTTGTCCTTGTCGTCTTCGTTGCGCAAATTCAGAGTTGCGCCCTCGAGGGAAAATTCGGATCGAAAAGATTTCTTTGCATCGGACGGCATATTTCCCACTCGATGCGAGTAGGAAGGGACCAAAAAAAAGGGGAATACTAGGCCCATTGTCTGATAAAGACGCCCAGGTATACTCTGGGTCTGCTCTGCCCAGCATGATAAACGGAAGCGTCTTCGCCCAAGAGAAACCGACATTATCAATCTTTCATTGCAGATTTTCCTGCGAGATATACCCAGTGACATGTAGCGGAATAAAAGTAGAATTGCTTCGTTGAAGGTAACGGCTCAAATTGCCCAGTGTGCAACGGGTGACCTGAGTGCTCGTTCGATCTGCATTTCCACTTTGCAGATGTTGTTAAAAGGGTTGCCTTAGGTACTTACATACATAGCAGGTAATGTGGTCACATCATGAGGCGTGTAGATTTATATGGAGTTTGCCGGGTGGGTCCGTGCACGGCGCGTCACGTCCAAGCTGGTAGGGGGCAGTTGCTGTACCTTAAACCCGCTATGGAACCTAAAGCTTCAAATAAGTACTAGCAGCGACTTTACCTAGCTACATATTTCCACACGGGAGCTATTAATACCGAGGACTTCGCCAACCATTGAGGCGCATCTACCCATTCAATCGTTCTGTTACTTGGCCAGCAGGCGGATTTTCTAGCGCACATGGCTGAATACGATCGCAGGCCACCCGGTGGTGGTGGCGGCTACAACAGCCGGAAGAGGCGATACAGAGGTAAGCTCAGCGTAATGCTCGAGGCTCCCCCAGAGGCGCCAGCTTCATCGTCCTGGTGCTAGAATGCTGGGATGATTAGAAGAGCTACTGACATGCCTGGCTCAGATGACGACGAGTACGACCGCCGACCGCAACGGCGGCGCTACGATGCGCCTCTGCCTGTTCGCATACGCAAGCAGCTTCTGGGCTTAGCGGAATCTCCGCTGCGCCGGTGGCACGAAGAGGTGCAGTCCATTGCACAGGTCATCGCCGACAACCACGACGACCAAGAACTGCAGACCAGCTTCCTGGACCTGGTGCCGCAGATGGTGCTTGAGCAGCCCCTCAAGATCCCCTTCGTCGCGGCAGTCGTCTTGGTCGTCAACTCGCTGAAGCCCGAGATCCTCGACACACTGCTTGTGCGCATCACCTCTGCCACCGAAGAGAGGGTCAAGGAGGGTGAGTGGCGTGATGTGAAGCTATATCTCAAGTTTCTCGCTTGTCTGCAGAGCTGCTTGGAGGGCGACGGCTTGTTCCCTGTGCTCGAGGAGCTATTCAGCCGTGCTGTAGACCTACAAACTGCAAGTTCGGATGACGTAAGTCTCGCATCCCCGTGCCTAGCCCACGGCTTTTCCCGCTCATCGAGGCTTATATAGACCATTGGAACCGAGCTTGTTAAGATTATCCTACTTACGATCCCCTACGTCTTGGCTGCCGCGCCTTCTGTCGAGTCGCAGCAGAAGGCTGCCGAGCTCATGGACAAGACCGACATCATCGCATCAGAACCTCACGCATTACAAGTCCTCATTGACCCGTACCATACGGAAAAAGGAACCGAGAGCCCGGCAGCCAATATGAGTCTCATTGGTCTGCTTCAGAAGCAGCTGCAGAATGAGGCCGCCAACGGCTGGCCCCTATCCTGCCTCCCAAGACCATGGCGGATGCCGCTCGAGGAAATTGAGCAACAAGAGAAGTTAGATAACGCCCAAAAGCACGGCCTACCAACGATATCCCTTCCGGGCAAAGTGACCACCGGCCCGCGCCCATTGTTTCCTGAGATATATTATTCGGTCTATATCCATCAAGACGTTGAGTCTGTCCCCCCGGTTGGCACTATCGCGTCCTCTATAATTCGAGATGCATTACTTGACACCATCAACGTTCTGCACTTCAACCGGAACGTCACTGCCCGCTTCCTTATTGATGCGGACTGCTACTTCGCTCCTGGTACCTTTATCAAGCGTGCGACCCCATTTGATCGGCTTCGCGAGGTGAACGGCGACCGCTCCTCTTGGAAACCAGAGGATGTTGCCGTGGATGCTGTTTTCTCACAGTTATTCCAACTTCCCACCCCGGAGCACAAGCTGGTCTATTATCACTCGGTATTGACTGAAGCCTGCAAGATTGCGCCAGCAGCCATTGCTCCTAGTTTAGGTCGTGCTATCCGTTACTGTTATCAAAACGTTCATCGGCTCGACCTTGAACTCAGCTATCGTTTCTTGGATTGGTTTACTCATCATCTCAGCAACTTCGGATTCATGTGGAAGTGGACTGAGTGGGTCGATGATGTGAACCTGCCCGACATGCATCCTCGCAAATCTTTCATTCTAGGTGCATTAGATAAGGAGATTCGCCTGAGTTTCGCCCAACGTATTAAGGGGACATTACCCGAGCCTTATCAAGCCTTGATCGGCCCCGAAAAAGAACAAGATACCCCCGAGTATAAGTTCAATAATGAACGTAAGCAATTACTCACCTTTGTGATGGACATCCAGCTAACAACAGTAGATACCCCCTTCTCTGCCGAGGGCAAGGAGCTAGCCTCCCTCCTTAAGCGTAAGGCATCAGATGAGGAAATCCAACCCGTAATTGATCGTATACACTCGGTTGCGCTTGACCAAGCTATCGACCCCTTGGTCACGAGCACAGACGTGTTCATGACAGCTGTATGCTGGGTGGGCTCCAAGTCGCTCTCACACGTTCTTGCTTGTATTGAGCGAACTAAAGATAGGCTACTCGACGCTGGCGCGGCGTCGGAAGCTGCGAGAGCGCAGATTATCACGGCCGTTATAAATTATTGGTCGGCCCATCCCGGGGTCGCGATCAGCATCATTGAAAAGTTGCTGAACTATTCTATCGTGACACCGGGTGCCGTCATCGACTGGGCCTTGGTCGGAGATCGCGCCGGACCCTACGGGCAAGCTTTAAGCAAGGCATGGGTGTTCGAGCTAGTGTTCCATACCGTTGTGAAAGTTACGGGAAGGCTTCGCCAAGTGGTTAAAAGCGGCGCGGCAGAAGGGGTACAGGAGGAAGTAACGGCCATGCGTGAGCTCTTCAAGACTATGGACGATGCGTTGGTAAGCTGGGCACAAGGAACCAAGGATCAACTCATGGATCCTGTGGTTTCCGATGGGGGCGAGGAGCTTGTCAAGCGGTGGGGAGAGAGATGGCTGAGAGTATTCCGGCGGCGGTCCGCCATCGAAGAGGCCTTCTTGAACGACAATCAAACGCCGGCCTAGAGTGCAACAGTGCAAAGGTGTGCACGAAATCTCAACCCCCCTGCCGTGTTGTTTCGTAGTAGATTCGGTGCTCAATAGGGTAGACGCGCGTTTCGTTTAGCATAGGCTTAGGGGATCCTTCCTTCATCATACGAAAGCTGTACATTAGTGAGATCTGGCTATGGTTCGGGGTCGTGGCTGGCAGCAAACCTTTGGTACATTATCCTCTTCACTGATTTCGGTGGCTGGGGCCAATTATGGGACGGTGAAATTGCTATGTACAGCGCTCAAGCCGATAAACTGTCAAGGGATTTTAGCATAGGTTGAGAAACATAATAAAGCTTATAGACAAGGTCTTCAGAGCCGCCCACGCGATCGATAATACTGTCATGTCCTATTATGAGGCCGTCTACCGGAGCAGTATATCTCTCTCATTCTCTTATTTTCCCCATTTTTGGAATCGGACGAAGTCCTTGCTTCAACTCGTCACCTCATTAGTGTTCTGATATCGTTATGATATGTATCAATCATTAACGAATTTCTATACATAAGCTTCAACTTAGGCGTCAAATAGTCGAAATGTAGTTTTAAAGTAGCATGCAATCAACTAGGAGACAAGAATATAAGGCAAGGTGTTGAGTCATTCTTCGTGTAGTATCATTACATTGTGTTCTACAAGACTACCCCGTATACGGCAGCCATTCCTCTATTCCATATCAACGCCAGATCACCTGTGGCCGAGGTCACAGCATTAAAAACTTGCTAGTATGTATATACTGTACAGATATTTTTGGCGCCGACCCTAAAGTTATCTCTTATGCCTAGTAGAGAGGAGAGAGTAATCTGAAAGAGTGTAAGTCGGCTGCCTTGCCATCACCAAATGCCAACAGATCGAATAAAAGGGACCTTACCGGATAATGGAAGGGCGAGGATCGCTGCGGGTGTAGCCTGTATGACGAAAATTCACGTTAGGATATGCGCTGTGCTGTATTGTATAATCGTAGACAGGGGTATGGACATTGAAGGGATCGAAATCGAGGACCGAGTATTAGAGATCCAAGAACGAGGCTCGAAGAAGGATTCAAATCGTACCGAGATAGAGAATCAATGGCAGATAGCCACTATCGAAACATGTTAGACCATAGCTCGCTCTGTGGCTGGTTGCGGGTTGTGATGGAACATACTAGTGCATGGCGATTTTTGAGACCTCGATGATCTTGCCGATGCGCTCCTATAAGAAGGTGATGTAAGCTTTCGTTCCAGGGCAAAAGGAAGGACAAATGCGACAGCACTCGGTCATGCGCACCTTGGACTCTTCCGAGAGGGCGAACATGTTGAGAGATGGTGGAGTTTTAGAAGAAGACTGTCGGGGAGGGTGATGTCTTTATATGTTGGCGCTTTGGCGTAGTGGTATGCAGCCAGCGATAGCAGATTGCCCCGCGCGATATGGTGTGTCGGAAGTCGAGGATCGTGGGCGCGTACAAATTGAAGATGTCGAGCTTCAAGCATACGGTTCTGGACCCTCTCAAAAATTCGGACTTCGACAGGCATGGGCAAAGTAGACAGGTACGACGTAAGGGCAGGAAGGTACGTATCTAGGCTTGCCACATGTTCACAGCTGGCTGACAGCTGTGTCTAGGTAATCGATTAGGCAGTACTGAAGCTCCAGAAAAAGTTGATGAGGTAAGGTCAACTCTAGCCTGGCACTATTGTCTATCGTGTCGCGCGTTGCATTCAACATCAAATACCAACGTCAAGGCATTTTGCAACTTATTCATTACTGCATTTCCAATAGAATAACTGCCAACATGTCGGGTGCAAAGCATTGGTAAGTCTATGGTCCTTCTTCATTGTTCCTTCAGTTGACACAAACTGATTCCGTGTCGATACCAATGCTAACATGAAGCCTTCTCTCAGGGAGCAGGATAAAGAAGCCACTGTCTACGTGGGCAACATCGACGAACGCGCCACCGATGCTCTGATATGGGAGCTGATGGTTCAAGCAGGCCCCGTCGTCAACGTACACTTGCCCAAGGACCGTGTCACGCAGTCGCACCAAGGCTTTGGGTTCGTCGAGTTCAATGGCGAGGTCGACGCCGACTACGCAGCTAAGATCATGAACGGCATCCGCCTGTACGGCAAAGCCCTCCGAGTCAACAAAGCCTCGGCTGACAAGCAGAAGCCCCTCGAGATTGGTGCTGAGCTGTTCATCGGGAATCTGGACCCCATGGTCGACGAGAAGATCCTCTACGACACCTTTAGCCGCTTCGGCACCCTCATTGCGCCCCCGAAGGTCGCCCGCGACGACAACGGCCTCAGTAAGGGTTACGGTTTTGTGAGCTATAGTAGCTTTGAGGCCAGTGATGACGCCATCAACAACATGAACGGGCAGTTCCTTATGAATAAGGATGTCAGCGTCCAGTATGCATACAAGAAGGATGGCAAGGGCGAGCGGCACGGAGACGAGGCCGAACGCATGCTCGCTGCTCAGGCGAAGAAACACAACGTCTCCATCGAAGCCCAGCCAATGCCGCCTGCCCTCCTCCAAAGCCTCGCCCAGCCCGCACCTGCACCACCACCAGCCGCCGTTCCGCCAGTTATGGCTACTGGTGGATTCGACCCTGCCATGGCCACCGGCATGCCTCCCCCAAGGCCTATGGCTTTCGCCGCACCTGGTGGTCACCGTGGGCCTCCTCACCCGCCATTTGCCGGTATGCCGCCTCCAGGAGCCGGCCGACCGCACGTACACGCACTCCCGCCTGCGCCCTCGGGCCTGCCAGCTCGGCCACCACCTGCTCAAGGCGGTTATGGCAGTCCTGCCGATTTTCACCCAGGTAACTTTCGGGGTCCTATTGCACCTCCGGGCTTTGCGCCGCCTGGTAACGTCGCCCCTCCTCCACCACCACCAGGGTTCACTCCCGGTTACGGCCGCTGAACAGGAGCCGGGATATTAGCAGTGCCCACTTTCAGGCAGGTATATCTCAACACGTACTTGAAGAGCCTGGTCCACAGAATGTCAACGGCGGGATAGCCGCGGATACTATACGCCCATCAGAGCTGTGATAAAGACGATCAATCGGGGGATACGTAATCTCGAGCCACCCTGCAAATCAGCAAGATCAGGGCTTTGAAGTCATGGGCGACGATCGGCAGAGCAAGGATGCGTAACACAAGAGTCATCAATAAAGTAGGTCAAAATTACCAGCGTCTCTACCAAGATCAGAAGGTGACTAATGTTGCTATGGTGGTGTTTTCAGTATCACGACAGGATCGGTGCGTGTTAGCAGTACAGGTATATTCTACGGGGAGCCTCAGGCTACAGACCGTTTGTTAGCAGTACCATGAGCTTTCCTTGAGAATGCTCTGTGGCATCTAGATACCCAATACATCAAAATTCATTATGAGCCCAGCGTTGTCATCGCGTACACACCCCTAGATTCTCGAATGCTTGAGATGGCACACCACACATGCAGTCAACTTCTTTCGGTCAAATTTTATTCATGCCCGTCGTTTCCCCGATCAGAGTAGCATCTGCTTGTGTGGGGGGCAGACAACCCGTGTCGAGTTCAATTACCGGGGAGGGAGGGGCCTTGTCGGTTGTTCTGTTCTATGAACATGTCAGCGGGTTCTTCAACAATACCAAACCTCGTTTCGTCAGCGTGCCTGCCGGTGATGGGTCTTTTTCGATGGGCGTCCAACTAGGAGCGTAGTTGCCAGCCCTCACTTACGTGAGTGGATGTACAGTACGGTGCCACCGCCCTCGACACGATTTTGATGGTCATACAAGGAGCCAGCCATCTTTTCTCGGCACTGCGAGGAAGTCGGATATTCTAGAGGGTGCGAGGATGCGGTTTCAAGGATCAACAAAGCTCTACTAGCCAGTATTGGGTACATGATATTGCATGGGGTGAATCGCGTTTGCGCGCGTTCGTTGGCTCTTGCCTCTCTCACCGGTGCATCCATAAAATATATGTACGGTACTATGTATGAATGTATGTGTGTGTGAGTGTGAGAATGTATGTATGTCTGACGGTATGTATGGTATGTACGTGTACTTCATGTACAGTATGTATCAGCTAGGAAGGACCCTTGAGCGTGACTGACCGTCAACGTTACACGCATGATATGCGCTGTGGCGTATTGGAGTAGCCATCTTGATACCAAACAGCATTGATTGACGGGAGGACACGGTCTGTGTGCGGGAGCGTATGCGTGTGTAATACCAGGCTGCTAACTGGCTCTGTGACGAAGTTCTGGTTTCGTAAGAAAAAACGCCCACGTTGTGACGGTACGATACTCCGTGTAGATCCGAGAATACCAATCACGTTTGCGAGATAGTCCTTGAACTTGTAATACGTCTATTCTTGATGAACGTATAGATAGATAGGTAGGCCTCGAAATTTCTGGCCATTTTGCATTTTACTTCCTGATCTCAGCCCCAGGCTACGGTACGATATGAGCAGCAGATATGTCATGAAATGATATATATACAATGATATATAATTAGCAACGCACGTGGGTTTTGTCCTGGTCTTGCCTCTGCTCGTTTTCGCTTCGTTACCGCGTGTTATTGTACAGAACAGCACGCAACGTACCACGACACCTGATGAATGATTTTCCCATCTCGCCTAAGGACTGATGGATGGGATGGATATTACATAGAGTGATGGACGGTGATGCATCATGTCGTACATAGTACTGTGCATGCAGCTTGTCCACGGGCCGTCTACAGGGACAGAAGATCATGAAGGATGTCAATCTTAAAATGAATTTAATTATTTTTATTTTATTATTTCATTCACATTTTCCCTAATCGGTTTTCTTCCTGCTGCTGCTGCTGCTGCTCAGCTTTTGCTTCGCAAGGAACTGCCCGTGGTGTTACTTTTTTTCGCCAAATTCAGCCAGAGAAAAAATATCCATGCTTCTTTTCTTTACCCCATGTCACTGCCGTCTCCCCCCTTCTGTTGAAAGGAGTGGTATCCCTGCTTATATCGCCCTTCTGGATATACACCGCCTTGCCTATACTGGTTTTACCTTGACCCTGTCAGCCCCATCCAAACCCTCGGGACCGTCAGCATTCCTTCTCCATAATGTTGGAGTAAGGTAGCTATGCTAGCTAGAAAACCTTGTCAGGAGCCTACCGTAATCTGACACCATGCCTCAAAACCACAGTACATTGCGAGCATGCTTACCTAGGCACGCATATGTCAACCTTCCTACATCTTGTTGTAGTATTGTATTTCTTTTCGTTTTTTGTGCTTCAGGTAAGTCTACAGGTGAGCCATAGCTAGGAAATTTCTGGATTTGAAGTATATACCGAGCTTCTTGACCAGGGAGGGTAATGTACTCTACTATGTAGTGAAGAATCCTTCTAAGAGTTTTAAGATGGGGGCCGTTTCTACCCTATTTTTAGCTGGAAAATAGATGACACATCCTTCAGCTCTACGCTAATTAAGATACCGTATGGGCAAAAAGGCCTGATGATGAATTCTTTGCGCCCGAGCTGGAGTTCCATTTTGCCCCGTGCATATCAGTATTTTGTCAGTCAAGGTGAACAGAGCAGATGCAGTACCGAGAGAGGTAGGTTGGGAGATAGGTCGACGATCCTACTACAGCAGGGAGGGACTTCTTACGTCGTATTCTCTCGTCTTGAACCCTGCATCATATAATCATATCAGTACATATTTTATTGTATGGAGACGTCGCAGGGTAATGAGCAACCCTGTCACGATTCCAATAAGCCATAACCTCTTTTGAGATCGGTAACGGAACAGTAGGCACACGTGGATGGGTAGCTGGCTAGGAATATAGACGGTTGTATCGGCAAGCTGCAGAGCAAATAGAACTTTTGTAGATAACCCAGGATACCGAATTGCGGGTAAACCTTTATATAGCAGATAGGCAGTATTGCGCAATGGAACATAACAGATTCAGAGGGTAAGAATGGTCCTTTTTTGTCTATGACAAACCCAATCAAAACTCTTAACCACAGATTGCAAACGCCGTTTCACCTGTTGACGTGCTGATGCTCGCTACCTATATATCACTTTTACCTCATTTCCCCGTGGGCAGAGCTAGCCTGCATCTCTCGGCCTTAGTTGTTGAGGAAAATACTACCTAAGCCAGATCACTTGCTCACCTTTCTCGGCGTGGGGGTTTTTTCTGACACTAAACTAGCCTACCTACCTACCTACCTTACGTACGCAGTACTTGACTTGACACTACTATCACCGACCAGTAACGGCACCGGCAGCGATGTGAGGTGACCAGATGGGGTATCGCAGTAATCTACATCACTTAGTTCCCGGAGGTCTAGGTTGTCTAGTCTCCCAGCCGGAAGCGATGCCGGTACATGCGGTGTCCACGGGCATGGCAACCAGATGCGACTTCTCGCAGGGACTAGGTTTGCAAAAATTCCATCTTGTCTATTGCTATTTGCGCCTCTTTGTTTCTAGTATGAAGGGGGATGGGGAGGGGATGTGATGGAGGGGTAATTGGAATAGGATTGTTTCCAAGCACGCCGATATTTTCTTTCGAGCTCTTGACGATCAGAATATACTAGTAGTCACTACTTACTACCTACCTAGCATGATAGACGGAGGCGCACGCAAACGGCTGATGTCTCCAGCCGTGCTCAGCCCCAGATCCATATACGGACGGGTAATGAATGAAATGGTATTACTGCGTTTACAATTGTTCAATGCATGGAATCTTCTCAAACAATACACTGCAGCAGCTCGGATCGTGCCATGCTCAGGCTCAGGCTCATGCCATGCCATGCCATAATTAGGTATTAGACAGGTAAGTAAGGGGGTTTGCTCGGTTCAGCTTGTTTGATTGTGTGTCATGCCTCGTTTTCGCGGACCCCCCTGGGCAATCTTGTTTCGAACCGTTTCCCCGGCCAAGTTCGTCTGAGGGTGTGTGGTCATGGTCATGGTCAAGGGTCTTTAGGAAGAGATCGTGATAGGACTTCGTAGCACGTGCGTGAGCACTCATGCGATCTGTCAATATGCTCTCCCTCTGCCTCTCGCGCAAGGCTCGCAACGCCCAGCAAAGTGGCGACGGGATGGTAAGGCACGGCGTTTGCATGACCGGGCCCCTGGACTCCATCATAAAACGCGAGAGATCGTGTCACCCGGAACCTCGATCCCGCCATATCGCGTCTCGTGGAAGCTAGGGTGCGACGAGACGATGGACGGGCGGAGACGAGCCGGTGCAGAGATGATGAGGCAGTGATGGCTGGAACAGGCAATGGGTATATATCATGTTACATTTCTACGGCAGGCTCTTGTTTGCTGAGAGAGTTCATCCGTTTGTATGTAGATCGGGCACGCTCCCGGGTCTTGTAGTAGATCTTCGTGGCATGGAAGTTATATAGCGTTTGTGCATAGTAAGTCAATAGGCATAGAGTAAGATTAAAGCACATATAGACAGAACTTCACGCAAGGAGATTTCCTATTAGGGTGAGAATTGAGTAGCTCGCAGGCCAGAGCCTTATACTATCAAAGCAAAAGCCGAACTTGTAAGGGGAGATAAAGATAACTAAGAATCTGTGTTTCAATTACCCGTCTAGGTCCCCTCATTATCATATCCCATTGTAATGACACATTACATATGGGAGGTAAAACGTAATAGGCAGGGTAGAATGTCATCAATCAACATTTAACATTACAGGATGCTGTCCAGAACTCTGTACTCTCTATACGTACGCGCGCGTGCGGAAAACATGGCCAGGCTGGCGGTAAGGCCGCATTCGTGCTTGCATGCATGCAGACAGGCCAGGCAGGGAACACGCGCATACTTACTGTATGCTACAGAACCTAGCATATGAATCACCTCGTTTAGGGAAAACTTGCGACAGAGCAAACCGGGTAGATGGAGTTGATGTCGCACGCAGAAGCATGAGGGGAGGGCGTATAAATGACACGTTATGTTTCCTCGGCTTTGAGCTTAAACGAGAGGGAAAATGTGACGATGAGGGGTGACCATGGCGAAGAGGGGAAAAGACAGAGAAAAAAAAGAGGAAAAGAGGGGAGGTAGCAAGAAAAAAAAGAACTCCAGCGCCTCCCCCGAGCGCCTATCCCAGACCCCTGGGTCAGGCTCCGGGAGGGCATGTTCTGATCTGGGGCCTACTGAATAAACTATTCGCTACTTGCGCACTGCAAGATCAAGTTACGCCGCATCAAGCCACTCAACGATGCGGCGCGATTGTTCTCCGAAGGCCAATTGCCGACCTGCCCACTGGGGAAACCGATCACTGAGTAATAAATATCTGCTAATAGTATGGTATCTTCTATGGTCTCAGGAAAGGGCTCTGTTAGTGCTAGCATCTTGTCGGCCTCGAGACAACAAAAGGTATGAATAATGTGGCCGCCGTGGTGGTGGCGGTGGCGGCGCGTCGGGTGCAGCAGCATCCAGTGCAGTATCCGACGCGTTGGTGAGGTAGTATAAGTTAGTAAAAACATCGTCGGCAAACGATGGAGATTATGCTACGCGTACACTCTTATACGTACACCTTCAGCTACTTACTTCCTGTGGGTTTACCTACTTACCTACTCTATTGAGCTCTGCCCAGTCGTGGTCCCGCACTCGGTACCCTGTTATTAGTATTTACCACTTAGGAATATTGCGCTCTCGGCGTCTTGGTGTTCTGGGCCAATGAGCCAAGTATTGATATGACGGCGGTAATATACTCATGCCGCGGAGTCCATCCATCAAGGCGGAGATTGTGGTGTAGGGCTGGGCGAGTTCGCTCACTTCAGGCCTGGCTGGCTGGCTGGCTGGCTGGCTGGCTGGCTTTGTCCGACCTGACTTAGAAAATCACCGAGTGAGCTAATGTAGGTGGTGTATTATGCGGGGATTGTTTCACGGCCTCCGTTAGAGCTCTGACGACTGTCTGAAGTCTTCGGCTTTGGGTGAAGGTGTACGTCAAGCAGGTGGTAAGCCCGTGGGTACAAACCTGTCATGGCAAAGCTTACATGAGAAAAAACATACTGGATCGGTGCTTGTCTTACTAACTGTGGACCGTTGACAAGCGCTGATGCCGGGGCTGGGACAGTGTCTCGGGAAATGTCTCTCCAATTCTCCTTCGGACTGCCAAGTCCCCAAGTTCCTGCATGATTCAATTCAATTCATTCGATCGTGGTCGGTACCTTGCAGGCAGTCAGACGCCCGCGGGAGGCCAGATCGACCGTCAGAGCAGGTAGGGCAGTGATCGCAGTATCAACATGCGCGAGAGCTTAGGAGTCAGGGATCAACACCAGGTAATAGGTGAGTGATTTGTCTTGGATTGGCGGAGAGCTATGTAGGCAAATACTCGATTTTTCGCTTCTCGCGCCCCAGCTTCAGCTGAGGTTTGGTTCGCCACGCGCGGGTGCTTAAACGCTCGGGACGTAAGTACACTACTGACAGCAATAGGACAGGATCCTTGACTTATTATTATATGTAATCAGACGTATGTGTAGTACAGCATAATGACACGCCGCGTAGCCAGGCAAGATGCCGGCCTTGCCAGAAGTTACGAGATCCCCGCTCGGCATTGCGAGAGGATGGCAAGAGAGATTTGGTATTCGAATTCTGCTCAGCTTGTGGCACTCATAGCTGGGGGTAGCTGAGCGACCGGGGGTGTAATTGCGGCAATCGGAGATCAGAAATTCTCTTCTTAGAAGCGGCAGGCACTGTATTATTTTTTGAGAACAGTTTAAGTCATGATATTTGTCACTATATCATCCGTTGCCGTCGTCAACGCATATACATAGTAGGCGCGCTGGAGATCTCCGAGGAAGGGGATCGTGACGCCACCACTGGCAAGCGATGCTGAATGAACTTAGCATATTTGGTCGAAAAGGTCCAGTCTAGTATTTGAAGACAATATGATATATGACAGATCTGGGTGGCTTGCACATCCGGCGTCATTAGAATTTGTTGTGGCTTTCATCTAAGAAACAGGTTTGTCATCAGGACAGAGACTTGCATACACTATCTTATGCCTATACCGTAGTCGCCGAATAAGTGTACCTACCAATCCTAGTTATTGGTGACACAACTGTACGGTACCATATGAGGTCAGCATCTCGACACGTGCGCTGTCCCTTGAAATGGACGACCAAAAATAGAGCATTCGCGAAACACAACGCCAGACCTGATTTTCTCCGATCCCATGGAGGCAGCCGTACTGCCGGGGCGAGGGATCTTGCTTAGATCGGTAGGCCTATCCGAAGGAATAGACTACGTAGCAGAGCTGAGGACGATATACCTACTGGAAGCTAGATGGAGCGTAGGTAGCCAGTCCAGAACTCTAATTCGAACGATGCGGAAATAGGTGGCGTTTGTCTCAGAAGCCGATCCATAACGCTGGGAGGGGAACTGTTTAGGGGACCTGACGAGTCCGAGACATTACCCTAAGGTATACTAGGTAACCTAGACGAAGCTTCTTGTTAATAGCCAGATTCTGGGAAGGTTTCTTGCCGGGGCCAACGAATTTCTGCGGCGTCCCAAGCCGCTCATCGCGATACGCAATTGATGATTGGCTTCTCAACAGGAATGGCCAGGAATTGCCAGATCACCTGCAGCAGCAATACATCATGTGACGTGGCGCATGAATGAACATTCTGCAACGTTTTGTGAGGTATGCGCGATCTCATGAGTTTCAGAGGCTGTTGAGAGGCTGTCGTTGATTTTAAGTTGGGCGGGACATAACGTTACCAGACGATCTGGTGAATAGTATGCCAATGGGATGTTCGGGACTCGAAATAATCGTGCCACGCCCCACCTTTAGTTGGTTTCGCTTCCGCTCACCAACTAAAGTTGGTGCTAATCACTCAATTAGCCACATCAGTCAATTAGCCATTTTGACTGCCCATACAAATTACACATAAACCACTTTTTCTATTTTTTAACTTTTCTCGGCCACCACTTATCCGTTAAACTTAAAATTTAAAAATCGGCTTATTAATATAAAATATTTTATATAAAAAAATATAAAAAAATATTTTTTCCGGCTGGTTTTTAAAATAACAATTTTTTTAATAAATTTATATATATAATATTTAATATATAAAAAACTAACCGGAAAAAATATTTTTTTATATTTTTTTATATAAAATATTTTATATTAGTAAGCCGATTTTTAAATTTTAAGTTTAATAAATAAATAATAGCCGAGAAATAAAAAAAAGAAAAAAAGATTTTTTAGTGGTAAAAAAAAAATTGTTATAGCTAAAATTCTATATTTAAACGCGATTTTTTTAGCTAAAAAAAATCGGAAAAATAAACGCAAATAAATTTTATATAGCTAAGCTTATATATTTTATATAGTTTTAATTTTAAAATTTTAAAAAATTAGTGCGTATGTTTTTTTAATAGATTTATTAGAGAGGTGCCGGAAAAGTGGCTATTCCACTGATGTGGCTAATTAAGTGATTAGCACCAACTTTAGTTGGTGAGCGGAAGCGAAACCAACTAAAGGTGGGGCGTGGCACGATTAGCCCTGAGGGATCCTCTGCTAAATTGGGACTGCCGCTACTTTCAGCATTGCCAGTCCTACTATACCAGTAGTGTATACAAGGAATGCCTGTTCATAATTTCATTCGTCCATATCTCAACTAGCTGTCTCATTAAGTAGTGTACTCGTATCCAAGTTCTTATCTCTTGGTGCTCTTAGTGTGGTATTATCGCTCATTCTCGAACTCGCCTTATAGCCTTATAGGCGAGAGACAAAGTCGAGTACTAACCGGTTACGAGGATCCTGTACGAACAACACGTCTAATTAAGCGTGGTCCACGTCCCAGTAAAACTATTGATGGCGATCTTTGCCGGCTACGTATGAATATCAGGACCTACGCACAACACTTTGTGGCATGGGCGAGGCGGGTGAAGAAAAACTTGGCACCGCAAAACACTCTATACCACCAATATAGCCACTTATTCAACCACCTAATTAATTAACTAGCTGTTTTTTGAAGGTGTTTCTAATATAGAACACTTATTGAAGCCTTTGAAAGTTATTTTAACAGAACAGTTTCAAAAATAAAAGGGTTGAATAAGTAGCTATATTGGTGGTATAGAGTGTTATGCGGTGCCAAGTTTTTCTTCACCCGCCTCGATGGGTGCCGGGCCCAGTTTGTTGGGTATCAGTAATTTCAAGGAGATCCTTGGTTGCAAAATTTCTCAGTGAGCCCTGAACCCAGGAGGGCCCCCCACGTCCAGATATGCTACGCGTGAGCAGTATATTAATTAATACAGAAGTTTCTAGGCCATGGGGTTACGATATGCCTCCATGACGCTCCGGGGGATGACAGCGGTTTGTGGAGTATCTAGTAAGGGTGCCTATTTGTCGGATTCACTCATACGGTATCCGTCAGATTAATGAGCGGTTAGTCCGTCGCAGCGGCAAGCCCCTAGCCTTTCCACGACTTGTCATGAGCAGAAAGCTCACTTAAAAGCATATACTACATACTACCTACTATCTATGTCAAATACCGTACCCAGTTAAGCTGTGCAAAATAATGTGCGTACATTAGTTGCTCGGTCCCTACATAGCAAATATGCCTGCTGTTCAAGAACAACCATCATGAAGAATATTTCTTTACGCCGCTACACGCGGCCCCATTTCGTTTGAAACTTTATTTCTAAAGTACTACCCGAGCAGAACCGAGATGGCATGAGATTGATGGGAAAAGCCTCGAGGAAGAGAGAAATGGAGCGGGGGGATCTGCCATCAACCGGCCAGCTGGGAACGACGCAGCGCTAGTCTAGCCTATATAGAACAGGCGCAGAACAAGGGACCCATTGTAGCTACCGGGATGGTGCATACGGGAGGCTGGCTCCGGTCGAGGCGCCCCATTGTTCGATAGGCTGAGGCCTCTTTCGAGCTGGGCTCGTGGACAACTCCTCCTCGCGGCACTAGCTGTATTGGTCGAGATACAGTAGTGTAGAGATGCTGAGGTGTACTACGGATAAGTATGGTTAGTACTGCGTAGCGTAGAGCTATTGGAGAGATCGTCTTGAGAGAATTAATACTGTAGAAAAAGTCTCAGCAAAATATGACAGCTCGCATTTCCTGGGCAGCTCCGTACTAGTAGACTACATGTTGCTCATCGGCAGGCCGCTCGCTCGTCTCTTCCAATATGCCGTTGTGTGCAAAGGAACAAGGAGTAATTAGCCTCTCTCTCGAAAAGTGACATTGGAACATGCATGCATGATGTATGTCAACCTACCGTACCTACACCACAGTCTGACCACAGTACTTAAAGGATAGCGGCGTTCAAACGGCGACGTCGGCGACCTGGCGTCGGTAGTGCACACCACCTACCGTGGTAAGGACCGGTCAATTAATGGCTTGCATACCGAGAAAGTTCATATGTTGAGCATGGCACTTTGGTCAGAGGTGGGTGAAAAAAATAAACCACACAACGCTAACAACGCTATTTAGGGTGGTGTGTGGTTTATTCTTTCACCCACTTCTGTTTGGTCTACAGACAAGAAGAGCTTGACATGTTCTCTGCCTCGCTAACAGTATCAATATATACAAGACTGATCAAACCCCTTGGTGTATAAGTGCGTCATCTGTGCTTGGAGACTAACCTGACGGGAAACGCTGCCTAGGTAGATAAACATATCGACTTTAGACACGGGCCGTTGTAACGGCTGCCTGGATTAGTAGACGCTTTTCCTCTTTCTGCTCTCGGGAATCGACTTGAGAAACGGAGAGGAGTTGCTGTTGCTAATAACTAATGTAGGTACAACTGTCTGTGCAGCAGCACTACTATCCGATGAGTAGCCTCAAACATAGGAGGCACTAAAAACAATAGAGTGAGCTTAGAGGTCTCAAACTTATTTGAATAAGTCAACGACAATTTTGCCTGGTATAGGTTAGATAGATGGTTCAAGTTGAGTCTAGCCTGTGATATGTGAACAGGAGGCGCATATAGAACGCATTAAAAAATTGTGACTAGCATTAGCACCCGCAACAAGACTAACCAATTTCTGATCTCTACCTGATACCAAGTTCACCCACCCATTATCATCTACCTAGAACACACGCTGGTTGGCTGGTTGGCTGGTTGGCTGGTTGGCTGGTTGGTTGGTGTATACTGGGTAGGTAGTCAGACGTCAGACTGTAGTGTAGGTACCGTGCCCCAGACTGAAATGCCGCTCGCGAGTACTACTAGGTAGCAGTCACTTTCAGCTTGGTGCCCTGATCCAGCACAGATCAACAACGGTTTGGTCAACGGGATAAGCTGGTATTCACTCATTCGAGGCATACTGAGTAGCACACCCAACACACACGCACACGCACCTCTGTGACGTCTGACAGTGTCCAGATGTTGAAAGGGTCTTATTTATGCAAGGTAAGACAAGCCAAGACCGACGACATCTTCACATTTTCAATTATGAGATCTCGCCCGCCGTGGTTGAGTTCCCAGCAGATCCAGATCCCCGTCGCAGTACCGCCAAGTGGGAGAAGACTGCGGAATCGAGGCCTGCTAATGCATAGGCTGAGTGATGATGAACCCAGTCGTTGCATGGGGAAACGTACTGCGACGTAGCCCACCCCACGTTCCCGTCACAAGTGCTGTCCGTCACCTACCGGTACCAAGCAACACCAGATGTCTGGTTCTTCTGGTCACGAGCCAGAGTATAGAGCCCGAAGAATCATCATATATGCCCTTTGAGGATTACGTACATGATCAAGCTCACATCGAGCCACGTTCCTGACTAACTCGTAGGCGCTGCCTGACGAACACGGTGTCTAAACGATCGTCGTGCCGTAAGCACGTAGAAGGCTAAGAGGCAGTTTCACGACAATCACCACCTACGTATACCGCATACTGCTACGGTATGCCGCTCGAAACGAAGTTGTATTTCTCAGTCTCTACGTCATACAGGATCTAGCGCACTACTTTCTCTCTGCTGGTGGACAGTGTTGTTTACATACGGTATTCACAACATATAATTATCGACTATAGCTTATCTAACTCGTAACTATTATATGCTACGACTGGGGATGTGCGACACCAGGGTATACTGTATACGTTACCCACGCAAATACGAAGAGCAATATCGCAGAGCAGCGTGGAACTAGCGTACGGTACAGCGACACTTGGTAGCTGACACACCTGAGACTGCTGCAGGCTCTGCTTTGTCTGTCCGCTCGTCTGTGTGTACATGATAGTATAATGTACATCTATACTGTGTGGTAACAGACTTCTTTTAACTTACCATTAGTAGGCACTATTACACAATACCCTATACTCTTGGTTGCTTGGCCCTGCATATCGTAGTGTGTCTACGTGTGTAGATACGTTAACAGTGTGTGTGTGTGCGTGTGTCTGTGTCTGTCGCAGGTGTAGGTGTCGGTTCTTGAGTCTTCCAAACAGGCTGAGGGCGCACACCCGCGAGCGAGGACCGAGGGCGTCGACGTAGCGGATGCTCGCAGGGGGGCCCCTGTCTTCCCGAGGAGCTGGACTATCATGTCCATCCTTGACCCTCCTTCGTCGACCCGGCTCTTCGCTCCTTTCGTCTACGACCCTCTACTGGTACAGTACGTATGTACCGCGGTACCGCACCTATATACATTCCATTACTGGGAGAGGCTCTTAGATAACTCCTCGGCCGCTACAGCTGTAGCCCTCCACACCCTGGACACTCCCGCTACCTTCTAGTCGTCCTGGTTCTTGCAGTAGGCGTTCTTAGCGTAGGGAACTAAACGGCCTAAGACCCTTGTCTGCGTTTCCTGGTGGATTACACACCACGTTCAGAAATGACGAACTGACCTTTTATACAGAGACTTCGGCCTCTCGGGACACCAACGACAACTGCGTTTGCACGAAACGCTCAATACTGTGAGAGCGAGAGAAGGCGACGCGATACCCTCTTCTCCACATGTTTCCGTATCATTCGAAACTGCTAGTGGTCGACTGGCTCACCGGGCCCTCCCTGTTCGCCGTTCATATGTCGTCCTTTTACTCGTTCGCTCCCGAAAAGTAGCAGCTGGGTAGTAGCCCGGGGCAGAGAGGCAGCGTCATATCCATCGTTACCTCTTATTCGTTTGTGTCTTCGAGTGATGCTGTTCTGGATCGTACAATCAACATCTGCAACCCGCCACGCCTTGTCTTGAAGCGCCAGACCCGGAGAGGTTCTAATCCCTCTTCCCCTCCTCTGTCTTGCTTGAGCAAGTCAAATGTCTCGCCGACCCGACTTGTCACCTTGATGCCTCGGAGGCGAATTCCCCTGCCCCTCCAGAGTCCCCAGATCCCAAATCGTCCACAGCTTTCCTACTTGACCACCAGCTGTGTATGTAATACCCCCATTAAGCAACTTGCCAGGTCTGGGACCAGGGTGGCATATGGGAGGGGAAGGGGGTGTCTGGGAAAGGAACAAGCCTCATAAGACTAGTCCAGCTCTTTTATTTCCGTACCCACATGCATGCCTACAGTAGTGTAGAAATGATAGATCCAAAGATCTCTCGTTGAGGGGTGATTCCAGTCGATTGGCTCCGAGATCGACCCCCCGGTTGCACATCATAGTGCCCGTTTCGAAGTACATAACTACTCATAGGTAATATATACATTCACTCATGTCCCATATCGGGAACTCTTGTCTCACCTTCCTGAGAGACCTCGACTATAATAAACCTTGTGGTCGGCACGGGTTGGCGACCCTCTGAGAGCCTTGAACTCACTTTTGACAACCTTTCCTATTGTTGGGTGGTATTTTGCTTTTACACCATATAGCCGCGACATCTATCATCCATCATCGACTACGGCTCTGACGCTCTAACGCCCCTACGCCTTAGCACTGACATACTCGGCCTGTCTCGTCACGCATGAGAGAGTTGTTGTCTATATCGTCGATTATCTAGCGCAACTATTCAGACATCAAGATGGCCCGTAGGCCAGAGCCTGAGAACTGGCAACGATGGCCACCTCATCAGCCGTGGCCGGCCCTTCCACCCGCTTTCGTCATGGAACAGTCATATACCATCACACCGTTGATACCAATGCCAGGACAACCATATCCCGTTCATCATGGGTTCGTCTACGACACGTATAATGCACCTGAGGCCACGAATTCAGTCATACCGTCTACGAAACAGTACCTGAACGAACGCGCAATACTGGACATAAATACCGTGTCAGTTCATGCCATGCCACAGCCTATCCAGGAAACCAATCCCATGGCCGCGAAACAACCAAGCCTGAGTCCAATCATCAAGAGCGAGTCGCAACCCCCGGAGAGTCTGAAGGCCCCTAGAGCGGTTCCTGTAAATACGACGGATGGCCAAGGGTCCAATGTCTCCTTCGCCACGGGTATCGATCGATTGATGAAGATTATCCAGCAGAAAAACGATGGATCTGAAGGGGATGCGCCAGCTACACAATCTAAGGCCAAGTCCCGCGCAAGTAATAGCAGCTCCGAGGGACCTGCTAGTCGAAAAAGATCGAAGGCGGACACAAATAACCCAGAAATGAAGGACAAGCCTCATGCTTGTCACAGGAAGAAGTGTCATAAGCGATTCTCGCAAATCACCCATCTCCATATCCACGACCGAGCGCACACCGGGGAGCGACCTCATGTAAGAGAATCGAGAATCGTCGGTTTCGATGAATCAAGTAACTAATGGTTGCGCATAGAAATGTACATTTGCCGGCTGTGACAAACGCTTCACACAGAAAGGCAATCTACGAGTATGTTACGCTATGTCAACTGATAAAGACAGATGCTTACAATATGTCAGACACATGAGCGTCGTCACTTGGGTGAACGGCCCTTCAAATGCCACTTCTCGGGCTGTACTAGAGCTTTCCCCCAGAAAGGCAACCTGGCAGCTCACCTTGAGACACATTACAAACGCAACACTTTCCGTTGCATCTTGAAGTCGTGTGGCAAAACTTTCAGTTCGCGAGGCAACCTCAAAGTCAGTTTATGCATCAAGAAGGCCTGCATTGGTATGAAGGTTATTAACCCAAGTTTTATTACAGACACACCAAAACAACTATCACAAAGAGGAGCTCCATGAATTGGAGCTTAAGTTTGCAAACATATCATCCGTCGATGAAATGACTGATTCTGATCGGGAAATTTGGAACTATCTCCTGGATGTCCACAAGAACAGCAACAAGGGCATCAAGGGGCGAGGCAAGGAGTGCAGGGTCGAGCTTCTCCCTCACTCCGGGAGCCCGACGAACCAATATCCGCTGCAGTCACCTGTCGAGCTCCAACACGCCCAGTTCTCCATGTCACACGGCCTCCCCAACTCCATGAATTTTAATCACTTCGGCATGCAACGGAACCACCTGGGACACGAGTTCCTGGTCGCCCGGGGCGGGCATGCGTACGAGGTGTACGAGATAGACCAGGCCAGCATCTCCAGCGGCACCATAACACCCGCCAGCTCCCCGGGCGGCATATACGATGATCACCACCGTGCTCTCTCGTTTCACGATCGGATGTACTAAGCTGAATGTGAGGGCCCCTTGTGAAGAACAAGGGGACTATGATATGACATACATAATATCACGTGGTAAAACTATCCTACGATCGCAGCATACTAGTGCGACAAAAGGCGCCCGCCGCGCACACATACACACAAATTGATTTACACTGAACACACATAACAAAGTGAGGGTGGGCGGGTCATAACCAACGTGGGTTGGGCGGCACACTTCGAATTCTGAGATACCAAACATTGTTAAGACTGGACGCGTGGAACTCTGATTTCTCTCCTTCTCTCTCTTTTGGGTTTTACTTCCTATTAGTCTAGTTTATTACGGTATTCCACATCCTCTCGCTCTCTTCCTATCTTCGGTACCGCATCCACCCGCCCTGTACAACCGGTATGTTGTGGCACGCTGGGTGGCTTTACTTGACGGAGGGGCAAAGAGGGGAGAGCTCAGAGAAATACCGGCATAGCGAGGGAAGGGAAGAGGGGAGCGGCGGCGGCAGGTGTCCGTTTTCGTGCACATCATTGTTGTTTATTTTTGTTTCATTCTATTTTCTCCAAAGTGGCGTTGCATACAGAGGTTACGAGACCTCTTGTCTTCGGGACTGGGATTCGGTGGTTTGACTGTAATGGGATTTTTTTCCCTGTTTACTATTTCCTGCGCCATCCAAGCCCTATGCACTATCCGCGAAGACTTCATTGGATATTGGCGGGGAGAGAAGAGCATTGGGTCAAGGCTGTCTGAACAAAATCCAAACCCCGCGAACACGAATACATACATGGTCGGATCTTTGCTCTTCCCCTTCGCATCTGTTAGCTTTTCCGGTGGGGGGCTCTCTGTTGTTTCTTGTCTACAGCTTGTTTGTCTATCTATTTGTCTGCTCGTGTCAATTCTGTATCTCGAAAATGGGTTTGGTTGTTTGCTTCTATTGGTTTGTTATTCCCCTTCGTTCCGAGTTGCATGGCGGCTGCATGGCGGGTGGACGGGGGTGAGCAGAAGGGGTCTTGGGGCGTGCCGTTGGAATACTAATTCCAACCGCTCAGTTTTATCTGAGCTAGATGGGAGACAAACAGGCGAGTACCGGGGATGTTGTTGATAGTTTAGTTGTAAGCTCTCTCATGCAGGGCGAGGATTATCAAGGTCTGTTGTTGGATTCACACGAGATTCTCTGATAATAGTCGGGCTATCGTATTATCTTGAACCGTCTTGGGAATAAAAAAACGTATAGTCGAGCCGAAAGGATAACTACATACATGAATACAATACATATCTATACGGAAAGCAGGCAATATGGCCAGGTCATACATGCAGGACGTGACGGTTGTAATTCATATTGCGGTTGGCAACTCTATTTCGTATTATCAAACACATCCTCTCATCGGCGGACCTGACTGGCTACGGGTTCATCGCAAGGTGACTGTGCCTTATTTTACCTAGGCTAACGCCCTATCAAACAGAGTCCCATTCGGGAGCATCCGTGTTGCGGGAATCACCGCCACTAGTGACATTGACGATGCTCAATCCAGTAAAAAGTTACGCTATCTAAGTAGTATAACAAACGCAACCCGAACGATAGTATACATCTCTCGTTTACTCGCTAAGAAAAAGGCGCGGCGGAAATCATGCAGTGCACAATGCGAACGCAGCCCGCCCACGTACGAAGCTTGCCTCGTCATCAGCTCTACTACCTATGCGACACGATCGCCAAGAATCCAGACAGCGCATACGAGGGGTATGATTCCCAAAGTCCCCTCCCAGCGGATCAGAGTAACAATGCATGGGTTCATGTTTTCTCTCGACATGATGATGCTAGATTAGCTGGGTTGTATAGAATAAGATACCTAGCGAAGGAGCTTTTTCTTTTGTTTCCTATCCTGTCAGTTTTGTCCCGCTTTGCTCTGTACAGCCTCTCTTTTTGTTACCTGCGAGTTGCCCTTTTGGAAAAGACGGCAGATCGGGGCGCTAAGAGAAAGATTACGATCGTTGGGAAGGAGACCAAGCTGAACGTGTCGAACCAGCATTGAGCAATCCTCACCCCGCCACATCCACACACACACACACTTACACACACCCCATATAGTATACTACGTATACTAATTTCTGCGGAAGTACAGCAGCAGTACATTAAGGAGGCGTCGCAATCTCGAGTGCTTGTAGCCTATCAAATAGATCGAATTTTTCGGAGATATACATGCATGCAGGAGGGTGGGGGGAAATTTGACATGAAGAGAGAAATCGATCCCTCAATAGCCGAATTCCGTGACCTCGGGCGCATCAATGCCATAGACGGGCTGAACTTGCAATGATTGTAAATTATTGGTAGATCCCACCTCTCGATAACACGGCGATATTTCGGGTGGCCACCGTTCTAGCGTAGTGCAGAAGGGGGGGGGGGGGAGGGGACTGGGAGAGAAACAGAAGTACGGACGCATGTAGGGGCAGTCCTGAGGTAGTAGCCGCAAATCTAGCTTCTCACCGCATAGTGTTCTCGGATCAACCAACCCTGTTTCACATGCAGAGTCGCGGGGTAGTTTGTCCTGCGCGTCGATAGAGAGGCGTGGTTGTGCGGCATGGGCAACCAGCTCAGCCCTCTGCATTACTAAGACAAGCACAGCAGCAGAAGGTAGCAGCGGCAGCAGCAAGCAGCGCGAGATACCTAGGACCCGCGGAGACCCCCATCCCCTCTCGAACGCCCCAAACCGGTTATTCGAGGCCTATTCTAACTACTTGCAGCACGCAACGAGATGCTTAACGGCGGTGATGGGAGCCAAGACGCGACACAAGCATTGACGACGGCATGTGGTGTGGGTGGCCGTGGGGTGCTGGCCATTGGGTGCTGGGCGAGCTAGCTAACCTCCATGCAGCGTTGAGACAAATAGAATGTTGTCACCGTTCTGGATCTCATAGGCCTCCTCTCCCTCCAACTCCCAGTCGGCGTCGTTGATCAGGACCAGGATACCTGGTCGTCTGTATAGCCGCCAGGTCAGTCGGGTCGAGCCTTTTCACATGTTCCATTTTTCACTTTCTTCTCTCTTCTCGCTCGGTGGGCTGGAGAAGCGATTCAACCGCGCAAAACCAAAAAGACACACCCGGTAGACATTTAACCCCCTGCTGCCAGCCAGAGACTGGACGGCGACCTATCCATCACGTAGTCTCCGAATACCGGCGGGGCGGTCAAGAGGTACAGTGCTTGGGGATCAACTCACAGGTGATCGTCAAGAACGAACAACTCCTTCCGCGTATCTCTCATCGTGTGCTCACACAGGTACTCGATGAGATAAGCGACGGTCACGGGCCTGCTGCTCTTGTCGAGGGCGGGAACGGAGAGTACATGGCGGCGCTGATCTGAAAACAGCATCTCCAGTCCACCACTAATGAAATATACATTTCAATTAGCGATGATAGGGCTAGGCAAAGAAAACACACTAGGAACATACGTGAACTCAACCGTTATTGATCGCTCAGGAACGTCGACATGCTTGGCAGTGTCATCTGTTACTGTGGTCTCGGTTGTGGTTGTTGTTGTTACCGCTGCCATACTACCGCTATGGCTTTCCGGATATGACAAAAAAATGAGGTCTTAAAGATTTTCGTCACGTTTTTGTTGTCAGTCTCGTGATTAAGAAATCTGTAACGTGAGAGAACCAATTGGGTGATCTATGACCAAAGGTCCTGATTTCCATATGATCCTATCAGATAAAACGTTTTACTGAGAGAGATAACTCTATGCTTACATGCATCGCTATCACTTTGATCCCAGATTTCGTCATATCTAACCCCACCTTAGGTGCATAGCTTCAATACATTAGCTTCCCTCCAGTCGGCTTAAGGTGCTTGTTTCGCTATTAGGTACTTAAGTATCCAACCGTCTCAAACATCTGCCAATACACCACTGCATGTGTTCGGACACATAATAATGTAATGGTAATTATTCTTTAGTAGAATCTCGTCTCTATGACGCACCACGATGCGGGCCTCTCTCCCGCCTTCGTTGAAACCATTGCCGGCCTGACCGCAGGCTGCATCGCCACGCTTGTAGTGCATCCCTTGGACATCGTGAAAACTCGCATGCAAAGTACGTTCGTTAGTCTTATTCATACTCCCTCCGTTTCTCCTAAAAAAATGTTCTCGTTGGCTGACGTCTAATTAGTCCACCGGAGCAATGCTGCCACTTCCCAAACCTTGACCACTATCTCGGTACTGCGTGGGCTGACGAGGACGCCACATCCAGTCGCCGCTCTGTATCGTGGTCTGACGCCAAATCTGCTGGGAAACGCCTCCAGCTGGGCCTCGTTCTTCTTCTTCAAGGCCCGGGCCGAAGGCGCCCTCTTGGCCCTCAAGGGTCGATCGTCGCCCGGCGATGACGAGGTGGCCGCCGCCCTTACCCCTCAGGACTACTTCGTCGCTTCCGGCGTGGCGGGCATGTTCACCCAGGTCATCACCAATCCCATCTGGGTCCTGAAGACACGCATGCTGTCTTCCGATCGTGGCGCGGTTGGCGCATATCCGAGCATGTGGGCGGGTGCCACGCAACTGCTGCGCACCGAGGGCTGGAGGGGGTTCTATCGTGGCCTGGGGATTAGCCTCTTCGGCGTCTCCCACGGGGCTGTCCAGTTCGCCGTCTACGACCCACTGAAACATATGTACCTCACGCGGCGGCAGAAGCTTGCCAGGGGAACGAGTTACTCGGACGACCGCGGGAGGCACCAGTCAATGACCAACGAGGCCACGCTGGTCATTTCGAGCGTCTCTAAGCTCGTGGCTGGCGCGGTTACATATCCGTACCAAGTCATTCGGAGCCGCCTCCAGAACTATGATGCTGACGAACGATTTGGACGAGGCATTCGAGGCGTCATGAAGAGGACCTGGACGGAGGAAGGGTTGCGAGGCTTCTACCGGGGCATTATCCCCGGTGTCGTGAGAGTCATGCCTGCAACATGGGTCACATTTCTGGTGTATGAGAACACCAAGTTCTACCTGCCGAAATGGACGAGCGGTCCGAGCATAGATCAATAGAACTCCTTACTACTCTGATTATTCTGTATAAAACAATTATAGAATTGCATTATGTCGCTGTCTCTCTAATGTGCTGTCTAAGAGTGTATAATGGCAACTGTATCTTCATCTATATCTATATTCTCCCTGGTGATGCCTACTCTGTCTCACCTTCGTTTGGTCGGATCTAGTCTTCATGTTCTCGTTATCCTCGCCGGCATAACAATGTTATCAGTATTGCCGTGCCATAGTCACCGAGCCCAGAAGCTCTTACACCAGCATGGATAACCTCCAGGCAATGGAGATTGCACTGTCTTAAATGCATCAATCGTACTTAGTATGGCTCCGAAGAAAATATTCATGGCGGATGCTGAACGAAGGCTGTTTGCCAGTACGAGGTTATCAGGATCTTTCCTGTTGCTAAATCCACCGAGACACTCGAATTTGACGTTCCTAATATCTCTTAGCGTGCCATCACAGAGCACTGCTAGTGAAACAGACAGCGCTCTGTAACCATTCAGATGGCTTCACGAAATAAAGAAAGCTGAGACAGTAATCAATATCAATACTTGACAGATGAGACTCGCAGCAGAATGGCATATGTTCCCATCCTATACTCTGGCCTTTAACGTATAACACATAGAAAGTCATGTGTGCCGTGTGTTTTACTATCTAGGTTGTCTACCATTGTGCTATTTCCCTCTTTAGCGCACTACGCGAATTCTGACGCCGAGCGACGTAGTACCTTCAGATACAAGCCATGATTCCCATTTTCTCATCAAGACTTCTTGATTTCTCTCCCGCAGCCATGGATGGTATAGCCAAGCATAAGATAGACTTCCGTGTATACTCCGTAGTCCGAAGCCCCTTTCTCCGGCAGCACTCTCTATACAAAGTTATGCAGACCGGAGTATCAAGACGAACAACATGTGGAATGAAAATTACCACCTTGCTGATAGATATGAACAGTCCCTTAAGTATATATAGATACTTGCGCTGCAATTCGACTCGCAGTGTTATGACGAACCCACCAGACTAACAACAGTGTAATTCTGCAAGACTGAGTAAGTGTCCGAAATAACAGTTGAAATTCATTGCACAAAGAAGTAGGCATCAATGTGAACATGTAACTTCTGGTCGAGGAAGCATACACCACTTGGATGGGCTTAAATAGCTCAAGGGATACTCACCATCACTAGCCGACTACTAGCACAAGCTCTATTATTTCGAATTTGCTATCTGGCCGTCTTGAGACTGATTTGCAGAGTTTCGTATGCTCTATGAACAAGCGACGGTAACTGTGTAATTCTAGAACAAAGCATGATTACAAATCACAACACTCTGAACAGCCTTGCTCGTGTCTTCATGAAAATCACTTACGACTATGCTCATGTCGACTTAATATATTAGCAGCCTCCAGCCTGAACAAAGGTCCGGCGACACGATACTGATAATTGCCTCAAATTTGCTACCGATGGGTGATAAATTTCATCACAACCACTCGCGAGCTATCCGACATTACACCTAAACACTCCGATGTCAACCACGATACCAGGGTAGGCGCCTAACCAATCCGCAAGCTTAAGGAGCTATATTTCCCGAGCTACAGTGTCATTTCAGGTATCATCGCCATCTTTGAAAGCTCTGGCGACATCACGGATTGCATCGCCCGATGCCAACAGAACAGCTAAGACGCACGTCATATTCTCGTGTCAGATTTCTGTCGAACCTGGAGCACTATCATGAAAGTGCAGGTCTGTCATGAAGACGGACAGGCAGGAGTAGTCAATTGGATCAGATCGTAAAATTACCAGTTTAAAAAGGCAATATGGTTCCCAAAACCACAAGAAATCATCCCATCCCGCGTACAGAGATCTGAAATTTGATATACAGGAAGGAGTGTGTTACAGTGAAGGCGTGCCACTCATTCCGTCCCAGACATGGCTAAGCAGTGTTCCTCTCGCGTATTCGGATCACAAGATTTACAATGATAGCATAGAAGGAATTGGCTGTTACCTGTCTGACGTTGGAGGTATACACTAGTTTCTGCGGACTCGCAAACATGATAAACTTCATTGTTGTGTACTTATTGTCCAGAGTACCTGACTGGGAATGTGGGGCGTTGCGTAAATACAACCCCCACTAAACAAGCTCCCGCGCACTTTAGCTTCCCTTCCTGCAACTTAGGTACCTGAGGTAAGCTCAACCATTACCCTCAACGACGACCGTATCTACAGGCCAAAGCCCTCATACGACTCCAATTGATATCGTTACCTATATATAGAAAGAGCGCAAGCGTCTACTAACACAACATCCCGCGAACCCTAGGTACCGATCAACAATCCAAGCAGCAACCCCCTCCAAACTCTCCCCTCCTTCAATCCCATAAAACATGGCCGACCGCGCGCCACCCCCGAATCTCCGCCCAGGCGCGAACCGCGTGACGCGCGCGGCGACGAGCGCAACAGGCGTCCGCCGCAATCTATTCCAAAGCAATCTGACGCGCCGTCCGACGCCGACCGAGACCGCAAGACCGGGAGGAGGAGCCGGCGCCGGTGGTGGTGGTGGTGGTGGGGTCAATAACAACAGTAGTAATAGTAATAACAACAACAACACCTCGATGACGACTTCTTCTTCAGCAGAAACCTTACGCCTCGACCTCGACGTCTTGTCCGAGACTTCGGAGATCGTGATCCGAGACCAGAATGGTGAGTTCGAGATCGAGGACCCGCCTACGCCGCCGCTCGATGACCCGGACGACGAGGTCGCACTTGACGATGCGCAGGAGAATGAACGTATGCGTCCCGCCCTTCAAAACTCCGGCTTCAGAATGTCAGAGGGAAGTTCATGTGCTGATGTTTTATATGTGTTTGTACAGGAGAAAGGCAGAGATTGGCAGAGGCTGTTCGACATCACCAGATCAACTACACGCGCATGCCCGTACAACCTGAAGGTAATTGTTAGTAAGCTCGCGCTAAGCTTCTGGGGCTGACAATGTAAGCAGAGGTTCTCGAAGTACTCAAGGCCAGCATGAGGGCAAAAGTAGCCGCACTGGCTGAGGACAATTGGATGTACGAGGCCGAAGAACCACCACGGGTGCATTGAACATGCTCAGAAGGGATCGTCTTCGTCATATTCTCTATGCTCGCTGTCTATGCTACAGTTATCCCTGCGCAACTATTAGTCTAAACCCTCCGCCGCCGGCATCGAAGTCGAGGTCGATGTAGGAGCTTTGACGGCAGGTTTCTTGGCACTTCCACCTGCGGGGGCTCCGCCGCCGAAGAAACCGCTCATCATATCCATCAAGGGATTGCTCTGCCGGGGCTTCGTGATGCCGAAGTATATCTCGGCAATTATGTCTAGCGCCTCGTTCCACATCTCGAGCTCTTTCAGGTGATTGGCATACTTCGCCGTCAGCTGCTTGTAGAGATCTGGGTTGCCTCTCGGAATGGCAAGGAGCAGCAGGCCGAGGAAGTTGAGAAGCGGTATACTTGGGAACACGCGCAAATCAGCACTATTGCTGCTTACATCTTGGGTACCAAGGTGAGACTGCTTGTCGTCGCTAAGCGCACTGGTGAAGACTCGGTAGCATGTATTGGCAGCCCTGACGTTAGCTGTTATCAGGTATGGCAATACGGCTCGACCGGCGTATTGGGCGGCTGTGTGTGCTTCGTCCTCCTTGAACCACTCGTACTCCATGCGGGCTAGCACCTCGGCCGAGTCCTTGGTGCCCAACAACAGATGTTTCTCGGCATCGTAAGCCTCGTGCTCTTCTGCGTACAGGGAACCGGCAACATGGTGGAGTTCAGGGTCGCCGGCGGGGTATTCGCCGAATCTCGAAGACCATCTGTGGGCAGCCTTCTGTGTTAGCACATTCACATAGCCCCCCTTAGCTAGAGCACGAGCTAAGTGACTGAGTAGAAAAGAATTTGTGAACCTACGATATTATCTCTCCAATGTACTTCTTGCGCGTGGGCTCCTCGCTGTCGAACAAGCGCAGGCATGTGAGCAGTTTGCTCTTGGTAGCGTCGTCGGGTTTGAGCTCGGCCTGCTTGTAGGTGTCGACGAGGAGAACGCAGAGGTCACCGCCGCTGCCACCCTGTCCGGCCTTCAGCAGCGACAGAGCGACGTTGTACAGGATGTCGACGGCGGCAGTCCAGTTGGCGGCCTTGGTGTAGCGTGCGGCGACGACGCGGGTCTGTTGCTGGGCTTCGTAGTACTGCCCCTCGCTGATTCGCTGCTGCAGCCGCGCGATGATCTTCTCGATCTTGTCGCCGCCTCTGGCGCTGCTCATGGTGGGCTGACTGTTGGCTCTGGACTGGTGTAGTGAGGGCTACTGTGTAAGAGTTTCTCTAAAGTTTGGAATAATTACCTAGGAGGATAATAAAAATAGGTACGCGCACACACGGCCGATATTCGTGTCGCTCACGGGTGCATTGAGCTGGTAATTAAGTGTTATTCATAGTGGACCTGAGACCAGAAAGAGTGCTGTCCAGGTGCTCTGCTCCTTGATGATGGAGGTGGGGTTACGCAGCTCTAGGTCCCGTCATAGGTGTCAGCTCGAAGTCGGGTCATAGAATATTATGCTTTAAGTGCATAGAGCGTTACGCCGCGGTCATCCTGTTTCCGGCTCCTAACCCCGCACAAGCTCGTGCTTATGTCTATGCGTCGATTTATAACGAATGATAATGCTCCTGTTCCCCAACGAGCGCGTCTTGGATGGATCGTTTACGGTCCATAAACAGCTGTGATGGTGTAGGGGTAACATCTAAGCTTCCCAAGACAGAATCTATGGTCTTCACGATCGTATGATTTACAATCTAGCTTGCTTAGGCTCCGAGTTCGAGTCTCGGTCACAGCATTCACAGCATAATCTTTTGCTATTTTGTATCAACAATACTACTTACTCATTGACCCTTTTGTTTTTATTTTGTCTTCAAATTTCTCCTTTCTAGATGTTACAAACATCCCCAACTTCCACCACACCCGTGGAGTTAAAGTTTTGATGCTGTTTGGCGCAGCTTAACATCGATGATCATCCCGCTCGACTGAGCCCATTAGGATGCCTACCCGGCCACCATCCCTCAAAGACTTGATGTATAATGGAGCTGAAAATATAAGGAGCCACGAAGTATATTGCGGCTTTAGTTGAAATATGGCGTTCTATTGACTTGATCGAAAGTCGCCCAGAACTCCCGTCTCCTATCTCGTTGCCGTGGAGTCGATTACCTACTTAGGAAATGGGACCCTAGGAATACGGCGTATTGGCGGAACCCCCTGGCTCTTTGAGTATACACTCATCGTGAGTCTCACGTAGGAAACTAGAGCAATTGGTTGGCTTGAGACTTTCTATATAAAAACGCTGCTCAAATTCTCATATTGGTTTTCAAATCATCTTCTTTATTGTTCTTTCGACTACTGCGTTCGCTCTTCGTCCTTACCGTGAAGTCCTTCACCCGCTACAATGGTTATGTCTATTCGCTCCCTAGCCTCAAGATCTGCTTTAGGGGCGCCACCACTTACACGCATACATACCAACATACGTGCACCCTCACTACTGATCAACGATTTGAGAAAAATCAATGCATGCAAGATTCAACACTACAGCATTGAATCGAGAAAAGCCCCTTCTACGAGTACTCGCCTCCTATCCTCGTCTTCTGCGTCTCTGTCCGATAAGAACAATGTTACCAGTGCCAACGCTGGCAAGGATAGATCAGCGAAGTCTCAGTCGAGACCCAACAATGATCGGACTTCAACACCATCAGAGGACGGCTTTAAAGTCAGTTTTCGGGACCTCGGTATGAACAGAATCACCAAGTTTGTGGTATATGCCACCATCGGTGTATTGGGCACCATGGAGACTATATTTTGGTGCAAGGCCCTTGTAAGTGCACCAACCACATACCAGCCAACTTGCTGCTGGTTCGGCACCGCTTATTTATATCATGATGAAGAGCATTTGACTGACTTGGAATATTGAGTGTAGTGGCGCTGGTGGACCGGTGGTGAAGAGGATAATGAATGAACGTAATCGATATGTCCTCCGACGTGAGAGAGAATCGCCACTCTTGTAATAGATTTTGTCGTCATCTTTTGGATTAGCCGATTCATCATAACCGGTCAGAAAAGTGCTTAGACATAAGCGTCCTGGTCGAGAAGGGTTTCGCTGCTCAGTATTGTAGCTTTGCTAAGACAACTCGTCTCCTAATTAGTATCAGTAAGGGTAATGAATATTCACCACGCCTTGATACAAGGTGCGTTGTCAAGTTATATAAAGTGGATTAGTATCGAATTAGTTTAAGGGATCCTGTAGGCTATTAGGATATATCTGGTTTCGAGCCCGACTTGCTGCCTGAGACACTGCTTCCATTTGTCATGTATTTCCCCGGCAACAATAGTGTGGAACTTACTACCATATCGCGTTCTATAAGTTTGAATACATGTTGGAGGCTGGTACGTCTGGCAGTACGAAACTCTGGATTGTGACTAGGCAGCCCGTCACAAAGTGATGATGTCGAGAAGCCTGAGAGTTTTATGGGGGGTGCTGAGGTTGTGGCATAGGTAGGTAAACTAACAACTTTTCGCGGTTGTCTCGACCCCGACCTAGCGTCTAAACCCAGCCATTGGAATGGTAATATATGCAGAACGGGGTTTATTCATTGGGCTGAAAACCCGTTCTGGAATTATTCGGTAGCTATGGTAGTGCTACGATCGGGAAAAACGATCCGGAGGTAGGTAGTATTTGGTCGAGTAGTATCTGTCACACCCTCCACCATCAGGTAGATGGTGGTTTAATCAAGTCTAGATGGGCGATTTGCGCAAAAGCCTGAATCTGCCATAGCTGAGCGCTAGGTATTATGCTTATCGAGGCCGGTCCCACTTCCCACTTTTGAACGTTCGAGAGCTCAAGCTGCATCACGGGCCTTTCTACCTGTGATAATTGTTCCCAGGCTGCTGGCCCCTCTGGCTCGATCCTTGTATCAAGCACTGAACAAAACGCGGTACACGTGTGTTGGTGGGATCTGGGACTGTGCTGGGGAGCTGTTAGCGCGTCTGAATTCCACAAATATCCACTGGCTGGAGTGGGGCTAGAGCGGGTTTTAGCGGCAGATTTAGCGTGCCCGCGCGTATCGTCCCAAGATGAGACGAAAAACGCCGTTAAATTTAGGACGACGCTGCAGGGTGTTAAGGTATCGGTACATGACGAATCGCATACATCTATGAATTCTAGCCGTCCTCTTATGCGTGAGAATGACGAATTCGGGTAGCGGGAGATATTGGAGGATCTTCTCGACTTTCCAATGAGATCCCGTCGCCACCACACACAAGCCACCTGCTTGGCGCTCAGTTCCAGGAGCTGGATGCCTAAACAGGTAGCTGAATGGTGAAACGAGATAGTCAACAGCGGTGTACACGTGTGCACCGCCACTTGCTGAGTTACAGAGCGTTACAGTGCTGGCATGGTATTGACATAGCTAGCACAGGACCTAAATGTCAGTCTCCCGGACCGTTCTGGATTCTCGCCGAAACCAGAGCAGGGGTGTAAGGTCATTGGCTGGTGAGCTCTTCTGTTCCTGTTTTATTGTGGTACCCCGATACGACTCTAAGCTGCTTCGGGAAACTCTTGGCAACGTATGATGGGTCTTTTAGCCACACCGAGTCAAGCCACCGAGATCCCCTGGTCGCTCTGGCCCCGGTCCCTGTTGAGACCCTTATTAAAACGAGATAGCATTAAACGAGATGGAAGGTTTCCTCGGACTGCGGCGACATAACCGCTGGCTGATATCACGCTAGAGAGCCTTATTCTCACTTCTTCTCTTCCATTGCAATGTTTTAATCAACTAGTGTACTATTTCTTCTTACACTCGCTTTTCTATTACCGAATATTATAGGTATATCATATGCCTGGTCGCCCTTCTTATCTGATTTCCATACCGTGCCTTTCGTTGATCCTATAAACCATAAATCTGACCTGCCTACTACCTGCTTCTAATCTTACTTTCGTGATGGCTGCTGAAATCGAAGAACCTGTTTCGGCAGGAGATAACAGTGCCACCGCAGAAGAAGTCAAGCCTTACAAGATCCATGTAAGTTCCTTGTTTGCATTTTTCAAAGGTATATATCAATATGTATATATACGTGTGGCTGATGTTCCCTGGCTCGTGTGTCTAGGTCTCTTCTCGATATCTCAATCTCACCAAGCAGAAACTTGAGATCGCACGATTGCCTAAAGAACTTGATGATCCCAAGTCGTCGGATTGGTGGCAGCCACAGTCTCAAGTTGAGCCTTTGATCGACTACTGGTTAGTTATACCCTTTCTCTTAAGTTTTTGTATTTCTCTAGTACTTATATAAGTCACGACACCTCATCTCTTTTTTTACGAGAGATATTATTTATTTAACGATAAACTAATATCGAACAGGCTCGAACAATATCAATGGCGGGAGCAAGAAGAAGCATTGAATGGCCTTCCGCAGTTCCGGACGGGCTTTACCATCCCTCAATCCAAATCGCCTATTAGAATTCAGTTCATCCACGCTCTCTCACCTCATCCAAACGTGATACCCTTATTATTAATACCCCCTTTTCCCTTCTCAAGCCTTTCTTTGGGGCATCTAATCAAACTGTTTACGGAACCAGAAGAGGCAAATCATCAGCCATTCCATGTTGTCATACCTTCGCTACCGGGCTTGGGCTTCAGCGATGCGCTTCCGGCCAACGCGCCCGTCATATCCTCTGCGGCGGGTATCCTTGACTCCTTAATGAAACGCCTAGGCTACGCCCGTTACATAGCATCAAATACAGGCCCAGGGGTCTCTTCACCAGCTCAGATCGACTATAAACTTGCTGATTGGCTATCAACGCAATACCCAGAATCGTGTCTCGGAACTCATGTGATCTCTCCGCCGTTGACTCAACCGAGACTTAAAGAAACACCTCTGGCCTGGGCGAAATGGTCCATTGCGAAGTTCTTCGAGGCATCCATATATGGATACCGCTCCGACGACTTCTCCGTCCTTAGGCAAAGACGTGTTGGGGCGCCCAAAAAATCGAAGATCGCCGTGAGATTTCGACCCAGCAAACCCGGCCTCACGGAGCCCAACACATTATCATATGCACTCTGCGACTCGCCAACAGGACTTCTGGTCTTTGTGATGAAGGGCCTCTGTCTACTGGCCCCCCAAAGGGAATTCACGCCCACGGAAATCATCAACTTCACGCAGCTCGCATGGCTTCCTGGTCCCGAGTCCGCCATGCGTTTCTGGGGGTACTGTGAGCGTCATCCAGAAACGACGGGCAAAAACTCCTCCAGGAAGTCGGATGTGGCATTGACGGTATTCCTCGGAGATGCGAAGAGAGAGGCGCCCCAGAATGGCAATGGCGTGAATGGAAATGCCAATACTGACATGTTTGATGGGGTGAAACCATCATATTCCTGCCCTACCTGGGCTAAGACACGATATAATGTGCTGCACACCAACCGCGTGAGCGGAAACCCAAGTCTTCTCGCCTGGGAACGACCAGAAATCATAGCTGCCGGTGTCCGGGGGCTCGCGGCGGCTTTGATAAAGCTCAACAAATGGCCTCAACTCCCGACTATAAAGCCGGAGACGGCACCCCCACCGGGAGGACAAGAGGTAGCAGCCGGTGCGGAGACGACGGCCGCTGCCCCTCCTCCATCTGGAGAACAACAGCAGCAGCCCTCATCCCCTGTTGGTGGATCGTCTGAAGTTTCTTCTTTCAAATCTGGCCTGTTGGCGCCGCCGAATATCGGCGAGCGGTTGTCGCCCGTGCGAGAAATCAGCGATGAAACCAAGGTCGCGAGCCACGAGACTCTACCGGCCAAAACGCCTTCGCCTGTCCCCACGACCCCGAGTCCGGGCCCACCATCACCGCCCGCTGTTGTCACGACTGAAGCGGGATAAGGGAAGGGAACCCCGCAGCCTAACGTTTGACGACACGAGAGCACGATAGGCAGAGTGATGCACACAATCACCAATGAGACGGCGCGACAGTGTCGCAGCGAACATGACACAGCGTTTCCTCACCTCGAACGAAGACAGCAGGACATATATACCTAGCGTACATATATCACGAAGGAATATCGCAATATAGCAGCGCTTTCCTAGGGTTTGCCTATTTGTTGTATTTTATTTTGTTATTTCTTTGCATTAATGATACCAAGCTCAAAAAAACAGCTCGCGGATAAATAAATACATCAAATCAACGAAATTGCTTAGTGTTTAGTGTTTCGTTGTTCTTATCACCACTATGTTTGCTTCACATGAAATGAACGTATTATTGCTTTTGGAAGCCTTTTAAATCAGGCGCTACTCAATGTCCGAATAGTGAATGACCGAGCTGATAGTTTTTCGAGTTCGGCACATCCTGAGGTGGAAAAAGGTGTGGAAGTTTGTCACAATACTAATTGTAACCCTTTTAACCAGAACCGTAATGTCTTCTGTCATTATGTTTCTGGCCCATCCGCTGTGAGTAAGTAGGTAGCCCTAATGGTAGCAAATTGACTCGGATGTCACATTCGCTTTGGTTAAGGCTAGTTGTCATACAAGAAGTATCTTCAAATTTCATTAATAATTATTATGTCGTTCATCTTTATTAGTGTCATCTACAAGCGCTTTCAGCGGCTCACAGCCGAACCGGGGGCTGGACGCTGTCCTGCTAGTACATAATGTGACATGGCGAGATATTACTCTCGCAACCTTGTAATTCCTCCATATGCTTTAATCATCATCCGGATCAATCCAAACTCCTGTCAGTGCACTTCCCCTGTTACCCCCGTATATTTACAAATGCAACGCCGGGTTTTCCCAGTCCACACTTTCTTCGTTGTCGATTAAATCGTGCCCAGTGATAATGCCACTAATACAATGGTTGAATGGAGTCAAGAAGAGCCTACTGGAGGCAAAATGGTAGTGTGCTAAGCAGGGACCACACTAGAAATCTAGTTGTGTGTAATTGATTCCCCATTGGCGAGCAATATTAGACCTTTAGGCTTTTCGAGAGCGAGGCATAGTGCCGTTTGCCTTTTGGGATCCAGTGGCCTTCGCGAGGCCATTCTGAGAGGCGTTCGCAACAACATGGGGATCGGGAAGAGGGGCCTGAGACATGCGACGAAGAGTCTTGCGCGAGCTTGGTGCCTTGCGGTCTTTCTTGTATGTAGCAAAGTAGAAGGAGATGAAGAGAACCAAGTAAGAGGTGAGCGTACCAATGCCAGCAAAGGCGGCGTATTCCTCGCCAGCACACTTCCCAGCATTTGGCATCCACGGCCAGTACGTAGACGTGAAGTAAGTGTAAGACGCGAAGTAGACAAAGCCTAGTAATACGTCAGTAAGGTCCCTCTCTACTCCGGGTGATGGATATGGACCAATCATAACATACCGAGATCAATGACGAATTGGATGATTTGGAGGCGTGTAATCCACTCTTTCCACCAGATCTTAACACCCCTGGCGCTCTGGAAGTAGTACCAGTACATGACCACGTGAACGGTCAAGTTGAGGGAGATGACAACCCATGAGACGGAGGTCGAGCCGACGAGCTGGGTGTAGCAGAGGAAAGCGGTGGCGCCGTGGTGGTAGCAGTGAAGGAAGGCTGTGCGATTTCATTAGTATCCTGAGACAGTAGTGTGGTCGAATGTAGCTCCAACTTACTCAATGGCTTCTTCTTGAGGAACAGGAACACCGTATCCAAAAATTCGAGGTATTTAGTGAGGTAGTTAAGCTACACAGAGTTAGCAAGGTTAGTCAAGGGTACAGCACAAGGCTCAAAGTGTTTCAAACATACGTAGTACAAGACAACCAAAGGCTGAGTCCAACCGCCGTCAGCGTCGCAGATGGCGTAGAAGAGGCCATGTCGGGCAACAGTGGGGATAAGCTGCTCCAGGAAGAGAACCAAGAGGACGGCGCTGACCGAGGTCAGGATGAAGTTATGGATCAGGAACAGCGTCTTGAGCTTGAAAGGTTCGCGGTTGCGCATCCATTCGCGGCCACCGAAAATGATGCTGTAGTAGACGACGCAGAAGATGAGCGATTCTCTCAGGGTCGACAAAGGAGTCTTCCCAACGACAAATCTGAAGTCCTCGGCAGGGTAGCCGGCCACGAGCTCGAAGATCTTGCTGAAGTATGGCCAGATGGGCACACCGAAGGGCCTATCGAGAGTCGGGACGGGGAGGGATTCCCACAACGCAGCAGGTGCTGGAGTAGCCATTTTGCGTTCCTGTGGTGTCGCGTGTGCAGCGAGGCAGAGACGCAGAAGCCGAGATTGCAACGTGACAGCGCGTAAGGATCGAGTTGGAACCGGACGCGTGTCGAGGAGGGCGGTTTGACTGTCGTCTTGCGTAAGATGTAAGCGAAAAGAGACAGAGATAGAAAAATGGTGGAAAAGTGAAGGTTGTAAAAAATTGGAAATAAAGGAGTGACAAGAAGAAGTGGCAAGCCGAATGCCAACTATTAAAAGAGACTCCTACTGCTGCGGCGCATTCGTCAGAGGCAGTGGTTACTACTAGTCGGTGCAGACGCAGAGGAGAACCATGGAAATCATGAAAGAAGGTTTGCGCAGGTTCAATTGCAGCGATCAAATAGGGAGGAAGGGGGTCTCCATTGACCTGTTAAAGGGGGAAAGCCCATTCCTTTTTTTTTTCCGGCCTGCGCTGTCTTACTGGCTCGTACTGGCCCGTCTCCTTCCCACAGAGCGACTCGGGGAACCCCCTGTCCACGGGCTCTCGGGCCCTTCGGCACGGAAATTCGTGCACGAGCCACTAATCGTCTCTCACTATCGTCCACTATCTTAGCCAACATACTTGCCTATATTAGGCAGGTATAGCGTGTTTAAGTACTGAGCAATACCAATCACAATTAGAACGAATATAAAGCGAGACTACATTCAATCCACCACAAGTCCAATTGTCAGCTACCTAATCTTAACATGCAGCAAAGGGTGAACGACGACTTCCACAAATTGATTGGATAGATACTGTGCATTTAGATGCCAAGCAGTAAACTCATAAGCGGTCTGTCCCCACTTTTAGCGACCTGCAAGCATATAGGTAGGACGTAACTAGCGGCAGAGACTGATACATGTAACCTGCTGTTGACCCTCGTGGTTAAAAGTGCACACCGACAAACCTGTCTTGTCAAACAAGTCATCCAGTACGCCCACTCACAATTACAAAGACGTCTTATGCCATCGAGTTTGCGTCTGTCCTGTTACGTAGGACAATATGGTGTTTCCTCCGACTCTACAGTCGAATGAGGCTTGTACTAGTAGGTATCCCCCGAGTCTTGACGGTGGGTAAGGTTCAGAGGTGTGCGAAATAGCCTCGGCATACTACATATGTTGATGGGCTGTTAAATATCACTGAGCTGAGTCAGTTATCGAGATAGCCAACCCAGGAGTTCCTATGTCGAAACCAGGCGCTGATTGCCAACCAGGCAGCTCTCTCGTATATTAGCTTTCTTAATGGAAAGAAAGCATGCCTTTGCAGATCTGCTCGGGTCCCAATAGATTGGAACCGAGAAACGGCATGCGAAACTCGGTGCGACATTGCATACTACCTAGGTATATAGGACGTGTCCCTGCATTACTACGTGTAGCATCTCGCGGGAACCGTTTAGCTGATAGACGATAGGTCATATTCTTTCTGCAAGAGGTGTGTATCTATGTGATGTAACAATGTCTTTGATAAAGTGATGAATTTCCAGATAGCAAGAAAGGTAAAAGTAAGTCGTAGGTTTTGCATACCACGAACTTTATATACCGGCATTATTTGTTAAGCAAAAGCTTGAGCCATGGGTTTGAACAGAATTAGAGTATACACAGTTTTGTCTAGGTATCACGCAGCCAAAGTAAGAGTTGCGAAACGTGGTCAACCGACACCATAGCGAGCTCTAAAGAAGTAAAACCAGCTCTTCCAACTTCTCGTAACACGTATATCTTGAACGGCCGACTTACCTAGATCCGGGCATACACAAGGGAACTCGAGATCATTGCTCAGGCGAGTAAAGACCGGTATTCGTACCTAGGTACCTACCTAGGTACATATGTATGTAGCAAGCCATGCGCCTCGAGGTGGCTTGAATAGCAACTGCTTCCAGTGATGGAAGCAGTGACTGCCCCGTCCGTCAGTGGTTCATTCAGGAGAGCTAAGCTTGCCCGCCAGTGGTGCAGGACTCCATAAAATCACCCCACATAACAGGCATTATACACCAATCAACAGCTGTGGTTTTGTGAGCGACTTTGCTCGCTCTTTTCTTTCTTGGGGCCACTGTCAACGGAATCGAATCATTCGACGGGGTAGAATTTATTGTTACCTACACACTCAGTCCACTAAAACGACCACCACCTCGACATCATCCTCCACCACAACCACCACCACTTTCTCGTCTTCACCCAACAGCTCTGAACTCGCAGCTCTCGGCTCTCGACTCTCGACCCTCGGGCTCGCAATGTCTTCCACTTCTCTCCTGCGCGTCGCCGCCCGCGGCCCTACTCAGACCTTTTTCCGCGCATACCGTCCCGTCGCTCCCTCCCGGGCCAGCGCCGCCGTCGTTCCCAGCCTGATTGCCGGCTCCAGCCTCAACTTCAGCACCACCGTCGCCCGCCGCAGCGAGCACCACGAGGAGACCTTCGAGGAATTCACCGCCAGGTAAGCGATACAGTGCACCGAGTCGCGACGAGCATCCAGGGCGTCGCGAAGCGGGCAGGCGGTGCGAGCCGATGAGCCATGTCGGGATATCTCGGCGACCAAACAACGTCACCTCGGACCTTCGTCGTCACCTATGAGCTGCCACACAGACCAATTGCCCTTGCGGTCTCTTGCACTTTCCATCAAGTCTCAATTGGAAGCTAATCGGAGCTTTGTTGTAGATACGAGAAGGAATTCGACAGCGTGCAGGATGTTTTCGAGCTCCAGGTTCGTCGTCCTTTTCCCCGAAACACTTTATCACCACGCACAACACCATTCCTTATCTCACCCCAGCTCCACATGCGCTCTCCCCTTGACTCGATCGCATGTCAATACTACAACTCAAATGAGCTTCTACATATATATACATACATACATACATTATGTCCAATTGATTAGTCGGTTAATTTATACTTATTCTTTCCAACAGCGCAACCTGAACAACGCCTTCGCCTACGATCTCGTACCCTCCCCCTCCGTTCTCCAGGCTGCCCTCAAGGCCGCGAGAAGGGTCAACGACTTCCCCACCGCTGTTCGCGTTTTCGAGGGAGTCAAGGCCAAGGTGGAGAACAACGGCCAGTACCAGCAATACCTCGAGGACCTGAAGCCTCTGCGTGAGGAGCTCGGCATCGTGCTGAAGGAAGACCTGTACCCCGAGGAGACCAAATAACTCATTTAATCGCTTTTGTTACCACCGAGTGCGCGGGCCTCCATCGAGGAAACGTCGGTCAATCCAGTCCTGCCGAGCTGGTTGTCCCGGCTTTCGATCTTGCAATTGGGAGATTGTAATTCGAGTGGAGCGAGCTATTCGGGAGGAAACGAGGAAACCCTTGGATGGGCTTTGGCGTCCCTTTTGGATGCCGTAGATCCAACCACGTGTATATGTCCACTATAAACAGCCTTCTTACCAACCAAACCAACATTAGAGATTCAATTGCTTTTTCACCCATCGCGACGGCAAAGAGAAAGGAGAAAATTAGGAGAGGTTGATTGACGGCAATGATTGCATTTGGGTGAAGATAGTGGCGAGGCGGTTCATATTTTTTTGCATGTGTAAGGCATCGTTGTTCAATCTAAGACTCTGTCACCTTTATGTCTATCGCGTGTTATATGGCCATATAACCTGTGATACAGATGAATTGAACCAAGAGAACGTAGAATGGCTGCTTATAACGGGATAGATTTTATTTGATATAGCTAACACTGGCGTAGATGCTCTTTCTTTTCTCCATCATCCATCCGCTCACTTATGTTTTCCTTTGTAGGTCATACAGCTTATCCGCACCTGCGAAAGATCTATATTGAGAATTAACATCAAGCACATGCACTATCGAAAGAAAGGAGAGAGAGAGAGTTATTGGGCATGCTGCTTAAGCTTGCGTTTAAGCTGTGCTACACCTGGGTATGACTTCCTAGGAAGTCATAGTACAACAACCAATGTTCGCCCGCCTACTTACTCCCATATACCATTCATTCGTGATCCTTTTTCTTCTCTTTTGGTTCTGCCCGCATCTCTCCCTGGCTAACGAGTGTATATATACATGCTGATATTCGCATGTAACTCAAAACTGGAGAGTGCGTGTGTACGTGATAGTAGACAGCAGAAAACAGAAATCAACTAGAATTAAAAAGCACCGGAAATAGATTCGTGACTACGAAGCTTATTCTGTGTTTGCCTGCCTATCTGCCTGTTCTATATACACTATTTCTTCCTCACATGCTTCACACACAACGCAAACAGCGCTACCCCTACCCCCTCCGGATGAAAACAGGATACTGGCTAGTCAGTCGTCTATAACGAAAGCCTAGTCACCAAAGCCTGGTCATCATGTCTCAACGTATCTAATTCGGGCAGGACGCCCAGGGAGTAATTAGTAATACACATCCCGAGCCATCGCTTGAGGCCTGCTCTATGAAAAATACAGACTCCAACGCCAATATCTTCAAAACAGACAGGTACTCCAGCCGTAAGATAGATGCTTGATTGCCACAAACGGCAGATAGTTCCCTTAAGAAAAAGAACACACACGCTGTAACCAATGTCACGATAACTTTCTATCTGCCTGTATTGTCTTAGAATCTCTGATCTCGCAGGTGGGCGAACCGACTGGATGCAGGTCCCTGGTTGAACAGCGCCGCGTTCTGGACGGCGTTCCCCGAACCAACGGGCCCATCAAAGACAGCCATAGGTGGTTGAGGACTAGTCCCTCTACTGCTGCTCGGCCCTCCCATTGCACTCGGAACCCGGGTACCATTCCGTGGGCTCATAACACCTAGGGAGGGCCGCGGACTACGCGGGACGCTAGACTGCCTGGTCTCTCTACGGCCACTCCTGAGTACTTTAAGTTCCTCTTTCACCCGGTTCAGCTCCGCTTCGCGTTCGCGGACCAAGCTCTTCTGCTCAGTTATCTGTTGAGCAAGTATCTTGGCCTCGTTACGACTTTGGGTTTTGTTGACCTCGACAATGTTATGATCAGCTTTTCGCCGTAGCTCCTCAATTTTCTTCTCGTATCCTCGGTTCTCAGACGCCAATTCGGTGGCGCGCTGAGATGCCTGGTTGTAAAGGTTCTTGTTATAATCCGCATCGCTTTGTGTCACGACCAGTCTCTTCTTCAGGTCTTCGACCTGCGCATTGGCTGTATTTAAGTTCCTTTCCATCTCTGCTAGTTTAACGAGGTCGGGGTTAGACGAGTGGAGGAGGGCATCGTTAGCTTCAGCTAACTTCTTCTCGAGCTCTGCTCTCGTTGCCTTTAACGTGGCAATTTCCGTTCTACACGACTCGAGGCTTCTACTGAGCACCGCCGCCTGTTCTTCAGCCGTTTTGCAATTGGCTTCGAATATGCCACGCTCTTCTAGGGCTTCCATGTATCTTTTCTGGATATTGTTAATGGAGGCCGTGACGTCACTAGTTTCCTTTTGATTTCGGTCACTCAATTGCCGGAAGCTGTCTGCTCGCGCTTTGCTTTCTTCCAGTTTGGACTCCAAGTCGGCGAACTGTATAATGTTAGAACTAGCATCCACAGATTCAAACAGAGCACTCACTTTCTCCGATAGCGCTTGCAGCTTGTCGACTGACACTATAACAGCGTTTTTCTCCGAACTTGGGGTGAGATCATCACCCAGGAGGTTTCTTACGGCATCACTGATATGGCTCAGAGATGTTACCACTTGTGGTTGGAACATCTTCGGTCTTTTTGGCAAACTCTCTTCATTGTCACCATCAATCTACTTGTCGTTAGATAGAAACCTCAGCATGTTGATCTAGGTACTCACGTATGATCGTTTCCGGCTGCCGGGCTGCTGGTCAGCACTCAGACCTAAGCCACTTAGCTGCGTCGCCTCGATCTGCGAGCTCGCAGCGTATAAATCATCGAATATCTCGATCGGAACAGATTGGGGTTCCCAGTAAAAGTCGTCTTCGTCTTCTTCGGGCATTTGGATACGTCGGGCAAATTTCTCAGCAATAGAGAAAAGTGATTCTGATGGATCCGGTTCTTCAATGCACCGCATCGCTTTGACCAGTGCTAGCATAAGTACGTTCTTACGTTCTAATGGTTGCAAATCTTCCATGATACGCATGTTTATGTGCTGTATAGAAGCGATATTAACAAGCGCTAATACGATTGGTGTAGCACTCTGGTCTATCGGAGACAATAATTCATGCCGAAAAGTGTGGTCATAAGCAATAACGACATCGACATCCTTAGGAACGGAGGATTCCGCATCCGAGGTCGAAGAGAGTAGAACAGTCAAACGGTGCCTGGCATCTGCTGCACTGACGATGTCCTGACCGGATCGAATATAATGACAGCCTCTACTTTGTATTACGCGACTAAGTAAATCCATCAGCTTTCCTGGACGGACGAGTATCAGGACCTTTTTATCAGAGTTAAGATTCTGTAGGTTGTCAAGCAGTTCAGCCACAAAGGAGCACTTTGCATTTGTACCAATAACGTGTTTCGCAGTCTCTTCTGATGACATTGGCGTGTCAAGGAAAGGAGGAAAATCGCATAGGTCGAAGAGTCGCGAGAACATGATGTCTAGCTTCTCGACGACATCTTTGCGAGGCGTCTTGTGGGGCAAGACTTGGAATGCCGAGTTGTATTGGTGAATCAATGTTTCATTTTCACGGATGATGTCGTTGTATGGTGTTCGGATGCTCGTTTGAAAGGGGAGTGTGATGAGATACTCAGAAGGACCAGTGGGCACTTGAGGTAAGAGACTAGGTGGGTATTCTTCCTGTATTTCGTATTCATCCGAGTGGGTAGATCGAGGAATGGGGTCGGCGGTAAACCCATCGTCTGTCGGAATTGAGGGGCTACCATCCACATCATTCTCGATAGAAAGTGTAAGGGTCGACGGGTCTAAAGTCCTGGGCTGTTCCGCTTGAGGTGTGTCGTATGGATTCAAAGGTACCGGGCCTGCTGGTGTGTGCTCAAGCGGGGGGTTCGGGCTGACATGGGCCGGGGTTGTCCCAAAGGATGGCTCAGTTCGAGTTTGCGTTGCCCCGGATTGAAGCAGAAGCATTGGGGATATCGACGGGGCAGGCATGTCAACCTTTTCACTTTCTACATGGCCGTCTTCGCGTGTTGTTGGGTCATTGGCGATAGATGTGAGAGAGGGGACATTCTCTAATGGTGCCGGAGACGATACGGCTGGTGATGCTATAGCTGGCGGCGGTGATCTCGTTGTAGAAGATGTGCTGAAGTGCTTCTCCCTGAGGAGTCTCAGCGCCTCTGCTGCGGATGTGCCTTCCATGTCGGCAGACGTGGCAGGCTTGGGCTTCTGTGATAGTTCAGCTCCCGTGTGAGGGAGACTCAGTTTGTTACTGTCCCGTGTTGGCGGTTGCTCCGGGTGTGGTGCGGTAGACGCTTGAGGTCCGTTATGCTCTTCAGAACAAGTAGATATCCTGATATTACCAGCTATTTCGCTGAGGGCTTGACTTGACTCCTGGGACTCTACCTGCGCTTCGCTTTCCCCAGGGACAGTCTCGGGCACAGTCCTACGCTCTTCAAAGACAAAGAAATCCGAATGGCTTTGAGATGGAGCCTCGTCTGGGTGACTGCTTAAAGGCCGAACAATTTGGGCTGCTTGGGAATTGCTCGCTATCGAGCCCCTGTTGGTAATCTCTGACTGCTGGCTATCTGTCCCCTGGGAGGTCTGCGTAATGGGGTCTGGTGCAAGAGACGCAGGAACCGTAGTGCTATGAGATGTTGTCGCTGGGGTCGGGTTGACACTGCTCAAGTCAAACTCCAGTTGGGTTTGAAACTGAGGGCTTGCATTGAAGCCAGGATTTGTGGATATGTTTGGGTTTGCGAAGAACCCAGAAACACCAGCAAACCGCGAACGCGATTCTGGTTGGTGGGAGGGAATGCCTGAAGAAACAGTAGTTCGGGAGACCTCTAATGGCCCCGGCAGGGTTGGTAGCTTTCCTTGCGGTTGGCTCCCTGCGGGTATATCGACGGGCTCGTGGTAGCTGTTGTATGCTTCCGATACAGACGTTCCGGATATCTCTTGTGAATCCGGAATGACCCGTTGATCTTTGACCACGACGCTGTTCCGACGCATGCGCTCTGGGAGAGTAGCTTGTGATGATGCTTGACTAGCTTGCGAAGATTGAATGACCGCAAACTCAGAGGGGTCAAAGTCAAACACACGAGGGAGCTCAACTACTATTTTCGCGCCCTCTGAGTTTGCCCCTAATCCAGCCTCTGTATCCCTCGCGTCCAAGGAGCCCTCACGCGGAACCGCTTGGTCTCCTGGCCTCTGCTCAGAACCCCCTTTCTCAATCCGCTGTGCCGGGTCGTTTGCCAACGACGGTGACCCCCTGTCCTTGTCGGGCGCGTCAGCAACCTTGGAAGCTTCGTTCTTCTTGTCCCTCCAGTCGTTGATAGCAGACGCTGTCACGTTTGCTGCCGGTTCCTAGGCCACAGTCAGCCGAGAGCAATAAAACAGCGGCTCTGCATACAAGAGCATACCCAATTTGGGGGGTAGCGACGGCCGCTTTGGTCCGTGCCGTCCCAGTCTATCAGGTAGAAGATGCGCCCGTTCTCTACCTTCTCATCGATAATGTCACGGATCGTGAACCAGCCTTTGCGCGGTAGCTTCTTGTAATCTCGCTTCGGCTTCGGCTTGGACCTGGAAATGGGACTGGGACTGGGACTGGGACTGAGACTGGGCTGGTCGCGCGGTCGCCTCCGGTTGTCGCGGGCTTGTCTTTTAGGTTTTCCCGAGTCGGCCTTATTCATTGACCGGGTTACTGATCCAGGACGATCTGTGTCAACACGTAGCTCGCGATTAGTCTCTCGTGACCTCAGGACGTGGATGCATGATACCACGGTACGTTTGAAAGTAATGCAAAGGGTATATATCGTCAATAACGAACAATGAGAGAGACTCTGTGTAACAAGAATGGTGCTCACCGTGGCCGTCCTGCGGTGTCTGCGAGTCGTCCACTATCGAGGTGTAAGTTTGTTGGCCGACATCAGTCATACAACCTGCGACTTATCGCGCTGGTTGGAAGCTATCGACACAGGTACCTACTATTAAGCCTTGTACTGCAGCCTGCTACCTACCTGGTAGCTAGCCTATGTACCTGGAAGGTAGGGTCGACTTCCTGCTGCAGGTGGGGTGGTGTCAGAGCCTGTGGCTGATGATTAGCGTGGCTTGCTGCCTATTCGCCGCGCTGTAAAGCCTAAGTACACAGCGGTGTATTAGCGATTTCCAACACGACTTTGCAGCTTGTCCGACCGAGGTACTGCTTTTAAATCAGTACTTACTCACCTTAAGTATGCGGTATATTCTAGGCATCCCTCAACCAGCTTAAAGCAAGGTGACGAGATAGGTGCTCGGTTACACGTGGCTCCTTTCAGGATTAGGGTCTTTATTAATGAATTAGCAGGCCAGTAACGGCTACTGCATGTTTAACGTTAATATATTAAGCGGATAGAAAAGGTAAGTTCGAACACTAACTTAAACGACTTTTTAGTGTGGTGATACTCCAACTTTATAGGTCCTGAAGGGGCGGTTTGTCAAGAGTAGGTAGTCATGTGGTTGCCTTGTTGTAAGACTTTGTAGACTGCGTGGATCTCGAGAGCTATCCCACCTAAATATTTAAGTATTTACCATAGTTAGACCGGGAAAGTGGGCAAAACTAAGAGAGGTAAGTAACAGCCTCGATATAAGTAGTCACTTCCACAAAGTCCACAAAGCAGACCAAGGAGGCAATCAAAAGTGCTTGAGTTGTCAGTTGAAGTGGCAAGAACAAGCTCGTTCGAAGACATCAGATTCGTGGCCCGGCACAAACGAAAGGGGGACAAGCGCTTTGGCAAGCAACCACTCATCACAGGGCAACATCCGTGAATCTTGCAAGATGTGTCTCTTACGAGCTTGGGCAGTGGCTTACAAAAGCAGAATCACAAATAAGTAGTAGGAAAGATAAAGAGTAGACTGCACAGATGAGCACATTATCATTCAAACGGCACACTTTGTGGCTTTTCTCCCTAAAACGATCTCGTTGTACGCTATCTCAAGCTTCTGTCAGCGAAATATAACCACTCGCTGGATATACGTAGCAATCCTCGATGCGAACCGGTGCCCCAAGATAGAAAGAATATGCCCAACATATATAGGTATCCATGGAAGTAACTATCCGAGATGAAGACAACGACGACAACCCAAAACGCCTTCTATCGCATCAACGCCCTCCAAGAGCCCGCAGCTTTTCCAGGTATGCCGACATGATCAAGCCTTTCCGTTTTCCAATTCCCATGCATATTAGACACTATCAATATCTTCAACTATATTCGTACAGTATTGTACAGCCCATCTCTTGCCCTGGATGGACATGTGAGACCCCTCGTTACTTTACTGAGCCAGGAGCTCACCGGAGTCGATCATTCTCTTGAATTCATCATTTAGCTCTGGGAGTTTAACGCCGCCACGAACCACACGATCGACTTCCTCCAAGACGAATGGGTAGACGTCCTTCCAGGCATTGCGGCCCATCCAGCAGTCTAGGTGTCCGTAGTCGGGCACGACCCGACGGCGATACTGGATGCCATCGTCTTGGCGAGTGCCAAAGGCGTCCGTGAGAATTTCGTAGGTCCGCTCCGTACTCTCGGGGCTGAGGACAGCATTGTCGCCGCCGACGAACAGCAAGAAGGGGATGCCACGGAGCCTGCGGATATTCTCCGGTGTATCGAGCCGCTCGTACAGGGGACCGTTTGACATGGCATGTCCCTGGAAGCCTTGCTTCATGAGCAGGTGCAGCAGTGTCATGTTGACGCCGCCGAAAAAGCGGTCGATCTGTCGATGGGTGGCCTCGTTGAGATTGCGGTGATTCCAGCAGCGTGCAAACACCAGAGAGATCCGGTGACAGCTCGCGTTGTTGCAAATCTCCTTGCGATCATCTGGCATGAGCCGTAGCAACTCATTCAGCGCCTTTTGTATATAGCTATCGTTTACCCCCGTGGTGCAGCTAAACCAGTTGCCTGCGAAGAAGCGATATAGCCTATCAGCTGGGATGGGAAGCGCCAGGATTTTGATCATATTCATGCAGTTCCAGATTGGGTTCATGAATACCTGGCTACATGTCACACCCTTTATCCACTTTGCTGGAATGGTACCGTCGAGCAGACCTGTTGAGAACGCTACACTGCCCATACAATGAGCGATGGTATAGATCGGTTCAGGCTCGGGTTTCGTGTCTGTCGTTGCAGCATCGCCCACAGGGTCCGGATAAGTGGGATACTTTTTGCGGATGAACTCGAGACACGCCAGGATATCAAGACGCGCGTCGAACGTGGTCCAGTCATTCTGTGCCACCATGAGGGCGCCGATACGGTGAACAGTGATGAACACACGATATCCAGCGCGCTGAAAGTAATTGACTGCGTTCATACGAATCGTAGGTAGTGCAAAAATCTGGTGGTCCACAGAAGCACCCGGTATCATGAACAAGTTCTTGGTTGGACCCATCGTGTTGGTTGGTTCCCAAACATGCAGGCTGGTAATGACACCATCACGAGCTGTGATTTTGTACGACTTGGTGCGAGCTGTATGGTTAACGAAGCCCGAGTATGCTGGACTGGGATACTGTAGCGGAGTGAGGGGCGCTAAGAATAACGACATGGATTTTCGCGTGAAGAAAGTCAAGAAGTTGGCAACACTCTTCGCCTTATTGAAGATGCTACTGCCCGTCGGCGACAATGTGAGGATCTCGGAGAGAAAATCTTTTGGTTGAATTCGCATGATGCCCTGAGCGATGATTTTGCCCTTCGGGTAGAAATCCTCTGCGTCACACTTCTCCCTCCCAGCCTTTCCTGGCGGTGGCTCCGTGATGGTAACGTAGAGTGTACTCGTAGACCTCCAGAACTGCGCTGGCGACAACGCAACTGACGAGTCGACTACCTTGTACCCGTGGAAATGTAGTTTCCGCTCATTTGTACCGAACATATCAAAGTCGTAGGTAAGATTCCGAGTCCCTGGAGCTTTCGTATCGACTAGGAACAAATTAAAATTTCCTCGCCGCACCATAAAGGGGGATCCCTCAAGTGTTGGGCAAGAGAAAGTGCCTGTTAAATTTGCCGAATGCTTAGGATCGTTCACAACGGACCTTGTGTTGAAGGCTTGTACGCTGAGGAAGAACCGTGCCGTCTCACACATGGATTTTGCAGTTCTAGCTGCCAGCTCGTAATCGTCAATAGTGTCTCTGAAACTGCTGTTACCGCCGTTATGGAGGCGGTGGATGTGGCCAGACATGACTTCAGTAAAGCCAAAACCACTATCTTTCAAGCGACGGGCGTAACTGATCGACTTGTGCGCATGATAGATTTCTTCTTCTTCCTCTTTTTCTTCCAGTTGAGCTTCGCGTTTCTCCATGCCATATTTCCGACGATATTTGGGGTGTTTGGGGTCTCCAAACAAATCCAGCACATCATTCCTCTCAGTGTTGATGGTTAGGCCCTTCCGCTTCGCATACAAATCCAATGAGCGTTCTGCCAAAGCGGTGATGGTTGCAAATGGGTTCGCTCCTAGAGAAGTTGGAATGACTGCACCGTCTGTAACAATGAGACCCTCGTGGTAGTCTGTGCCATCTCCCTTGAATACTGCACCGGCATGATTCGTCACACCCATGTCACCAGAGTCTGCCATACACGCACCGCTATTTGAACGTTAGTTGATCGCATCACAATTTAAATTTAGAATTAGAGGCTTACCCAATTGGATGAACTGTAATTTGTTGTTGGCCGAGTAGAGAATAGAATGGGTTCTGTACAAATGTACCGCCGACAGCTCGAGTGGCCTTCTCAAGAATGCGGTTCAAGTATTTGACATGGTCACTACGACCGACACCAATGAATTCAAGGACTGGCTTGTCCTCTTTCAGCGTCAAATACGCTTGATTACCTATCACCCGTCAATATCCAAGAGAAAGGACGACGGAGACTAAGACAACTTACTATCATGTGACATAATTAGATAAACTTGTGTTCTCTCAATAGCACCTCTCCGGAAATATGGTCCTAGGAAGAGACTGCCGGCGCGAGCCAGATTTCCCTTGACCTTATCAAGAAGAGATTCGTCGGGCGTGTCAAGGCTGCCAGGCATGAATTCGAGCAGCGCTTGCATGAAAGGCACAAGCGCCCCCGGAATGGTGCCCTCTTCGATAACATACCCGTCTAACGGGTTAACATGACCTTTCCTATTGTCGATAATGCCGGTGATGCAAGGCCCGATTGGGTGATATGGTGACGGAAATCGTCGACCCATGGCATTGACCTCATAGTCTGTATTGTACCTGGCAAGAATTAGAGTGCACTCCGAATGTAATGGGAGTAAGCGCCACCTACCCAAAGGCCAACATGTCGCCATTCCCGCTCATGTGCTGGCCAACCTGGTCACTCATCTTTAAACCCATCTGCTTGCTGCGAAGAAGGATTTCGGTTGTGCCTATAGCGCCAGCACCGAGAAATACGGCCTCCCTTGCATGAACCCACATCAAGTCATCGTGGAGGTTGGCTTTGAAGTGGCCGCGATTTCCGCCATGCCAAGCGAAGTACACAATGTAGCCGTCGCCGCTAGGAGATTCCGTGATATACCGTACCTCTGACTCGCAGAACATATCCGCGCCCCAGTTCCAAGCATCAGCTAGGTAGGTAACGAGTGTGCTGTTCTTCGAACCATCGTTCAAACCGGTGAGATCCTGGCCAGTCGAAGCAGACGCAGACATCTCGACACCGCAGCTGTTCGGCCCATTGCGGAATCGTGTCGTCTGCCTCACTCGACCAAACTTCTCCGACATATTGAGGTACTGCGCTTGCCTCTTTAGAAGTTCTAGCTTCGGTAGGCTAGGCCAATCTTTCGGGTACTCCTCAGGTTCGAGGACCTCGGCAGCCTTATTGTAGTCTAACCAGGGTTAAATGTTAATCCACCGTTGGAAAGGGCTGAGCCATAGGCTCCGTCGAAGTCGTTTTCAGGGTGGCTGGGATGGCTACTCACATTCCCTTAAACAGCCTCTGTGTTCTCTGATTTCCTTAGGCCATTGTTCCAGTTTGAGCGCATCATCATCAGCTTCTAGGAAGACATTGGCATTCATCAAACTCGTTCCTCCAAGTCCTGGCAAACACATGAGTAACGAACTTCGTAAATATGATGGACCATATCAACTTACCATTACCGACCACTGCATTTTGACCGTTGCCGAAGATCAGATGATACATGCCAGTGGGATCTCCGCCGTGGACGATCTTCTTAGGTAGCCATTGTGGTACAAATTGACCGGAATAATGCAGTTGTTCGAGAGCATCTCCGGTGCCGCTCGGAAACTCACCAGGCCAGCGCTCTTTGCCACGCTCGAGAAGACAGACACTCTTCCCCGCGCGGGCCATGCGGGACGCAGCGACACCACCCCCATACCCCGATCCTATGACAACAACGTCATAGGCATGTCGCATCAGTTCCATCGACTTCGAAATACGTGGGAAAGTTGATGACTTCGGATCATCTGCCCAAGTCCGCATGTGTGCGAAGGGCCGTGACCTTGGTCCGGCGGCTTCATGCTCATGAGAGTCATGGTTATCAGTGACATAAGAACCCGTATGGCTCTCAGGTTCGGTGCCATTCGAAGAACTTCGGCTCGACGGCCGCGCCTGTCCATTGAGAATATTGGGCCATGTTTCTGCTCGGCTGTTAAATCTCTTATGGATACCGTTTACTTGGACGCCGTTTGCTGGCCCAACGCCGTTCGTGTTGCTGAAATCAACTCCAGTCGACTGTGCCGCTTCTCCGTCGGCCGGTATATGGGTTGGGTGAGCCGATGGCATGGTCACGGCGTGACCTGCGTCTATGGACTTGGACCCAAGTTACTCGGAATATACACCACGCTCGCAGGATTCAGATAAATGATCTTGTTTCCGCTTATAGATATAAATGGCAAGAAGCCTCTGAACAGAAGGTGAGACAAGACCGGGTGGAGGAAGAAAGGTATCTGTATATAAAGAGCGAGACTGTCTTGGACTCAACGGCACCCAGATCCCACTGACGTCGGCAGGATTGTCACTCCATATATATGATTCGAGCCATCAAAGGAGGGGATTGCAGTCTGCCTTACACAGGGACGGGAGTACCACCTCGACGGGTCACCATCGGGTCAATATAGGGTCAGATTTTGTAGCAAGAGATGACAGACCCGTCCTACAGGAACAGCCCTACACTAGCACCACCCCCTTGTTCCTAGGCCCCCGGACAGGACAGTACCCAGGCCCTCGTCGTTCCCTGCCGCTGCGCCCGAGGTTGGGGACCATGTCCGTTCTTGCAGAGCTACACTAATTCCGGCGGCGCAGTGGCACTGCTAGCAAGCATTGCCCGGGGGGGTGCGGCATTGCACTACACTGGATTAGTGTGATAGCGTGGCAGTAGGCTGAGGAGAGCAGTTATTGATATCATGAAGACATGATCTATCGAACATAATTGGCAGATACCCGCATCTCTAACCGAGTTAGCTTTTCAGTGTCTTGCTCCCACTGCAACCGAGATGACGCAACAAGACTCCTTTTCGGCAATGGGCATTCATTCGTCTTTGTACATCCATCGCTGCTATTCGTGGCGTGTGTTGTAGATATGCGCATAGATCCCATCAGTAAAATAGTAGTAGGTAGGGTAGTATAGACAAGTCCATACTCGTTCGCTTGGGCACAAATCAAACGACGTGCTAGATAACACACCTACACCAAAGGCCACTAAGGCCACTAAGAGCACTAAGGGGAGAAAAAGTGGTAACGGATGGATTGCCTAAGACGGTTAAGAGCCCGAAAGTCGAGCCATTTCGGTAGAGTCGTGCATGGATCTAATTAAGAAACACGGTAGATTATAATTGATTCATTGCGCTACGACAACTCCTTCAGCTTGTGATTGGCGACAGTTAATGTTTCTACATGTGTTTAGTTTCCCTACTATGTACGGTACCGTACAATGACACTACGCGGCACTACACTTCCTAAATTAGTGCTGATGGCATTCTTTACTTTTTTGCTCCTCCGGATAGCAAACGAAGGAGACAAGCCTATGTAATGCCATACATTCTGGTGACGAAGTGAGATGCCAGGTATGCTTGAAACCCTCTTCAAAATTTTATCCGTTTGTACTCCAGATTAACGAAATACAAGTAAAATAGGCTCTCTTGAACACAATTAAGCAGGACGCACTCATCGAGATCAATGGGACGCTATATAGGGGCAGAGACTGTGTCTCGCAATGAGATAGGTAGATCTCCGTCGATATTCGCTTACGGATAGTGCTGAGCTGATACCTCGTGGCAGCTGAAAAAATGGGGTTATTGGAGGACAGGAAAGACGGGCTCTGATTGGCTGACGAACGACTGAGCTGATATGGTAAGCGGCCAAATTTAGAGTCAGCCCATCAAAAGATGAGCACAAAAATAGCACCGACTAACCCGAAAAGACTATGAACTCGCGCATTTACATATGACGGAGCAGGTACAGTACGCCGCACTTACGGGCAGGTAGTCAGTAAATACGATACTTCCTAGTCTAGTAAAATTGCTGGTAGCACTTTCCATGCTCTTGTCACCAGATAACCAGATTCCTCGAAAAGAAAGAGCAAAGACCTCGACCACATCTTTTGTCTTGGCTCCTCGCTTCCGAACCAAACGAGCGCCCCTCCACAAAACGTGATACTACATAGGGGCGGCCGTCAACATCCCACATCGTCAGCTTGATTAGGCCTATCATGCTGGGTGTTTTCATTTCTATTTACTAACGAAGACAATTCTCCGAGGAGAGACATGGCGATACAGGGTACCACTTCTTAACTCATTATGAGTCGATCCCAAAATTAGAATCTCAACGGCCATAAGGCTGAGCGTTGGAGAGCTAGCTGGATACATTACACCCACCGCAGGAAGCGGACCATCGTACAGACCGCACTGCTCGTCAGTCTCAATTTTCGAGTTGCCGTCAAACTTTGGCTACGTAGTCACATGTTGTGACCCGAAGGCGACAACCAAAGATATCGGCCACCCTGACACAGTTACGACTGGGAAGGAGGCCATCGATGAGACGATGAATCCTTTCGCCTATTGTTCCGAGCGACTAACAAGTACCGTGCTTCTGTGATCCCCCTCGTGCACGTTCCCCATCATCCTCCCGAATCAACCGACGCCAATCATGCTTAGGAGGATATACACTTACTGTATAGTAGGTATTTATACCTTCTTGGCAGAGTAGTATAGTCCTACGTCCTAACGGCCCGAGGACCCCAGGCACGAAAAGGAGAGGTCATCAAGAGCTGACACTAGCTGCACCTGGTATACAGTTCAGATATCTGTTATTAATAACCCAGGTCCAAACTGCACTTGTGGAATGAAGAGTGAAGGTTTACTGCCAATGGCTGCTGAGGATACAAGGCTATGCTGCGCTGTGCTTGTGCATATGCAGACTACCTAATCTCCAAATTTAGTTGCCAGTCCTCTCTGAAAACAGACGCGGTTCCCCATCGACAACCCTCCAATCGGGATGCTGATGGGATGCTGATGGAGGGGAAGAGGGGCCAGTATCATATGAAATGCAAAAGAGACTCGCTTGCGCTTAATTTGTTCGCAGGCCTCCCCAGCTTGATGCAACACGGACTGCTACTACAGTTGTATCACCAACCATCTCCTTGTTTCTCCAAGCGCCGGCGCGGCACCAGCGTGCATGACACCTCGGGGTTAACCAGTAATCACGGCCTATGTCGAGCAGGCTTAAACGTATATTGTATGTCGTGGATTGGACGTCACTGTCGTGCCGATCGTTCGCCTGGCGCGGCACTGGCACTGCCAGAGGACCAAAGAGAGTTGTCTAAATACGAGGAATAGGAACCCCGAGCTAACACAGAGCGCCGTGTTATCAGCACCGACGCTGGATCCTTGGCTCGGGACAAATTGACCGGTGATGTCCGCCCCTGTATGACAGCGGCAGAGGTACGAGCGCTCGAATCGAGGTCGTGCGTGCAGCCTTGCGTACGGTCATAGGTTCCGGAAGCAGACGATTACTATGACGTTGTGTCTGCAAGACTACGGCGTCGCTCTGCGAAATACAATGTCACCCGGATATTAGTTCTTCTCATACAACACTGTAGCTGCCTAGTCCCAGACTGCCTCGTGCATTGTCCGCGCATTGTCTCTCAATATGAGACTACTTCCGGACTACGGGCGAGACCTGTCAGGAGAAGCTCGCACATGGAAAGGCGCGCTAAGACGTTGACTTAGATCTCCCATCGCGTCGGATTAGAGTGTCTCAATTTTCCTTTCCATACAGGCGGGCTCGAAACAATGCGGTGCACCCATTGGCTACCTCCACGCCGAATAACTCGCAAGAAACTCGGTAGAAGGTGTGTGTCATACATAACCAGGCCATGCGGCCGGAAGCCCCTGCATGTTCAAGTGAGACTACTACTACTGCTACTGCTACTGCTACGTGACATTATTGCTCACTAAGGGACTTCAACGTTCCCTTGGTGATACCTGGGGTCTCAAGTTTATCATCATGATGAGATTCTTTCTTAGTAACCCGCGTTTTCATCCCAAAATGAAACCTTCGCCGATTGAGGATCTAGGACTTCACCTTGCAATCGTTGCCAGGGCGTCAGCCCATATGAGATATGAGTGCTAGGTCTGAAAGAACCAATGAGAAACGATATCCCACGTCCGATCTCAACGTTTTCAAACAGAAGATCCATTCATCGTTTCTAAAAATTCAACGTACTTCAACTCGGGCCGTTTACATTCTTTTTATTTACTCCCTATATCGCACCTAAATCCCTGGGACTCCTATTTTGGGATTCTCTCGATCAGTCCCGACAGAAAGCCTATCCTCACTATCCAATCGCCATGTCAGATAACGTACGCGGTTGGACAATGCCTCATGGCGCCTTTACACGAGCCTTCCATTAGGCATAACCATTCATTTCCATTGGGCACCTGGACCTAAGAAGGGCATCTATTCTCGTATTCATCGACTCCAAGGCATCGCCTCCTCCACATCACGAGGGAGCCTTCCCTGCGCGCCAATGACTAACGGTAGGCAGTTTTTCTGCGCCGGGCATACCAATATCCGCCGTGCACGTCATGCTTAGACCCTGGGGTTGGCATCACATGCTCGGTACAATGCTCTGGTTGACGGCTGGGCAGCGGAGGCGGCGCCCTTGCCATGCATTGGTGCTAGGAATGCGTGCCTAATGCTACACTGGTACTCTCTCTCACAACGTAGGTGGCTGGCTGTCTGGCTAGGTATTCATTGTTATCTGTTTCCTCCCTTGCGACTGTGGCGTCGAGGCAGACTGTTACTGTACGAGCCCTTGACATGCTTGGAGATCCTTCGAGGGCACTCATTGAGGTCTGGGCCATCTCCCCCACGTAGAACAACCCCTACAGGTCGCGGGTAAGTATCTTGAGAATCAGAGATTGTCACTACGCAACGGTTTTGAAGATCTTCAGAGGACGGGGGCGTGAGCTTAACCTACAGAAACACCCCTATCAGAGCCCCCTTACCTGGCATATGCATCACGAAAAGGGACAGAGTCTAGATTCCTCCTCCACAAAGGGTGGGATTGAGACGGCATCCCACTCCTCTCGTGACCTTGATGTGTGAGGCCAGAACTACCGGCATGTAGCATGAGTGCAGGCTGATCGAAATCCTTCTTCTGGCTCCCAGAGCCTCCGCAACTATACGTGGAGTTTACCTATGAGCGTACCAAGGAGCCAACTAGGCCAAAGCAGATTTCGATATACGAAAGCGTCGAACAAAGTGCATGTCTATACATCACAATGTTTGGGCATAACCCTACCAAATGATGGGGCAAAAGAGAAGAACATTTACAAAAACAGAAACATATCTGAGTTCACGTGAATGCAGATCTTTGTTTGAAGTCACTTTTATCATTTCATGATCGTAGCTATCTATCACTTCAAACGCCAGACGCCCATTGCCCGGAAGTTGAAGTTTTTAATATACAGAAGCAAAATTCATCCACCCGTCCATTCATTCATACCATCCTGTCAAAGGTCTCTTTCCCCCTTCCCTGCTCTCCGGAAAGTGATTTCTAAAACACCCTTTTTGGGCTCCGGCTTGTTTTGCTGCTTTTTCCTTTTTCCTTTTCTTTATTTCTTATTTTTTTTCATTAAGCTCCGTTAACAACCCCCTTCGAACCCCACCAATCGCCCTGGTCGGCCATGGCGCGCACGACCTTGACGAAGCCGGCGATGTTGCTCCCGGCGACGAGCGAAGGGAACTCGCCCTCGCTCTTGCTCTGGACGTACTCCTGCGCCGTCTTGAGGCCGTTCTCGAAGGCGTTGCGCATGATTTGCTTGAGCTTCCCGTCGACCTCTTCCGCCGTCCACGACAGCCGCTGGCTGTTCTGCGCCATCTCGAGCCCCGAGACTGCCACGCCGCCGCAGTTGGACGCCTTGCCCGGCGCGTACCAGATCGAGGATGCCCCCTTGGTCTTGCGGGCGCCTTCGAATACGTCGATGGCGGCTTGTGTGCAGCCCACTGGATAGAGCCTGGTTAGTTTCGGTCGTAAAGGGGAAAGGGGGAGAGGGTAGGTAATGAGTGAATGTAACGAATGAAATGGATAACTCACTGTTTGAACCCTCGGCAATGAACAAAGTGCCATTGTCAACCAGCGCCTGCGCCTCCTCCTCGCTGACCTCGTTCTGCGTAGCGCACGGCAGCGCGACGTCGACGTGGCCGACGTGGACCCAGGGGCGCGCCCCCTCGATGTACTTGAAGGCGGACTTGCCGCTGAACTCGGTCAGGGGCTTGCGGGCGAGCTTGACGGTGGCGATCTCCTCGATCTGCTCGGGCGTGAAGTGGCCCTTGCCTTCGGCGATGAGGCAGCCGCGCGAGTCGGACATCGACACCACTGTGGCGCCGAGCTCGATGCACTTCAGCGCCGCGTACTGGGCTACGTTGCCCGATCCTGAGATCGCCACACGCTTCCCCTCGAAGGTGCCCTTGCCCGCGTACTTCATCATCTCCTCGACGTAGTAGACGAGACCGTAGCCCGTGGCCTCTGTTTAATTCCCCGGCGTATTAGCTTGTGCTGTTTTCTTTCTTGTCCAGCCGTATTGGATAGAATTGAACTGTTTTCTTGCTTACCAGGTCTGATCAAACTTCCACCCCAGTCGAGCCCCTTGCCTGTCAGGATGCCTTCCCACTGGTTCCTCAGCCGGCGGTAGGCGCCGAACAGGTATCCGACCTCCCGGCCGCCGACGCCAATGTCGCCGGCAGGCACGTCGGTGTCGGCACCGATATGTTGGCACAGCCGTTCCATGAACGCACTGCAGAACTTGCGGATCTCGTTGTCGCTCTTGCCCTTGGGATCGAAGTCGGCTCCTCCTTTACCACCGCCCATGTTCACTTTTCAAGAACCGTCAGTATATGTTACGCAAAAAGCCAGCAGAGTCATGTCTTTCTCCCTTTCTCTTGATTGCGTTCATTGGCATTGCATGAAAAGGTCTATGTGTGTATGTGTGTGTCTGAAATAAAGGGGTACTTACACCCAGTCAGAGCATTCTTGAAGATCTGCTCGAAACCAAGGAACTTGAGAATAGAGAGGTTGACAGAAGGGTGGAATCGCAGGCCGCCCTTGTAAGGGCCAAGGGCTGAGTTGAACTGGACGCGGTATCCGCGGTTGACTTGTAGGTTGCCGGCATCATCTTCCCAGACGACGCGGAACTGGATGATGCGCTCGGGGATCGAGACGACCTTGAGTGCCGTCCGGTACTCGGGGTTCTTCTCGAATAGTGTGCTGTCCTCGAGGGTGCTGACGAGCTCTGGAAATGAGGTGATGTGTTAGTGCCTGTCTACTTGTCTGTGCTGTCTGTCCGCCGTGTTCTCTATAGATGGTTTAAATGCCACGGTATAGTAGAACAATGACATGTCTTCGGAAGCAATCGAGATAAACCGTACCTTTGTAAGCCTGCTCGAATTCAGGCTCGCTTGGGAGGTTCGACATGTTTGTGTTTATGATTACGTTTGCCCTACCAAGCGGGAATGACGCAGGTCCGAGGAAGATTGGAAGGGATTAGAAGAGATTGAGTTTGCCGTCAATCTCCCTCCAGAGAGAGCTCGCCCACTTATACGTCAGGAGGTGCTAACAGGTATCACCAATGACAGCAGATAGATAAGGCTAAAGCTCTAAGCTGTAGCTCGGTCGACCGGGAATCTCAAGAGATAATGCACGAGATGAATAGCGTTACCGTGATGTCATAAAGAGGTAGATAAGAGCAAAGAGAGAGGGAGAGGAAGCAAGGTGAAGATGGTTCATGATTGCATTATATATAATACTACCTACTATACACACCTGGAGCAGAGCATCGTGTAGACACGGCAGAAGAAGGCATGACCACATGTCTCGCTTACTCACCCTAACTGAAGTTGTGATAAAGTTTCATTTGTCTTCACTCTTAGTCAGGGTGCTGCTATCACCGTCTTCGGCGAGGGAGGAGTTCACATGACTTGATTCGAATAATAATGTCCTACTCCATAAGTCAGAGAGACAGGGAGGAAAGTTGCCGCTGAGATCGGCCTCCCCTTCAGCCCGTCGACTTGCCGACAGAAAGTCGCGCGTACACGAGTAGGGGCGTGGCCGATGGCACGGCCGATTCCAGGAGGGCGGGAGGTGGGAAAAGGCTGCACGCCCATCGGGCGCCATGTACGTGAGGTTCGTGGGGGCTTTACTGGGGTTCTTTTTTGGTTGCGTAGGGCTTCTGGGGCTCTGGAGCCCAAAGACCTGGCTCTATAGACCTGCAACTAGGCGCATTGTGGTTAGGCTGGGAAACTCAAGTGGGATGGTTGAGCTGATTCGACGATAGACTCGGCCGAACTAATATCGGCTTCACATGGTTATGCGGGAGGGAACCTTAGGTAATCTCAGTCTATCACTAGGAGCTGAACTGGCTTCCGTGTTAGTAGCTACGCAGCGACGTTCCAAATGTTTCAGACAGTTTATAAGACAGGTATTAGACACTACTATTTAAAAGGTATAGCTATATATGTGAAATCTCGAGGAGTTTGAAAGGCATCGTTCCACGAGCTCTGATTTACCCCCAGGTATGATGATAATAATACCAGACCATGGTGTTTCCTGAAACAATTGCACTGCGGTATTTTCGCAACCACTTTCGATGTGATATACATAAGGCAGTATACATCATACTACACTAGGCCTGCATAAGCGCAGTCACGGATTCCCTACCTGGCCCGTAGATCTATGGAGGATTAAGCTCACCGTTGACGGAATTCGCCAGCACAAGCGGGCCCGACAAGAAACACCATACAGCCGCGGCCATACTGCGTAAACCAGAAGTTTTGTTTTCTTGAGATATTGTGCTGGTCATATGGTAGAATGACCGTCGGCCGTAGCTGTCTGCTCTCGTCGCGACACACCGAGATCTATGTAAGACAGCAGTAACTGAAAGACCGCGTGACAGACCACCGTGACCATCAAACTTCAGAATCTCTACTCGAGCATTAACGGTGGATTTGAAATAGGGCATGAAGGACTCATTCAGCATTGTTGGCCTCGGCTTGGGATGGCAGGGCATTACGCCGCGTTGAAGGGATGTTGATTCAAGCTTTGTAAGTCGCGTGACCTCATCACATTACACCGACGAATGATGGCCTGCGCAACAGACAAATAGAAAAGCGCGATATTTTGTGTTCTGTCTGCCTCTCACGAACAAAATCGCGGGGCGCAAACAATCCTCAGATCGGCAATGCGCTCGCTGCCTCTATTGGCTGCGAGCCATTTAGAAAGGAGCTTCTCTGAAGCAGGAAACAAATTAAACAAGCTATGATACTGCAGCGCATAATGCATCGCAGGACAGGGGATGGAGGCATGGCATGGTCGAAGTTCGCAAGAGGCCAATTCCCAGATCTGATTTGTCCAGACGTTAGCTGTCCTTTCCCCAATGCTACCTACTTACTGGATTCGAATTCCTAATGGTAAGATATCCAACCGGAAATATTCGATGCAGCCCGCCAAAGCTTGCATGGGTGCAGACATAATTGCGACGGTCTTCACCGATGCATGTGAATGAAGCAATATGGTGGGCCAGGCCGAGCATTCGGTCCCTTAGCTTTCTGTAGGGCACGTCTTAGGGGCAGGAGCCAGGGAGCTTCTGCAGGCAGGGGTCGTAGATCTCCCCACTAACCGAATCATCTTCATAGGATCTTCCATGTTGGTGAAGCCCAAAGCCTCCGGTACCGGCTCAAAAGTTAGGGGAGCCGACTTCGCCTTGATTTTTTTTTTTCTTGAACGACTCAAGATTGTAATTTCATGCTCACCATGATATTCATAATATTTTCTACAGACCCGGACCGTAGGCATTCGGGACTGCTACCACATCACGGTGAATGGACGATCAGCCCCCTCAGAGAACTGGGCTTAACGTGTAGACATAAATTTTTTTATGTTCTCCTAACTAGAGGTCTCTACTAATTAGATATTTCCTGGACCTCATACCATTACCGTCGACAAGACACAAAGATGTTGAACCTAATACTATGATTCCAAGGAACGCCTCGCACGCCATGCTATATGCACCCATCATGAAAAACCCATTTGCCTTTGCCATATCCCGTTGTACCCTTACCACAAGATTGACTGGTCAAAGTCGAATCGCTTAAGCTCCTTCCCGGCATCCTCGACGTCCTTTTTGGCCTTCATGCGCATATAGAAGATGGGACAGTCTTTGCTGCTACAAATAACCTCGTTGTGCATGCTACCTTGGCACCGTTGACATTGTGTCCAGAGCCGCCCGAACCGTACCTCGAGATCCGACACCTTGTCCAGCGTTTTCTTGTAGAGTTCGCCCACCCTCGGCGCGCAGTTCGAGCAGACCGCACCTGCGCTCTCCTCCTTGCCAACCAGAGGCTTCTTGCATCCCATACACGTCATGGTTCGCTTCGCGAACTTCATGAGACCGCCGACTGTTGGTGCGGCTACCGAAATGGCACGCGTGTGCGCACCCGTGAGTAGCGACTTGGCCTTCGCCTCACCATCAATAGTATCAAAAATACGACCGAGGGGTTTGGCGAGCTGGTTGTCCAAGTAGTACTTCGTATCAATGGGGAGGTTGTTCTCCAGGACGTAGATAGGATCTTCAGAGTTCTCGAAGTTTCTGGATCCACTGGTACCCTTGATCATGACATAGGCAACGCGGTCACCCAAGCCCGGCGCAGAGCCTGGATCACGTTTTCTCATGCGCGCAGCTAACTCTACGTGCGCTTGTTTGGCATCGTAGCTCTCCTTGGTCAAAGCTTTCGTGATCACCAACTTCGACATATCGATCTTGTTCTGCAGCAATTCCGAAATGATGTTTTTGACGTATCTTAAGTAGATGGTCAGTACTGAGGAATCAACTCAGGGTGGGGGGTCAGGCTTACTCTTGGGCTCCTGGAACATCTCGATCAATCAAGATCATACGAAGCACTTTCTCAATAACGGTCTGCACAAGCAAACAATTGTCTCGCCGGACCGTCTCGATACCCTTCGTGTCCATTTTGTCGTATTTCTCAGGTCTCGTCCAGTATAGACCAGCGTAACGCTTCTTGTTGATAAGCAAATATGGGAAATACACTTTCTCAAATTCAAGCTTGATTGGCTTGATGAACTTGGATGATACGAAATTTGCGGCTTCTTCTCCTAGTTTCATGGCCTCAGCTAGGTCTTGCGTTCCAAACTTGACCATGACGGAATCAGTATCACCATAGATGACTTGGGCATTATGAGAATAACCATTGGCGGTATTGTAACGTTTTTCGACTTCGTCTTTTGTCTTCTCAATCATCTGACGGCCAAAACTTGTTGTACTACTGGCAATCTCAAGACAGGGAAGCTTGCCAGTCGTAGCTCCAGTCAAGCCGTAGACACTGTTGGCACTGATTTTCAAGGCAAGTTGCCGACCGTTCAGCACAGCCTTCTTGAAAGGGTCCGTTTCTACTGCAAGCTCTCGCTTGGCCTGCTTTCTGGCTGTCAATAATTCTTCTAGAATCTGAGCGAGCAATCCTTTCCGCTGTTTTATCGTGACGAACATGTCGCCATTTGGGGTCACGATGTAATCTTCGTCCTTCTTGAGACCAAACTTTTCAATGGCCGGTTTCTTAATGAGGGTAGTGTAACAAAGGTTGTGAGCTTGCATAATACTCGGGTATAGCGAAGCAAAATCGAGGGTAGCAATCGGGACGTCATAGTATCCACGGGTAGGCTCAATAACTGTGGCTCCTTCGTACTGATCATCCGTCCCTTCTGCTCTCATATTTGGAACGACAAGCTTCTGTTCTAGAGCTTTTCGGAAGAGTTGACTCATGAACTTGATTTGCTGTCCACGGGATAGGAGGAAATTGAAAGGCACACCTGTAACTCTAGCCATTTCCGTATAGTTGGCCAAACAAGAAAGTTTATCCATCAGCCGTTGCGGCAAGTAGGCATCCTTCAAACAGTATAGCGCTAGACGACGCCTAGATTCCGGTGTTCCGTTGAATAGCTCAGTGATCATCGTATAATGAACATCTTCCTTCTGTTCCCCTAGGAAATGAGCGCAGACAGAGTTCAGTGTGTAACTGCGAAGGTGATGATCACGCTGAATCAACTGCAACAAATCCAGCTGTAATCGGCCATTAGTGTTTGTAGTTTTTGTGTCTCGGCTGCCCATCTGCTTGCTGGAGAGATTCGTGTCTCTGTGGGCTGACTTTTGGTTGATTAACCGGGTCCAGTATTCGAATCCATTGACTTTTAAATGCTTCGCGCGGTCAAGAAGATAAACGAAGTCAAAGTTAGCAATATTGTAGCCGGTAATTAAATCAGGATCGACCTTGTCAAGAAACTGCTTCCAACCCTTGAGCATATCGCGTTCGTCATCGTAGTCCAGAATTTGAGTGGCTACAATGGGACTCGTAGTATCAAGACAAAAGACATTTCGAATGAAGGGCTTGTTCTCTCCGTATCGAGTGACGACATTTGCAATCTGAATGACAGGGTCTACATTCGCCTCCGGAAAGATGCCTTTTCGACCGGCGCATTCGATATCGAATGATAAGATACGTAATGGGGCCATCTTAGACCATTCACCCTTGGGCTCGTGGGAAATCAAATCAACGTAACTGATCTCCGCTTCAATCTGGCAGGTCGATTGTCGGTGGGCCTCGGGGATGAGGTGGTATTTCTTTGCAGGTGCTTCCACCCATGACATACCAGGAATCTTAGGAAAATTAGCAAAGGTCCTCTGAGTTTCTGAAGAGGATATCTACCTTGCAATCAACCATGAACCTCAAGACGTACTGAAGATTATCAAAAGTCATGATGCCACCTTCAGCCTTTTTCCATAAGCCCTTCCAATTGGCTTCCCCACCCTCAATGAGAGTTCTGACCTTTCCAACGAACCTGGGGTCGGTTAAGATGACCTTGATGTAGGGGCTCTGTATGTTCCCCTGGAAGCCGTAGATGTTCTCTCTGAGTACGACCTGGCAGGAGTGGATAGCGGGCTGGGTCTGGGCTAATTTTGTCTCGAGGTAGGCTTTGAAGGAGTCGCAGTCTTTGGGCGTGAAGGAGACCGGGGCAGCGACGTAGAGGTAGTGCTTAAAATCGGTGACGTGCAGCAAGACCGAGTGGCCATTCTCGGTGACACCGAACAGCTTGATTGCTCGGCGGCCACCATGAAGATAGCCCTCTTCGGCTTCGATCTGCTGGAATGTGAGGCTATCGCGGCTAGGCTGGAAATCGACAACAGGCGGGCGTTCCCAGGCTTGGTCCTTTTCTGCGTTGGTATGCTTGAGCTCGGCAATATCTTGGCCGAGCTTCTCGAGAACGTCTGACTCGAAGGCGCTCTTAGGCTGGCTCGACCCCAGCTTGGAGGCGGGGCCTTGCTGTGAACTGTTGAGGCGCGACGCAGGCGACGAAGCCAGTGGTTCTACTCTGCGTCGTTTCGAGCCCGAGGGTGTGGAGGGGATATTGCGGCGATTCGATGCATCGCCAAGCGCACGCTTCTGAGGCAGGACGGCTGTCGCCATGGTTGTCGCCTTTAATGTGTAAGATATGACCGGTGGTAACGACCTCTTTGAGATGCTATACCCGTACCTTTGAAGCTGTGGCGAAGGCAGTCATGTAGCAACACAGATTATATTGCAAGATGGATTTAGGATGAATGAAGAATAGGGCAAGGTCCCTCCTTACTTTGGAATTCATCCCTACTAGTAGGTAAAGTGGTTTTCCGAAGGTCGCGTCAAAACGCGCTGGTCTGAGCCAGGGTGCACGTTTTAGTGGGGGCAATTAACAATGGCGCGTCATGACGGGTGGAATTGCCCCGCCACAAGAGTACAGTATCTATGACTTATGCATATACTGTATCATACTGTATTGGATTTTCAGAAATACCGAGAACAACGTCCATGTATCTTAGAATACCGCACAAGCCTTCTTTACTGATTCGATGTTATGTGTGTTCTCAAGCTCTTGATCCAAGGCTCTGTCTTGTCTAATCGTCGGATCGAAACGACTGCTTTTAACCAGTGCCTCAGCTCTTATATGTCACTCTTGAGGTCGGTCGGGGATGCTTTTAAATTAACCACAGTAAGTGATTCGAAGAGGAATAGCTTCCAACTTCTTTTTGGATAAGCATCGGAATGAATGGTAACATTGTGTAAAGAAGGCTTGAACTAGGTCTATTCGAAATATGGATAGTCTTGAAAGGTACTAAAGGACGCTCGCAATATGTCTTATTGTATCCGAAGTTGAATAGCTGACTCTGAAAAAACGATCTTGGAATGCTGAGGTACCTAATCACATCGAAAAACGATACTTAGTAGACCGCGGTTGTTATTACATCGACGATATCGCTCACTAGTTATTCTTACGGCCAGTGACGAGGCTAAGTCGTCAGACATTGGACCCAAGCAGATGATAGCTGTAGTATCTATGACTCAAAGGGAAAGTATTGCTTCACATAAGGTTGTAGGTCCTTGTTGCAGCATATACGTAAATAGATCTTAACGGGATGGGTTGGATTCAAATCGCCTCCGAGGGAAGCTTCGCCGAGCCTATGCTACTTCTCTTATGAGAAATCCATATGTTCCTGGGCTCGCTGGGTTCCCAGTTTGTTATGACGATTGTGTCAAGCTCAGTTAGCTGCAGGAGGTTCTAACGAGTGGAACTCCTAAGCTTCCGGATATGCCTAGTTTGACAGCATAGCACCAATAGATTGTGGGCGGAACTTCCGTCTGCCAATCGGAATGTGATTACATCGGCATGAACCAGAACACGCAATTATGAAGCTTGGCTGTATTGCTCGTTCTAACACCGTCAGGAGAAGACAAGAGACCGCGTCTCCTCAGATCAGCGGGAGCCATGGTGCGCTTTTGGGACTGCGCTAGCACAGGATGCTCAAACGCTGCTGCAATCGACATTGGCAGCTGTGAGCGATGCGAGTCCATGTATTGCGCGAAGCACATAAGGTCTGCGACGCATACATGTGAGGTAAGGCATTCCATTGCTCTATAATAGGTCAGCGAGCTTAATTAGTGTAAGGAAGAGCCCCTTGACGATGACGCCTGGTTGGCGGCCCAGACGACAGAGTTGGTCAATCTGAGCAAGAAGACCAACCATGCTGCCCTTGTACGGCGCGCAAAGGAGCTTTCGGGTGGCCTAGAATGTCGTCTAGATGACGAAGACCTTCTGGGACGAAGTCATATGGGCGGTATGCATGTTCATCTTCAACTCTTATTCGAGGATGGGACTGTGTGGCTAGTTCGAATCCTTCGAGAGACACAAACGTCTTTCAGAGATGAGCTCAGCAATCAGATTTTGCTCAGTGAATGCGCAACTCTGAGGTGGTTAGAGCCTCTCGATCTGCCTACGCCGCGACTTCATGGCTACGGGCTGCGTGGCGATCCGCAAAACGAAGTAGGTGTTGCCTATATGATCATCGATAGATTACCCGGTCGACCTTTCAACTCTGCCGTTGCCTCGCAAGAGCAGAAGTCGAAAGTTCTCTACCAATGGGCAGAAGTCCTCGATAAATTGGGAAAGCATCCTTTCAGTAAAATCGGATCTTTCCAGTTCGGCGCGAACGGCGCCATCACGGTAGGTCCTATTGCGAGCGATAGGACTGGAACACTGCCTTGTATAGGGCCTTTCACAAGCGCTAGGGATTATTACAGCTCTTGGGCCAACGCCTATCTTGAACTCATTACCGATGGCCAACTCTATTCAGCGTATTCGGTTGACGCATATCTGATGTTTAAATTTTTAGAAGAGAAAGTCAATACGGGTTCCTGGCCTGAGAAGTGGCAGGGCCTGGACTTAGGACCCTTTTTCCTGAGACATACGGACGATAAGGGAGATCATATTCTGGTCGATGATGATTTCCAAATTTCCGGCATCATCGACTGGAGTTTTGCGAGAACGGTCCCCGCATACGAGGCTTTCGGTCCTTCACTCACGTCTGCCAACACTAGTAATCTCTTCAATGGAGTCCCAGGACTGAATGAAGAGGATAAAGTCCTAGGACGAGCGATGCAACGTCTCGGACCATCACACTACTACTTTGAATCAGATGAGATGCGACGATTCCTCTTCGGGCCAGGCATCGGGCTTGGCCTCACAAAGGATGAAGCTATTAATGTCTTCCGATGTTTGGTATCTACTTTTCACGAGGATATTCCAAACTGGGAAGAGTGGCGAAGAACCAGTCTCATTAAGTGGAAAGGTGACCCTCGATTAGCTATCCTTTGCGGGGCGTTGCCGAATGGCATGCCACTCTGCTCAACGACTCGAGACGATCCCACACCGAAAGTTCCTCGTTTCGCAACTTGCTCCTGGGCAAGTTGTAATCGCCCCGCTGTCCGGGGCCAAAGCTGCTCGATCTGCAGGAGACATCTCTGTGCTATTCACAGTCTCCCTCGACATCATAACTGCCCATCTACTACATTCGTAAGTCCCTGAGTATTCAGTGCAACGCAGCTCAGGCTAGCTACAATATCCACTAACAAGAATGAAGCTCGACGATGCCTCTTGGGAGATGAGTATCAATAAGGAAATCGAGGAACTCCTTGCTCAAGTGGATACTGACCAACTTGTGCGCGTGGCCAGCTCCCTACGTCAAGGAGAGCCCTGCAAGTTCCACCCCGGGAAGCATCTGGGGGCTGGTGCTATCATGGGTTGCGCCAACTATCACGCCTGGATCATCTTCGATGATGGAGTTAAGTGGCTTGCTCGGATCCCTCGGACTACTGACTTTAGCACCATTCCTCCTGATCTCATTGATTACTTCGTTGAGAGCGAGTATGCGACTCTCAAGCTATTAGATACCATTGGCGTGCCTGCCCCCAAAGCTCACGGGTTTGGTCTTTCTTCTGATCCTAATAATATGGTCAAAGTAAGCTATATACTCGAAGATGCCATGCCGGGGCAGCCTTTCTATGCTCACCAGGCGACGCCTAAGCAGAAGTCGCATGTTTACAGCCAATACGCCGACATCCTCATCAAAATCAGCCGCTTCGGTAGCAAACAAGCTTTCTCTCTTGTCCCGAATAACGAGAAGGCTAAAGAGGCTGCAATTGCAAGTAATCGTTTTCTGTCACTGGGCAAATATGGGCCATTCGCCGACGCGCTCGACTACTTCACGTCCATTGCAGACCTTCACCTAGAATTAATTGCCGACGGGCAACTCTACACGGCCTACCCTAATGAGGCGTTTCTCTTCTACAGACTGCTTCGAAATCGGGCTGCTCCCGCTCTGGCCGCAACCGATGCGTCCACCAGCGGGTTCTTCCTCAAGCACGTTGATGATAAGGGCGACCATATCCTTGTGGACGAAAATTACAACATCACCGCGATCATCGACTGGCAGTTCGCGCGTTTCGTCCCCGCATGTGAAGCCTTTGGCCCTTCTTTATTCACAGCCGACATGGGGAATTTATACAATCCTTCTTCTACAGGACTTAGCGAGGATGATATCTCTCTAGCAAACTTCCTAGAGCAAAAGGGGAGAGGGGATCTTGCTGCATTTGCCGGTGGAAGCGATCTCGTTAGGAGGTTCCATTTTGGACTTGCATCCGGGTTGTCGAGGAGTGAAGTCTTACGAATGATTGGAGCTATACTCTCTTTGCTTGGCGATGAAATAACTGAGGATAAGCTGGAGAATTGGACGGAACACGAGTGGGATCAAGCTGTTGACGATCCGCGACGTGGTAAAATTGAGAAATTGGTGGCAGAACTTGAAAAGGGAAGATTGGAGGATTTATGATAGTAAATATTACCCAACTGCGCTGGCGCTAACAACAAGGAGTCGCTCCATCACTGCAACCTAAATACAAACAACGAACAGAACAACTGCAACAAGACCAGTGCAATCTATATTCCTAAAATAAACAGAAACTTTTCCACTCGCTCAATTAGTTGCCATTTCTTTATTTGTTTCAATTTCAACTTTGTATAATTACTGCATTATACCGAGCCCTATGGCAGATGTTTGAACTCCTTTTAGAATGAAATCGGATATTCTACAATGAAACCCATATCTGGAGTCGGCCGTGCTTCGACTTAGCCTAAAGCAGTGAAATGGTCTCATCGTATTCGTCAATTGGGGTAGTCATGGCTTTCCCCGCGCCTGTTGATCATTGGCTTGTTAGGATCGCCCTCGCATAGTAGTGTCGTCATGGCTGGCGACGAAGTAACATGAGGATGTTCAGTATCCGATTAGAGCTACAGAGACTTCGGGTAACTCTACTTTCGTATTCGGATAGGGCGATGAAGTCTTCACTACTGTATATCTACTAACTGGTTGACTACTAGAGCTATGCTTGTAGCTGCTATTACATCATATTGGCCATTGGAACCGGGAATTGGCTTTAGCTGACGTTGCTAGATTAATCTCCGAGTCTCTATTGTGATGTTCGCTGGGATGTTGAAGCTACGGTCACCTGGGCTGAATGTGATTGGTCAGTTCCGGTCACCAATATGAGCTTGGAGGGAAGCAGTAAAACACTTTTCTTCTATTGCTCTACAATGTCCTATGGTCTAAACCAATGAATAGAAGCCGGCTCTATAGCTCGCGACCGGTTGCCTTCTCGGCTGTCGAGCTTTCGTCCTTCTCGGATGTCACCTTTTCACTAGGTGTCCATTCCAGAGCCTTCAGGCGCTCCGAAAGAATTGGGTGAGAGAAGTGGTAACTGGCATACATCCAGTCTGCTTCTATGGTACTTAGGTTCTGGACTTGAAGCTTGATGAGAGAAGCAGCGAGTTCGGCCTTGTAACCCAGGTTGCGCGCGAAGGCATCGGCTTGGAATTCGAAGCGTCGGCTCATGATATTCATGAGTAGTTTGATGATGGTATCCATGGGCGCCAATGCATCGGAGAAGAGGATAAAACCAATGATGATGGGATGTTCCTTCACGAAACCAAAATCGGCGTACAGTGAGTGGTTGTTGATAAAGACTGAGAACAAGGTGAAGATATAAAAGACATGTAACTATGAACAGTCAGCGACCACTGAAAAAGAAGCCGAATAGGGGTAGCATTTACCTGTGAAATACCGAATAGTCGAGTGGTGTGTCCTAGGCTCCAGTGGCCCAGCTCGTGGGCTAGAACAGCTACGACTTCTTCCTCTTTGCTCTTCTCAATCAAGGTATCGTAAATGACAATGTGCTTCTTCCAAGGGAGGCCGAAAAAATATGCATTGCTGTGTGCGCTACGCTTGCTTCCATCAATGACAAAGAGCTCCTGAAGGGGGAACTTGAGCTTCTTAGCAAGGGTTTCAGTTTCTGACTTGAGTTTGCCTTCTTCCAGAGGAGACAGCTTGTTAAAAAGAGGCAGAATAACGATGGGATAAACCGTGATCATGAACATCTGAATGGCGGCAGTGAAAAGCCATAGGTATGTGACGAATTGGTTGCCTGTCTTCTTCACAATGCTAAGGAAACCGGCAAGAATTGGAGGCGCGAAGACGAAGGCGAGCAGGTTCGACTTGATCATATCCGTGATGAATAACTTAGGTGTCTGCTTATTGAAACCAAACTTCTCTTCGAGAACGAAAGTATGGTAGATGCTGGCGGGAAGCGACAAGGCTTGCTGAATCAGAATGAACGAGAGGACGAAGACGATGGAGTGAGAGATCTCGCCAGTAAAGCGAGCTGGCGCGAAGCGGAGCAGGAGGTCACCAGTCCACGACCAGAGCTTGGGCAGGACATCGTAGTGTATGAAAGCGACGTTTTGAATTTGACCCCAGAGACCCTTGACGAAACCGAACTTTGCCTTAGCGCGACCGTATTCCTGACTCTTATCATAGACTTCTTGGGACACCTCTTGCGCGAGCACCTTGGGTGGTTGAGTGTTCTTAAGGACTCGGTACTGGCGAAGGGAGAGGAACTCTTCGAAGCAGTACTGCGCGACAGAGAACCCTATGATGAGCTTCTTCCACGGGAAGAGCGGGCGGTCGAGGGCGCGAGCTAGTCGCTGCAAGGGTGGCGGATTAGCACTTATTCGTACGCCAGGCAGCTTAAAGTCCACGGCGATGCGCAGCTTAGAGAACTCGGCGACACTTACCTGGAGAAAATCCATCCTGTGGAAGCGATATCCTGCCCTCTTCTGTGCTGCCCTGTCCTAGTTTATTTTTCTTGGTGGGTGGTTGTGTGGTAAATATATAAAAAAGTAGGACCGGTTTCAGAGCAGCTGTCGCACTTTATGACGAGCTGATGGAGAATGTTCTAACATTAAATTGGAAAGCAATCTTTCGTCTACGTGTCGAAGTAAGCTGTGGCTGAACTAAGTACCGTGTATCTCTAGAATTCTATAATAAGCAGGTGGGGCGCTCGGTACGCCATGAGACTGGCTGATGGATTCTGGGGTTACGGGCCACCAGCCACAAGTATGGAGATGTGTGGCGCGGCAGTTCAATTAAGTGTTTCAAGGTTATGTCAAGTTACAGCACCAAGACAAGGTATCATAATTAAGTTTGTCAATACAATGACCGTGGGAATCTGGGTATATTCTCTAATGGTATTTCAATACGTATAGGACAAAGATGGCCATCGCGTCCCGTGTACTGTCATCACTATCTCATGTTTGCTTTAACCCTTTCCAAGAGCTGCTCCTTCGTGTCGGTTGAACCGGGGTATAAATTGCGCTATGTACGATCATGTCAGTCATTGTATTCTGTGGAACTAAGGGCATTATTTGGTTCTCACGGCGGCTAGCCATCTTCGCAATTCTTCTCTCGTCCAAGTCTCTGGGTTGCCTTTTGGATCGGCCTGGGCAGGAAAGATATCTCCACCCCAAAAGGACCACTATGAAGTGAATCATTAGTGACTGAGTGTCGCATCAAACAGGAGAGTGAGGGTGGTACAGGTGGACGATACAGGCGACGACTTACCACGACAGCTGCTGTGACCAATCCGGAGAACGCTTTGAAATATAGCTCCATTAGCAGTCGACTCGTGACAATTTGATATATATTTATACCTAAGACAGCGTTCTGGTTGCAATTGCATTAGCAAGCCTCCCTAAAGCGGATGGTACTACATATATACCTTCGACTTCATGGCATTGTCGAGAGGAGTAGGCATTGTGGCCAGACAGTCAAGAATGAGATGCGGTGTTTTGATTGGTGGTTAAGTACAGCTGTTGAAGTACGAACAGTTTGTCGATATACTTGAGATTTTAAAGGAATAATGAGTCACAGTCGCCATCATCCTAGTTATACTGAAGGATTAGGCAACTCTGTCTTCTTATATGAATGCCTGGCAGCTTGTAGGTAAGGTAGAGCTTAAGGTGTCAGAGGGGAGCTAGCGCCACAGCCCATTCGACGCCACGTCAGCCACTGTGCACCCGCAGCATCCCACTTCCAATTCACGGGCCTTTCTCAGTGGTCCGTGCCCTCACAGCGCTGCCCGTCCGCTACAATCATTGGCTACTGCTCGCTAGAGAACCCTTGTCATCCACACAATTTTGTGCCGGCGACAGAATAATTGAGATCAACTCCACGAACGAAATATTCGTGCCGAACCATTCCTCGTCCTCACATCTTCCAAATCGCCAAGATGCCTCAAGAGATCGCCGATATCAAGAGAGTATGTTTTTAAACGAAGAATGTCCCAGACACTCGGAAAAGAAGAATGCTAACAATTCGGGTATTAGTTCATCGAGATCTGCCGGCGGGACGACGCCAAGTGTACGTGTGACGAGTCCGAACCGATCAATTGACGAGTGATGCGTCGTATGATGAGAAGAAACTTTTGATTCTGACGGATATCCATCTTTTTAGCCGCCCGGATCAAGAAGAGCACAAAGTCGTCGCAGACCAAGTTCAAGGTCCGATGCTCAAAGCACCTCTACACTCTTGTCCTGAAGGACTCTGAGAAGGCCGAGAAGCTCAAGCAGAGTCTTCCCCCGGGTACGCACAACCCACATATCGTGAGACTACCCTTGGTAGTTCATCGTGGGCTAACATGGATGGTCTATAGGACTGCAAATTAAGGATGTCCCCAAGAAGAACAAGAAGGGCAAGCACACGGCTTAAGCGATAAGATGGAGGAATGCATTTCAACTTAGGAGCATCTGGATGAAAGGCGACGATCTCTAAGTAGGTTGGGCAACCCCGGCACGAACGAATCTCGAGTAAATGACAAACGACGGGTGGCGTGTACGGAAAACAATGATGATGATGCATAGGACTAGCACAGGGCTGGCCAGGCTCATTACAGGCGTCTACGGATAGCATGGAATTGAGATTTTTTGCAAGCAGACGAGGCTTGCGATAGACAATTCCCATCGATTGCACTACCAAACAAAAAGAAAAATTGGACCAAAACGCAACATTGCCCGCTCAATTCTGATTATTTACCCCTGGAGGCCCATTATGATATACACGGCTGTTCCAAGATCCGACTTGTACCAGCCTGAAGTTTTTGATCCGCACAGATGGACCTTTCCCTCTTTTACGTGAAGTACACTGGTCGATTAATCATTGTAATGTGATCGAACTTAGTAAAGTCTGAATATTGGTGGCATCATTAGAAAGGGCTTTGGAAGGCATTGACGTTATCTTTTATTCGCGTTTGATATCTTTGGTTTACAGAATCCTTTTGTAGTGCTTTGCGTCGAGGCTCTTCGCGAGTGTGCGCAGAGGGCTGGCATATTCAGCGAACGCCGGCAGCTGCCCGAACTCGGCATGTTTCTCGACAGATTGCCAACCAACAAAAAACACGAACTCCTCGGTATCGGGGTCCGCCTTCTGAACTCGAAAGCTGGATCTCACGACCCTCGGCTTCGCAAATTCCTCGAGGATCTTCTTCCCGCTATCCCAAGCCTTGGCGAACTCGTCCTTCTTGTCAGCGGCTATCTGGACCCTGCCGACGCTGATGACGGGACTCCGCAGCAGTGACTCCTCGCCCGCGGCGACGTCGACGGGCCGGAAGACGTGGGAGTCGAGGTGGAAGTACTCGAGCTTGCCGAAGTCGAAGTGCGCGCCCAGCGGCGCCGAGCTGGCCTTGTACTCGTCGGCGGCCAGCCAGGCGCCGTGCTCGTCGCTCGACGACCAGTGCGCCGTCTCGAGCACCACGCGCGGGTCCTCGACCTGCTGGAACAGGGCCACGCCGCGCGCTTCCCGATCCGTCGGGGCCGAGGGCACGTTGCGGGCGACCCAGTCCGCCTGTGCGTTGAGCGCACCCTCCAGCGCGGCCTTGTTCTCGGCCGTGAACGTATCGGAGGAGCTCGTAAGCCAGGTGACGTTGGTGACAGGCATTGCGATGTGGCGATAAGCAAGACGTCTCACTAATACCCCTTTTCCTTTTCGTTGCGTTGTTTTTCTCTTCCTGGGAGTAGGACTGACCGAGCGAGTGACTGATCTCAAGCGACGGAGCGGCTTTGAATTAGGTAGGTTGAAAATTTAGAGCCTCTTAATTCTATAGCATAATCTGATAAGAATAATTTACCTGGGCTAGGTGTCTTAAGTTAGGAATTCTGGGTATTTTTCTAATAATAACTCGCTGTATACTATATTTCAGTTTTAGTATTGACGTCGATGATCTTTCCAAATCATGGTGCAAGTGCTGACAATCTACACTATTGACTATTGCGCTCAGCCCAGTGAAGCGGGATCGCCTGAACCTCCCTTACTCACCTGCGCAGGTCTACCCCGCAGAGGGGAAAACAGAGAACAGCAGATTCACACGCCGAAAAGGACGAGGGTTACTCCAAGTTCTTTTCGAGTCCCCGGTTGGGGTTAATGGCGTGCTACCTATCTATGGTTACGTAGATGTTGTGGAATGACCATCAGTGAACCGCAGCATTATCAAAAATGCTCTTGTGGCAACAATGGGTGCTGCACAAGAGCTTGGTATGCAGAACATCGATGTACTTACATATGATATGCCTAGTAACCGGTTTTGACTTAATTAGGCGCACCGCGGTTCCTAATGAGGTTCGGGGTTACTCAACTCGGACGCGCCGGCGAGTCGCCGATTTCGGTTCATCGCGCGACCGACTCACCTACGCAATATACTGCACCACCTACCTCATCCCGAAGCAGTCGCACCGTTGAGACCTGCGTCGCACATATATCTCGCTTGGCTGTTACTAGCGATTGTATCACACACGTACGATTCTGGGCAGAGATAGCTTGTCATCAAATCTATCCAAAACTCCCACGTCGCACTAACTCCGCTTCTCCGATAGCCTGATATAGAAAGCTCGTATATGTATGAGAGGTGGTCGTGAAGAGCAAAATAAAACAATACACGACATCTCTGCCAAAAAGAGAACATCCATGAACAGCAATTATATAACAAACGCTTACACTGTGGCCATAAGCGGCTGGTCCTGGCGAGATGGAGATACTCAGCTGGTTATGCATCGTATATAACGGGGGCGGCAGCTCGGCAAACACTCGGTAGTGTAGGTTTGGTATGCGAGAGAGACGTCCGCACGGCACGCACATATGCAACGACACGGCGCGTGGAGAAAAATCTATCGAAGAAGCAGTGCTGGTACTTTCTTATCAAATACTATTTTGCCTTCCTCGTCAGCTTACTCCAACGAGATAAAGCGACAACTTGCAAAGGGCCGAGGAGGAGAGAAAGAGGATCGTGGTGTATTTTATTCCGATTCGACACTCACATCCTCCAGCGTCTCTTTTTCTTTCTTAAACTTTTCTTGTCAAAGCAAATGGTATTTTATTTCTTGGCTTACCAGAGCCTCTCCCCTCCCCTTGTCCTTGATATGCGCATGAGAGAACCTTCGGTATATCCAGCTGACTGGACATGACTAAAGTAGCCATTTCTGGGTTGATTGCCACGATGAAGTTTTAGTGTCTCCGTATGCTCGATTGGGTATTCCATCGAGATGATAACAGTAGTAACCTTTTGTCGACTGAAACGCTCAGATCCTGGCGGAGTCTAGTGTACGTATTCTATGACAAAATAGAAGCAATATCCACTCCATCGCCAGGCGTGGCAGAGCAGGGATATTAGTATAAGTGTGATCGGTACCTTGTTCGAGATGCATGTTCCTCGCATGTACCTCTCAGCCTCTGACGGGAGGTGACCATGCTGAAAAGTACTTAGTGTTGGCGTCCATGCCTATTTTATTTGGCCGAATCCGGAAAGGCGGATTTCCGTAGCTGCAGCAGCCAATGATGGCCGGGTCTTATCCCACGCAACAGGCGGAAGTTCCCCTTTTCCTGAGGCTCGCCATTGGCCAGATAGGCCAACCTCAGCCTCCCCACACCCAAGTGAAAGGACAGAGCGTGGGTCCTGGCTTTATTACCACGCTGAGCCCCGGCTCTGCTCTCGCTCACCCCGACATGGATTACGCTATGAGTAGGTACGTACTGTACCCAAGCGGTCTTGTCGCGTTTGCTCGTTTTGAAGGCCCCCGTGGGTGCGCTATGGGCAAGAGTGGCCCGAATGATTCCAGAACTTCCATCGCTCATCATGATTTGGAAAGTTCGGAAGCAGAAAGGGGCATCCATCAGCTTTCAGCGGGCCATTTGGGCTCCAGCGCAGCAAGTACCCTTCCCAGGACTGGCTTGTCACAGTCCCGACCGGCTGTGACCCGATTCCCATGAGTCCCGTGTGTTGGCTTTCGGCCTTCGAGGAAGGATGGGCGTTGCATGTAGTGTACTTATACCGCACCAATGAACAGATAAATGGTATGATGGAAATGGTGATTGACTGATTGACCGATCGAGTGATGAGCCGTTGCATCTGGTTACTGGTTCAATCAATTGGTAGGTACGCACGCCATTGAAGAAAGAACCCCTGTTGCTCCATCTCGAAGAACCTGGCCTGTCAATTTATGAGGTACTGCAGCTTCGTCAGGTACCGGTACGTGGTGTAGTTACTTGCGCATCATAGACTTCTGCAGAGAGCCAGAGCCTGCAGCCGATAGGTACAGTACCACTACGCAGTAGTACTCTGCATTGGTAGGTAGGTACCAGTGCGCGCCGCGTTAGTACACGCCCACACACATGACCTCAACCCAAACTTTAATCGGCCGTTGATTGGCTGGCAAGCTCTATTCAACATAAGGTCGCTTTGGAGTCCTGCGTATTCGTACTCAGAGCCGAACCTCGTCGAAATGGCCCTCCCGCTTTGTCCTGTCGTGTTTGCGCCGTGCATACCTATATGCCTACAACATGTCTCTGGCCGGCGTGCGAGAAAGAGAAAGAGGAACCCTCCCCGATGCATCCTAACTGTACCACCTACGTTATACGCTACCTACTTACTTACCTACCTACCTAGACCTATTACTACTGCTAATCATTAATGACATAGCCAGGCAGGAACAAGCAAGCCCGGCCTGCCTTAGTAGAGGTAAGTGGCTCTAGGTTGGTGCGGGTGCCCAGATCCTTCGAAGACTAATAAGCTAGGGTAGGCCTTTTTAATAATAGCATTTTACCATAATACGTACAAATAGCCTCGTCGCCTTTATTATCCTGTACCGTCCTCCGACTCCCCTTCTCTCTTCCCTCCCCCTTTCCGCAAATCTTCTGTCCTCGTGCTCCATCTTTTTTTGTTTGTTGGCCCAAGTGTTCCCATTAAGTTTACACAGGCACACTACGGCACAGAGTCCCTAGTCCTCTTACTCTTGCGAACACCAGTGCCACATTTGATTAGATATTGTGTACTCCGTCTCGGCTGTCCCCTGACTAATACTCGGCTCACCTGAAATCGAGGACAAGAACTGTCGGCTCAATTGGTGCGAGAAGCCCTCAGCGTGTTCGGCTCTTGTCAAATAGGTGTTTGGCGGTTGCTATAATCTCGAAAAGGGTCTATTGGGGATCATCCCCTTGCAAGGATCGCATTTGCTGCAACTCATGACTCGCGTTGTAGCGACTCCCGAAAGCTCGTCTTCGGAAATGCCCAGCCTCACCAATGGCTTCCACGCGATGGAGTTGAATGGGGACAGGCGCACCAATGGCCATGCGAGCAGCACTGAGGGGAGTAGGTCGTCAAGTGCAAGCGATGGGCCCAGGCTTGGGCGTAGGAAGTCCACTCCTATGATGCCGCCTTTCATGGTCTCAGCACCGGGCAAGGTCATTGTATTCGGAGAGCACGCTGTGGTGCACGGCAAGGTATGTTACTCGCGACGGCAGCGGCACGCGCTACTTTCCACTCAAGATCTCTTTAGACTGATAAAAACTGACCATTTCTCTACAACACAGGCTGCTATCGCCGCTTCGATCTCTCTACGCTCATATCTTCACGTAACGACGCTGTCTAAATCGCGACGTACCATTACACTCAGATTTCCCGACATCGATCTCGTACATTCATGGCATATCGACGACCTCCCTTGGGAGCTGTTTTCGCACCCATCCAAGAAAAAGTACTACTATGACCTCGTCACGAGTCTCGATCCCGAATTAATGGCTGCCATCCAGCCACATCTCACAGACGTTTCGAGCGACAAGTCTCCTACCGAGCGCAAGATTCACCAGAACTCGGCAGCGTGTTTCCTATACCTCTTCCTCTCTTTAGGCTCACAGAAGTTTCATGGCTGTATATATACGCTACGGTCTACAATACCTATCGGCGCAGGCCTAGGGAGCAGCGCATCGATTGCCGTCTGCTTGTCGGCTGCCCTATTACTGCAAATACGCACTCTCTCGGGGCCGCACCCTGACCAGCCCTCAGATGAAGCACGGCTACAAATAGAACGGATAAATCGTTGGGCTTTTGTAGCAGAGATGGCCATCCATGGGAATCCTTCGGGTGTCGATAATACTGTTGCTACGCAAGGCAAGGCCGTCGTCTTCCAGCGAACTAACTACGACAAGCCCCCTGTTGTGACACCATTGTGGGACTTTCCTGAGCTTCCGCTCCTCCTGGTGGACACGCGTACGCCAAAATCAACCGCCGCCGAGGTTGCCAAGGTAGCCAGGCTAAAGAATACCCATCAGAAGCTCGTAGGCAGTATCCTCGATGCTGTCGACAAAGTCACCCGAACTGCCGAGGGCCTAATTGACGAGGACGACTTTGATGCCAAGGAAAACGAAAGCCTCAGGCGCATGGGTGAATTAATGTCCATCAACCACGGCCTGCTTGCTTCCCTCGGTGTCTCGCATCCTCGGCTTGAGCGTGTGCGCGAGCTCATTGACTTCCAGGGACTTGGGTGGACAAAGTTGACAGGTGCCGGAGGCGGCGGGTGCTCAATAACATTAATGAGACCCGGGGTACCAAAGGAAAAATTAGACGAGCTGGAAGAACAACTCGATAAAGAAGGATATTCACAGTTCAAGACAACACTAGGCGGAGACGGAATCGGTGTCCTATGGCCGGCGGTGCTGAAGAATGGAACAGATGAGGATGACGATGGCGGCATGGAGATTGATCTTGACAGATTCCTCAATGCGCCTGGAACGGAGGGTGTAGAGAAGTTGGTCGGTGTCCATGGGGGAACCGGCGAGCGAGAAGGATGGAAATTCTGGAGGGTAGAAAGCCGATAACGACAGCAGACTTAGAGAACATTGGTCATTGCTTTGCTCTCTCGTTTTCTTTGTCTTCTAACCTAGCTGCTTTCAAGCAGCATTGGCTTCCTCGAGCGGATTCACCGGGCGATTCTGCGGGTATCATTACGGCGGGGAAGCTGGGGATCGTATTGTATCATACATACTGTTCTGGAGATATATCACAGGGACATTTAGCATGCATATTTGGAGTATAGTTAGATCAGGGGCTCGATTTGCTTCAAGTCTTTGACAACAGCAGCGGGTAGAGTTTAAGCACAGTGCGATTCGTATTAATAAGAGTCGAGTTACTTGCCAACCGTGCATATGCAACGCGAGCCGATGCAGCCGGTACTCTTGATCCCGTGGTTTTCTTTCCTAGGGGAAGAAGATAAAGAACTCGGTATTATATGGCGGCAGTAAATAGCTACTCACGCATTCCTGCCAACAAAGCGCGAAATAGGAGGTAGAGCAGGAAATGGAAAGTCCAAAATTCGTGGTGAATAGGAAGGGGGGAGGAGAAACTGAAGGGAACTTGACTGTTTAGGAGCATTCAGTCGCTCTTAGCTTGCCGAAACAAGTCGACAATACAATCCGGGGGTTGCTTGGGACGGAAGTAGCTACTATCTGAGGTGCATACCACCCAAACCCGGCCAATTAACCCCACCATGCCACATGCCGCTATTCCGCTATCCCGCCCTTTGCCTGACCTTGCATCCGATCCACTGTACCACCACCCACCTCACCCTCACCACCACTATCGCTCCCGTCTCGCTGCTTTTCGGCCGCCCACAGCAATGCCCGCAAAGAACAAGGGCGCAAGTTCCAAGGTGAAAGAGGTTGAAGGTGAGTTAAATCAAGTCGAGTCGGCTTTTGGTTGATCTCTTGCCTAATGCGTTCCGCGCCCAATCGCCAAGCTCGAGGGAGCTTGAATGGTCCTTGTTCATGTTCATTCACGGCTCACATTCCAGCCAGCCTTCCATTCCAGATTTTGCTGGCTACACAAACGTAACGAACATGGTAAAGATTCCTGTAACTGACCAGTAAACGTCTTGTCCAGCGAAGCAACAAGCGTCCGCACAGCAATCCCCCCAACAGCCCCAGACCATTCGCGAACTGGAGTGGCAACAATACTGGTCTACGAACCCAATCCACAAGATAGTTGAAGAACAGGGCTTCAATAACCTGAGCCCCGCCGACAAACGGACCTACCTCAACCTCGAGCTACTCAGAGGCCCCGGTCACGTTGACGAGCTCTCTAAGAAGGGCCAGCGTGAGTTCTGGAAGCAACTGAGCGAGGCCAACGTACCCCTGCGCTGCGCACCGAGGCCCAAAGCCAACCAGTGGGGCCACGACAGAAACGGCCGAGACATAGGCGATTACACGCTCGAGGAATTTGCCGCGTACGAGCAGAAGAAGGCGCGCATAAGCGAGCTAGGTCTCGAGAGCACCTTTTTTAGGCGGGACAGGGAGAGGGCGCATCACAAGACAAAGAACCCCGTCACGGGCGACGTATACACCATCACCGAGGACGACGTCAAGGCCGAGAAGAACCGCCGCCAGGAGATGGCTGCTCTTCGCAGCGAACTGTACGGCGCGAAGCTAAATACGTACGCAAATGATCCCGAATGGGACGATGTCGTGCCTATACCGCAGGACGAGCCCGAGGGCGCATTAGCTGCCATCGCCTATGCCGAAGACTATGCTGAGGGTATGCGTGTGTTCGAAGTAGCGAGCTCTCCGTCTCGCCCGCTATTGTGACTGGAACCCCCGGTAGCTAATACTGTGCTGCAGCGATGGCCTACCTCCGTGCTGTCATGGTAGTCAAGGAACATACGCCACGCTGTCTACGACTAACTGAGCACATCATCGACATGAACCCAGCACACTACACGGTCTGGCTTTACCGCTTTGAAATTGTCAAAGCATTGAACATCCCGATCCCAGATGAACTTGACTGGTTGAATGACGTATCGCTCGAACATCTGAAAAACTATCAGATATGGCACCACCGACAGCTGCTGTTAGATCTCTACTACCCTACGCTAGAATCAGACGCGGATGCTATCGCAGCGCTCGCGGCCGATGAGCATAGCTTCCTATCGGATATACTGGAGAGGGATACGAAGAACTACCATGTATGGAGTTATCGGCAGTATCTAGTGCGTAAGCTCGGACTATGGGATTTGGCCGAGGAGATGCGCAGCATCGAGCTTCTGATCAGTAAAGACGTGCGGAACAACTCGGCGTGGTCGCATCGGTTCTTCCTGGTATTCGACAACCCGAAACAAAGCACGCCAGGCTCGCACAGTACCGAGTACGATCCGAAGGTCCCCATGGACATCATCGATCGTGAGGTTTCGTACGCCCAAGAAAAGATTGCCTTAGCCCCTCAAAATCAGAGCCCCTGGAACTATCTTCGCGGCGTGCTCGTCAAGGGAGGAAAACCGTTAGGGACCGTAAGAGACTTCGCAGAGACCTTCGTCACAGCTCTCGGCGAGGAACAAGAAGAGGTCCGCAGCTCGCACGCCCTAGACTTACTAGCTGACATCTACAAAGAAGCCGGTGAAAAAGACAAGGCTGATCTGTGTTTGCGCCGACTTGGTGAGAAGTGGGATCGCATACGCGAGGCTTACTGGGGGTATAGACGACGACAGCTACAAGAATAGGATACCTGAGGCCATTTTACTACCTTCTGGAGAAAAGGAGGGAAACGGCGAGGGAAACGAAGATGAACCCCATTTTACGCCTTAGAAAGCAGTTGTATAAGAAATCTCCGCCCTTGGGCGTGTGCAAAAGAAGATACTTGACTTTCAAACAGTCTATTTAGGGAATTTAAGGGTCGTCATTCTTGTTGGATTACAATATGGGTAGAGGTTCTAGGATGGGATCGAGAAGGATATGCAAAATAGCTCTGTCACTGCAGATAGCTTAATGACATACATGATATACTTGAGTATATACGAGTTTCGTTCCAGTCAAATGCTCTATTAACGTATCTGCTTCTCTCTTCATCAGCGGCACCCTCTATAATCCATCATGACATTTTTTATATAAAGGCAATATTCGGCGCCAGTCGTGTCCGTTGTGTTATTCCGGGACGATGGTCTGATACCAATACTGGGACAGTCTCTCACATCTAATCGTAGCTGCCCCTTCATTGGCCGTGTCTAAAATCTTGCGCTTCCCTTTCCCTGCCCCCTTCCCCTATTCCTCTTTTCGCTTCTGATTCCATTCTCATCATCGTACTTATGTTCGTATGCTTAATGTTCCTTTCTCTCCATTCCTCATCCTCACCGGGGCACAAGTTTCCCTACCCATTCTCCCTTTGCTTGATTGCTCTACATTTGAAGAAACCTGGAAGATGATGACTATGAAGTCAAAGGCTTTAATTATGATTCTCCTCCTTTCCTTCTTTCCTTCTTTCCCTTTTCTCACCCTTTTTGTTCTCTTCTCTTTCTCTCTTCTATCCCCTTCGCCCTATTTCTTTGCTCTGTTCATTGTGTTAGTCACTCAAACTCACACCCCGAATCTCTCGCGATACTTCGCCAGCAATTCCAAAGAGATGCCCGACCCGCCGCACACGACGAGCACGACGTTCGTCTTTGCCCAGCGCTCGTCGTCGGCGTCGGGCGCCACTGCGGCGCGCAGGATCGCGCGGCTGTTGTAAGCGCTTGCTAGCGCAGCGCCGCAGGCGACTTCGACTAGAAAGCGCGCGTCGTCGAGGAAGCGCGTGCAGGCGGAGACGGCTTCTGCGTCGGAGACGACGCAGCTTACGAGACGGGGGAGGGTTGATTTTGAGTTTATGGTAGTTGTTGTTGTGGTGCTGGTGGTGGATTTGGGCGGAGGAGAGGGAAAGGTGAAGGTTGTTGCGCCGCACTTCTCTGCCCAGGCGTATGTCTGCGCCGAGACGCGCGGCGCGCCGAGCGTGGTTGCTACGCTCGTTATGCCCGGGATCGTGACGTGTGAGCCGGCGCGGATGCTGGCTGCTAGGGAATCCGTGCCCATGGTCTCTAACGCGAGGACCGCTGGGACTGTGCTCGTGGTATAATTTCTCTCTATGCCCTCCATTATACCGTTTAGTAAGCCGCCGCCTCCGACGCTACATACGATAGCGTCGATTACGCCGTCACCGTCTCCATTCCCTGGGAAGAACCCCTTAGCCTCGAGCGCCGCGAGCTCGTCGACTACGGTCCCGTTCCCGGCCCAGATCAGCGGGTTGTCGAAAGGCGGCACGTAGACACCATCTGGGTCGCTTGCTGCCGCGGTCCGACACTGCGCGTCGGCCTCCGGCCAGATGTTCCCGGCGCGATGCGGCGTTGAGCCGAGGGCGGCGAGTTTGGCGAGCACGAGGTCCGGCGTCAGTGAGGGGAGGAAGACGTCGCAGGGCTGCCGGAGGGTTCTCGCTGCTTCAGCACAGGCGAGACCCGCGTTGCCACCGCTACTGCAGTAGAAATGTGCGCGCCCCGTAGTCGAAGACAGCAGGGCGCGCGACATGAGTGTTCCAATACCACGGGACTTGAATGACCCTGACGGCTGCAGGTTCTCAAGCTTCAGGTATATGTTGCAGCCCGCGACCCGGGACAGCTCTGGAGACGGGATGCAAGGCGTCTCTATGTGGAGCTTGGGTAGATCTGGCACGTATGAACCCATTGTTGCGTTGATGGCAAAGAGTTGGGTTTGCCTTGCGTGAGGTCCTCAATGGGTGTCGAGGTGCAAGTCTGGGTATCAATCCCACACTGGCTCGCGTTTTTACTTCCCGTAGCAAAATCTTGCGATACGGTCTCGGGTTCTTTTTGAGAGTACCTAATCAGACTATTCTGTCTGATGCGCCGATGAGAGCGCTGGTGATCCGAGTTATAAGAGCTTATACGAAGATAAGATATGGTTCAGATCCTGGTCCGAAACAAAAGCGGCAGTAGATATTTTGTAGGTCTTGATAACCCAGGAAATGTTAAGTCACGGCGTTCTCGACCTAGACAAAATCGCGATGTATGTTAGACTTATATAGTTCCGTCTTCCATCTCATCTAAAGACACGTGGTGTATGTACACAAGATTTTTCAGGGGCATGGCAGATGTCGAGGTCGGAGCAGATAAGCTATAATAGTCCTATGGGGAAAGATGCCGTCCCACAAGTCTTGCAAAAGGGCGCGGCCGGCGGCCGGGATGATCGAGACGCAGATAGAAGGCCACATTCCCGCCACAATGCGACCAATTGATGTAGAGAGAACGCGATCGGGAATCTACCTCCCTGATGCAAACAAGCTCAGGCTCTGATTGCTACCATCGTGACGTTTTCTGAGGTAAAGTAGCGAGGGTTGACGGTTCCTCTTGAATAAGTATAGGGTAAGATGGAGCGAACTATAGGGTAATAAAGAATAAAGGTGGCACCGACCGAACCAACGACCGGCCGCTTGGTCCGACGCTGGCCGCGCGCGACTCGATCCCTTCGGCTTGTCTTCGACGTGATGAGACAAATCCCGCCCTGACAAGGCTTGTTCATGTCTTCGATCCACGAATGGGGTTGTTACTCCTCTTTCAGGATCGTCGGTTCTTGTTTTCAAGAAGCGTTTGGGAGACGGGCTAGACCTGGCCATCACCGGCTTGGAGTATTCATGGGATCTTACTATTTAGATTGTCCTTAGGTCTAAGCTTTGCAGGCGTTACAACCGTTCGCCCGGTAGCGGTTCATAGCAAATACTGCCTGTGGTCAATGTCCAGGGGTGTTTTGAATGAGTTTGTTCGGTTCCGTTCAGTCCCGCCCGCCGCGGTGCATCTGATGTAGTCATCTCTGATTTGTAGAAGTCCTGCTTAGACTAACAGCTGGAATTACTGTGCTTCCTTCCAGTTGGCTCGACGTAATTCGCGCTGGTGTCTTGGGACGACTACCAAAGTGGTCTCAGACCGGCATCGAAACTGTTATGCAGTACCGATGTAATTTAGATATATCTCATCCGTAGTCGTCCGAAGAACTGGCGACCTTCTGGACACAGCCCGACTACCAAATGATATATCTATACAACGCGAGGTATTGGGCCGTGAAGGAAAGTATATGTCAGAGATTGGACCTGAAACGTCATCGAGTCTCATGTATCAACTTAAAGTCTTCCCAGTCGGTCGAACCTATCCAACAGACGACTGTTCATGTAGGTCGCGGACAACAGATGAGATAACCACCAAGAAAAGCACTTGGCTACCTAACCTAGGTAGGTGTCCTGACGAGATGGACTCTTCATCTTTTCAACCGACTGCTCCCAGCCTGTATCTCAGACCGTACATTTTGGGTTGGCAGGAATCTCAGTGCCGCTCGCCCCAGGGCATTGAATAGGGAAGCCAAAATAAAAGAGGAAGCACCCAGACTGATACGCAGCCTGGGATATGTATGTTCATAAGAGAATAGCACTGTGCCACAAGACTGTGTATGCGGCACTACAAGACAGTGCGAAAGTGTATTCCTCGTTAGCGTCCTTTTGATTGGCGGAAGCTAGGCCAGTAGTCTCTTGACAATAGGTAGGTACTTTTCAAGCCAAAAACAATCACATACATCGTAGCTTCTGCAGCATTCTGTGCAACGACACATCGATGTTATTACACTATCATCTTCTCCTATATTAATGACCGGGTTACTTTCTGTCTCTCTCTTGTGTTCGTTGTTTTCTTCACTTCAACTTCCCGAGACTGCGATATCGTCACCCAAAAAAAAGCCATAACAGGCATCCTCCGAGTGCAACTTAGACTACATATATGTGCACATCTCTGAAATCACCGGGGGTTGATTTCATCGGGCGTCTGGAACTCCCACCACGAAAGACTACAGCGTGAGTCGCAGAGCGCATTGTTGCTCTGCGATAAGTAGACAAAACCATGGCGAACCTACCCTCTGCAGAGACTCAAATCAAAGTCGTAAGCGACGGTACACTATTCATCCACCTCGTTTACACAGACTCAACCAACAACTAACCTAATATCCTCCTCATGGTAAAGCGGCCCAAACATTCGTAGAGCAATACTACGAGTCTCTTAACAAGCGACAGTCTCTGGCATCATACTACGCCAGCACATCCCCGCATCTGACGTCGGCGTCCGTGAAGCCTGACATCAGCATCAACGGGCGGGTGGTGGAGTCGGTAGCAGAGTACGAGGCGTTGCTGGATGCGCAGGGCCCCAACGTCTACTATACGGTCGCATCTTTCGACGCGCACCCGGTGAACCCGAACTTCGCTTTGGGATGTCCCGAAAACCTCTCGCTGGGCCCCAATGGGAACGAGGGAGGGGGACAGGGCCGAGGGAGAGTGGCTAAGTCTATCAAGGATGGCGATAGAATAAGCTTTGTTGTCCAGGTCAGGTCAGTATTTCCGGTTCTTTTGTGCCCTGCGTCAGCAGCATGATCTCTCTGATCCTACCCTACCCCGACAATGTGTGGATCTTATTTTCAAATAGCCTCGGTTACTGACTCTAGATTTATGCTTAGCGGGACCATTCGGTATGGCAAGCCTGGTGATACGCCTGCTCCTGCTGCTGCTGCTGCTACGACTGCTGCCCAAGGAGGAGCGGCGGCAGCGGCGGACGGAGCACCAGTCGAGAAGGGGTTCAACGAAGCCTGGCTTTTAGTACCGCATTGGGAGGCGCTGGGTCGGAATGCGGCGCGCGGGCTGAAGAAATGGGTCGTTGTCAGTCAGAACTTCCGGGCTTTCTGAAGAGCTTGAGAGCTAAAGGATAATCGTTGGGCAACCCAGCCATTGCTCGCTGATCCGTAGTCTACGCATCGCTGTGGGCCTGGTGTCGTAGGAGAGAAGGTTTATGATACCGATCTCATCAGACGTCGGGCATATAGGGTTAGGATGCCAAAATGAGCAAGGTGGCTGCTCAGCTACGGGCTTAAAGAGCCATTTGAATAAGCGACTAGTGATGATGGGGATGACGGGGAATGCACGCCCAATATATCTGACTTCCTCAGGGGTGTGGACATCGTTATGTGATGTCACCTTGACAAGAAATCAAGGCGATTCATTATAGCAGTATAGCGAGAAAATACAGCACAACTCTACCCTCATCTAGCTCATGTATGTTGCATCGAGAAACTCCGAAGCTCGAAAGCATCTACTGTATCATCCCACCGACAAGAGGCATTACACATTCCCTTCCTTTCCTATCCTTCTATTCATACAGTAGCCTCATTCCTTTAGCCGTGACCTATCATAAAAACACTCCCTATAGCTCCGCCGATCAACCTCATCCTCAGATCCAGTCCCGTTCGCCAAGGGAAGAAAATCCGAAAGAACCATAGTAACCTCGTTGAAGTAATTCGGCTGCCCATGACGGTGGAAGCCGACCTTCTCGAACAAGCGGATGCTGCCCGCGTTATCCGCGTTGATCTTCGCCACGAGCCTCTTCAGTCTAACATTCCTAACAATACTTGAAGACTTTACCGACGAGGCGGATGATCCGGCGCCGTATTCCTCTAGTATAGCCCCGTGATGTCTCACTAGAAACCGCAGAAACGCGCGCACGGCTGCCTCCCCGCATCCCTTGCGTCTGTGCTCGGGGGATGCGATCATGATGTCTATTTCGCCTTTCACATCACTTCTCTCCTTTCTCTCACTATTCGCACCTTTCTCCCCCTTGTCTTCATCACTGACGTGATCCTGATCTTCGCCCTCTTCCTCCTCGTCATCGTCGGGCGTTAGGAAGAGATTCACGTCCCCCACCATGCGCGCCTCCGCGTCGTCTTCGCCGGCGAAGATAGCTGCGTCTGCGTCTACTTCTGATGTAACTGCAGATGTAGATGTGAGGGTGGCCGGCTGACATACGATGAAGGTCAGTTTGTCGTGCGCTGTGCGCCATGACTGCTGGTTCTCGTACTCTTCCTCGAGAGTCAGGAGGTCCGAAGCTGTTGCCTCCCGAAGGTCCTGGGATTTCAGCTTAGTAATGAGAGACACAACCATTTGATTAAACGTCTACGAAATCTAGCTAGAAAAGAAAAAGAGACCTGTAGATAGCCTGATGAGGGGATATGTCATGGCGAATGTTGGTGAGAGAAAAACACCATTAAGCGGACGATGAGTAGATGATGTCGACATGCAAAGAAAATGAGGAAATGAAGTTAAAAGGTAATTAAAAAACATTACCTCGTCCTGCATCCACTGGTGATACCGCTGCACATGGTGCGCATCGTAAGGCACGAGGAGAATTCTGGAGGTAGAGATAGCTGTGTGTCGAACTTAGCTAAAATCCCGGCTGATGCGCTTCCATTAGACAAGATGGAGGGATGACCTGGTATAAAGTAACTCACCTAAATCCTCGTTAACCCTCATTTCTCATGTGACATAAAATGCGAAAAGTGCAACACATCAAGATATTTGTACGGATGTGAACTGGGGAAAGCAAAGGAAGTGGGGACGTTGTTTTTTGGTGTTTTTGGGTGCACCCACTGGACATCTGAGCCAGATTAATGAAATTCGAAAAGGACCAGATGGAACATCGCTAGAGTAGAATGGGAGATGATTCCTTTCATTTAATGGGTATCTTCTGGCCATGCAATATGATTTAGATTACATAGTACAACGTACAGCACCCATTTTGACTATCTATATATATACACGTTGATATATCCTTATTCTAACAGAGTATCGAAGTAAGAGGCTCTTTATACAGAATGTTCAGTCCTCAACTGGCAAAATCGGGAAAAGGCTACTCTTCGCTCCTGTGCCGAGGGGCACTAACGGAGTGCCATATGAATCGTCACCGTAAAGCACAGCGTCGTTGAGGGTTCGTCTGCCAGGGTCAACGCCAAGCCTGTCGAGGAGTTCCGAGGACTTTTCAGGGATAAAAGGTTGCAAAAGTATGCCCACGATGCGCAGCGACTCTGCGGCTATGAATATGGTCTGCTCCACGGCGACGGTATCATCTTCATTGCTTTTTGCCCAGGGTGCTGCGTCGGAAAAAAACTTGTTCGTCTACGCCATGTATTTAGCAACCAGCTACCAAACTCATAGGATGATGTCTGTACTTACTTCGAAAACAAGCTCCATAATGTCTTTCAGCGCCCAACTGGGGTCGAGTGCCCTCATGTGACCCTCCACCTTGGTGACGATTTGCTCTAAATGTGCGCTATGAATCTGTTCCGATGGGGGGAGTTCCGAAGCTTGCGTTTTTGACATGCTTTCCACAGCTTGTCTTACGCTCCAGTTCTTGGGCCGCGTGACTCGGTTAAGTAGATTTCCCAATCCGCCTTGCAGTCCCTTCTTGTACTTCTCAACAATGAAGGCGTTGTTGTAGTCGGCATCTCCAGAGACATGGCCGCTGTAGATCAGAAAGTACCGCATCGTATCCACACCCCAGCGATCCAGGGCGAAGAAAGGGTTGACGACGTTTCCGATGGACTTGGACATCTTCTGATTGCTCATCAGCCAGTGGCCGTGGCTGAGTACCTGCTTTGGCAAGGGGAGGTCCAATGCCATCAGAAAGGCGGGCCAGTATATACAGTGGAACCTGACAATGTCTTTGCCCACTACGTGAAGATCGGCCGGCCATCCGCCCGTGTGCTCGGAGCCGGGCTGCCAGTAGGGGTAGCCCGCTACGGTGATGTAGTTCACGAGAGCATCCAGCCAGACGTAGATGGTCTGGCTCGGGTCATCGGGCACGGGGATGCCCCAGTCCAGGCGGCTGGCGGGACGGGAGACGGAGAGGTCCTCGAGGTGGTTCTCGACCCAGTCGATGACGTCTGCAAAGCGGTGGTCCGGCACGACCCAGGCCGGGTTGTCCCGGTAGAACTGCAGCAGCCTGTCGCGGAGGGCGGTCAGGCGGAAATGGTAGTTCCTCTCCTCGGTCCACTCGACGGCGTTGCCGGTCTCGACGGAGGCGATGAAGCTCTTGCCGGTCAGGGGCGACACGCGCTTCTCGACCATGGTGTCCGGGTAGAAGGTCTCGTCGCTCACGCAATACCAGCCCTCGTGCTTGCTCTCGTAGAGGTAGCCGCTGTCGCGCAGACGGGCCCAGAAGTACTCGACGGCGTCGCGGTGCTCGGGGTTGGTGGTGCGGATGAAGTTGTCGTTGGCGATGTTGGCCTTCTTGGCGAGGTCCTTGAAGGTCTCGGCGTTGGCGTCGCAGAGGGCCTTCGGGTGTAGGTCCTGCAGCTCTGCGGCGCGCTGGACCTTCATGCCGTGCTCGTCGGTGCCCGTGCTGAGGTAGGCTTCGCGGCCCTTGAGGCGCTCCCAGCGCTTGAAGACGTCGGCGATGAGCATGGAATAGAGGTGGCCGATGTGGGGGGCTGCGACGGACGGTCAACAAGGAACCACGAGCCACGCTCGTCCCCTCGGGACACAATTGGCGAGGAGCGTGTCTTACAGGCGTTGACATAGAAGATGGGTGTCGTCACGTAGTATGGCTTGCTATTTTGCTGCTGTTGCGAGAGCTGCGAGAGCTGCGAGAGCTGCGAGAGCTGCGAGAGCTGCGAGAGCGTACGGCTGGTGGTGCTGAAGCGCATCCGTGCTGCAGCTCGATGAGCTCTACAAGAGTCACACACCCAGCCATTGCGCCGTATCGACACCGTTCGGAGCGCAGAAAGCCGCCGACTAGAGGCTATCATGAAGCGCTCCATGTTTGCACTCCAGACGGGGGAGTTGCAGTTTACTAGCCTCAATTTTATCTGTGAGAATACCTACCTAGGTAGGTACCTAAGTAGGTAGAGAGAACACAGTGCGCCCCACACCATCCTCACCTCCCCTGGCGGCGGAATCATAATCGCTGGCATACTCGGTACGTAGATAAAAATAACACTTTTCACTGAGCATTTGCTTGTATACGTACGACTACCATGAATCATCTTGTATTCGTCGCATTCACGGAGCCATTAGTTCGTGTCCTTTGACTAGAAGTACAATTTCCTTTTACCGCCCCCGGGGTTCGTGACACCCCTCCAAACCCACTCCATAGTTGTGAACGCCTGTCTCTAGCAAGATTATGGGCAAGGAGAAGTGCTAATAATCGCCTGCGAACAAGATGGAGGCTTAGTCTTTCCTCAACGCCTCTTGCCGTTTCTGAAAGAAACTGGAGTTAGCAACAAAAAGAAAGATTGAAGGTCCACTTGTGCGACGCCTCATCTACCTGCCACAACGCCCATAAACGTCCCATTCTGCCAACACCTATGCTCGACCACATAACAACGATTTACTCCCCTTCAGAGACTTGACTATGGTTAGGCATATGTAGAAATGCCTCCGAGTCTTTGTCGCAAGGCGCAACCAGATAGAGATCGCCTTCCTAATATTTTGAAACCTCCAGTTGCTCTTTAGCATATAGTTACATATGATGTAGACCGTGTCGATGCAGCCAAGTCTTAAGTTCCTCGGAACAGGAACGCGAGGTCGGCAGGGCTGAGGGATTCTATAGCTGTATCATCAGAGTTGATAGTCGAATGAATCATGTGAGTTTTCTTCTCCTGAAGGAGGACCATTCTGCTCTCAACTGAGTCCTCAATGCAGAGACGGGTAATCGTGCAGGGACGGGTCTGGCCAATGCGATGACACCGGTCCGCAGATTGCCATTCCGCAGCTGGGTTCCACCATCTGAATAAGCGGTTAGCTAACGGCGCTGCAGGGTGTCTCTACATATCAACGAGTAGATAGAATTGGACTTACGGATCGACGATAAACACCTGCGAAGCCTCGGTCAAGTTTAACGCAACACCACCCGCCTTTAGAGAGACAAGAAAACACTCGACCTCGGGCTTCTCCATAAAGTGTTTGATAGACGCTTGGCGTTGTGCTGGTGTCATGCTTCCATCCAACATGACCGTGGTAATTCCAGCCCTTCGGAGGCGCCACTCGATGAGCTGGAGCATCGTGGTGAACTGCGAGAAGATGATCGACTTGTGAGACGCATTGTCTGATCTCAGTCTGTGAAGTTCGTGAACAAGCAGCTCGATTTTGGACGAAGATGTCCAGTTTTCCATCTTGATACGGTTGATGATAGATGATTTCTTGAGCAGCAATTCGTCCTGTTCAATGCTAGGCTGCTCAAGATCAATAGACAGCGGAATATGGCATCGCGGACAATCAGGCTCGTCTTGCGATGCGAGATAGCTCGTGGCACACACACGGCAAAAGTCATGCTTACATTTGGACCGAATCGCTTCTTCGGCAGGTTCGTCACAAATGCAGCAGACCAGAATATTCTGTCCGCCTTCCCCTGATTTCTTGAGAATAAGGTCAGGATGATCCGCCACCTGGCGCATCTGCATGATTAGTCCAAAAATGTTGGCATAGTTGTTCAGGAGAACACCCTGCGCCACGTATGTGTTGAACTGCCGTTCCGTGTTGGACATGATGCTGCCAGCGAAGTCATTTTCTTCCTCGCCGAAGAACTGCCGGTCAACATAGATCTCTTTGACGGGCAGTTCCATCACGTTGGTATGATCCTTCTTGAGACGGCGCAGCATGACGCGATTGGTTAAGAGACGAAGCTTTCTGAAAGCTTCCTTACCCGGACCGCTATGTCCATATTTCTGGATTGGATTTAGAAGCTCTTGGTTGAAGACAGAGACGTGTTGCATAGAGTTATGATTGCCTAATGCCGCTATTAATAAGAAACATCGAGAAGCAGGGAAGATAAAGAGGGAAAAAGGTGGGGAAAGGGGAAGGGAAAGAAAAAATGGACTGACAATGATTGCATTTGCTATCATCCCCCATGGACCATTCAAGTGTAGAGCAAGAACATTCTTTGCAGAAATACGAGGCATAGGGCGCAATCTCAAGGAATCGGATGAGCGAGAAGAACTCTCCAATGCGGTTCTGGAGTGGTGTTCCAGTCAAGCACCAGCGATATGTCACGTTCAAAGCGAAACAAGCTCTAGCTGTCATCGTAGTGCGTGTCTGTCCCAATGTCAGCCGCGAGATTGCAGGGAACTAACGAGTTCCGACTTACCTTGATACAATGGGCTTCGTCGAGAATTACACGGTGGAATTTGATCTGATGTATGGAGCTCTTCTCCTTATATAGCCCATCCTTCCGCGTGATACCCTTCTCTTGTCTGCGATAGAGGGACTCCAGGCTGTTGTAAGACATGATGATAACATCAAATTTCTTCAGGTCTTTGGCTGACATGTTCTTGGCTTTAGCATTGGTTCCATGGAAGACGATCGTCTTCAGTCTGTTATCGGTATATGTGGCAATCTCATCCTGCCACTGCCCTAGAGCAACGGGTGGAAGAAGAACCAGCGTTGGGGCCTTGGCTGGGTAGTCCGACATAATAAGCGAGACAGCTTGGATTGTCTTGCCGAGTCCCATTTCGTCTCCGAGTAAGCCACCCTTCCAAGGGGTCTGCTCCATCGCCCTCATCCATGCTAAGCCTTGGAGTTGAAAGGGCTTGAGTTGTAGAGAAATTGTAGTAGGTTGTGCGGCTGTACCCGCATTCAAGTCGGGCATATTCTCAAGATCTTTCCACATGGTATGAAGCACAGGATGATGAGTCTCGAGTTTAGATCTTTCTTTCCTAGCACGCTTCTGAGAGCGGTAACTACTCCAGTTATCTCTTTCAGCAGGCCGAGGAACGCGATTGGGGACAACCTCTTCTTCGATATCATTGTCATGATCAGGAGCGTCCGAAGGGAGATTGAAACTAGCATCATCTGACAAGGGACTAATCCTCTGATCATCACCTTCCTCATCGCTATCAGCAGCCAGAACCGAAGTGGCCGTTGGGTTCAAAGCAGGAGTCCTTCTAGCAGAAGCCCTGGCGATCGATATTCTCTGTCTTTTACGTGGCCGCACAACAAGGGTATCGCTTTCAGAGTCACTGGTAAACGAAGATACACTAGCGCCTCGTTTGACGGGTATGTTACGGCTGACTTCGGAAGCCTTGCGGTCCTCCTCGCGCTGTAGCTGCCGGGCAATGGCAGCACTAGCAGACTGATCCTCCCCATACAGGTCGTTGTATTCATCCGAGTCCTCATAGTACGAGGCGACTGAACGACGCTGTCGCTTAGGTCTGGTGACGATGGATGAACGGAGTGTTTTCGCCTTTGTCTTAGCGGGGCGATTGTCACTGTCCTCGACGTCATCGTCAGAAGGCAACTCGGGGAACTCAAGCGTAAGACGGCCGCGACGGGGGCGCTTAGAAGAGTCGGAAGCAAGAACTGAAGTGTCGGAAATGCCTTTGATGACTGGGGCTGGTGTAACAGCATTGCTAGTGGCTGGAGTAGAATATTCACCATCCGAAGTAGTAGTGAGTGGGGTGGGCGCGGAAGAATTCGAGTCACTACCACCGGCGATGGGGATCGACGTTTGATTCTTCCGTGGTCTGCCTCGGCCGCGCTTTGGAGGGATAGCTACGACTTGCGCATCCTCTGGCTGGGCGTTCTCGGCTGCTTCGAGCTCATCCAAGGCCTTGGCCGCGGCTAGGGCACCGGCAGCGCCAGTAGAACTTCTAGTCCGTGGCGGCATGTGCACAAGTGATTCAGAGGGAGACAGGAGAAACAAAGTTAATGATGCTTGAGAACGAGTGTTGCACCAGGGCAGAACAAGGTGGGATAAAAATCACACTCCAATACCAACGGTTGGGTAGACGAGTGAGAGAAGAATGAAGGAATCGGTCGGTTACGACAAGAAAGGACTGTTGAAAGGAAAGGATGGCATCAAAAGTTGGGAAAACAGTGGGTTGAGAATGGAAAAAGAAAAAGAGGTTGTAACCAGTAGTCAGGTTGAAATGCGATGGCAAAACATTCTAAAGGTTAGGTTAATAATATGTTTCGCCAAAGGGATTCAGGTACTTAGGTAACAGCGTAATTGACTTCCAAACAGCTTGTATCCTGGTCAGCAAGTGCAGGGAGGGGTACTTGCCTCCTTAACTACTGCACACCACTAAGCTAGCGTCCAGCTGACGCGCCCTTTCAGCCTTTGAGCGCGAAGTCACGTGATAGAATTGCGGGTACAAGGAGCAGTACGACCCAATCATAAGCTGGAAAGATCAATTAAAATCCCAGACGAAAGGGAAGGCGTTAGTGGGGCCTGTGCCAAGACCAGCCTGCAAGCACTTTACACTTTACGCGCTATAACGGTAGTACCTGCTCGCGCGGAGTGTAACCGGAGTTACCACCTGAGAGGTGACTTACCTACTAGTTATGTACATGTCGCCACAACAAAACTGTACTGTACCTACGAGTTTGGGCAACAGCGCTGTTTGTTTTTGCCGTCTAATGTCTTTCCCTTCTGATTTCTCAGCATCGTCTGTACACTCACTCGTTTCGTTCCACTTGGACTCATTCTAGCCAACAGGACTTCTTCCCCATCTCTTGATAACTATTCAAGTCTCTGTACACATTGCATGGTTTCATATAATTCATCTCTTCTTGAAAACTGTTGACAGGATTTCACTCTGTCGCTCATCACAGATCATGTGCGTCGAACTTGTTCTCTCTCTCTCTCTCTCTCTCTCTCTCTCTCTCTCTCTCTCTCTCTCTCTCTGTGTGTGTGTGTGTGTGTGTGTGAGCTGAAGGCTAATCACCCGCCTTAGGAGCAATCACAATCCTGACCAGAGCCAATCGCGGCGGTCCATGATCAGAGGGCCACAGTCCGCTTTAACTGATTTTTTGGCCTCGCAGAACATCTCTGCAGCACGTATCCGAGCGACTGCACAAGCTCGTCGAGCAGCCGCCAGCGCCAACGATCCTGCTTCGGATGCTCCGGCCACGGGAGAGTCTCGGCAGGCTGTGGAGGAAGAAGAAGAGGATGAGAGCGATGCTGTTGTTTCTGGCAGATCGGCCGCAGCGGCCGCTCGTCGAGCGAGAGACCAGAAGCAGAGAAAACAACAGGAAGCTATTGCAAAGATAAAGAAATCGAAGGCATACAAGAAACGAAAGCGTGGACCTGATGAAGAGTCCGACGACGATCTTGCCCTTGCCCTATTCACTGAGAAAATGACCCCTCTACCTGGCCAGATGGACAATTGCGAAACTTGTGGCAAACGCTTTACTGTCACTCCATACACCCGCTCGGGACCTGAAGGCGGCTTACTCTGTAACCCTTGTGGCCAAAAGCTTGCCAAGGAAGAGGACAGCAACAAGAAGCAGAAGAAGAAAAGAGGCCCCGCAGCTAAAGGCGGCGTCGGTAGGCGCAAGATACAGAGTCGCATCTTGGATGGTACTTATGACGTTGGAGCTAAACCTCTAATGACTCTTTGTATTGAAACTTTGGCGAAGAACATCGACTTAGCTGATGATCTCGGCGATCTTCCACCACTTGTCATTGACCGTATTGCGAGACTCCTCTCGAAGAACCGTCTCCTCAACTCTCAAACGCTCAACCTCTTTCTCCAACCCCACCACGAGGATCTCAAGGTCTATGATGCCGCAAAACTCAACTCAGATGACTTCATCAAAATATTCCAGTTAGTGCCACGGTTGAAAAGGCTGAAGCTACGGAATGCGATCCAATTCACAGACAAAGTCATGCAGTTTCTTGCTACCAGAAATATGGCCCTCGAGAGTTTCTACATCCACGGTGCAAATCTTCTGACGGAGCACATGTGGACAGTGTTCTTGAAGCAGCATGGCCTGCACCTAAGAGGGCTGCATGTCTACTTTACTGACAGACATTTCGGTGATAAATCTGTCGACATACTCTCAAGTGTGTGTCCTAATCTCACACGTCTGAAGATTTGTCACAACCAAGAGCTTTCAGATGAAGGTATTAAGTGCATTGCCAAGCTTGACCAGCTCAAGCACGTGAGTTTGCAGTGCAAGAAAAAGACCACGACAGATGCCTATGTCCACGTGCTTCGCCATATCGGCCAACAGCTTGAGACGTTTTCGATCAAGAAGGTATCCGACGTTGATGATCGCTTGCTTGATGCTATCCATGACAATTGCACCAACCTCTCTAAGCTACGGATTACCGAGAGCGAATTCATGACTGATGCTGGTTTCGCCCGGCTATTCCGAGGCTGGAAGAACAAACAACTCTCATTCATCGATTTACAGAAGTGCCGCCACGTTGACGCAGCTAAACCCCGAGACAATGAACACATGGTTGGTCTCTGCTCCGAGGGGTTCGAAGCCTTGATGGAGCACTCAGGAACCGGGCTGCAGCACCTCAACCTACATGCGTGCCGACATATCTCTAGAGAGGCATTTGAGAAGGTCTTTGCAATTGATAAATGCTATGCTCAACTACGATATCTGGAGATATCCTTCTGCGAACATGTTAATGACTTTGTGATTGGCAGCATCTTCCGCAGCTGTCCAAATTTAAAGGAGGTGAATGTCTTCGGGTGCATGAAGGTAAGCTTTCATTGACGATGGACGATCTCTGGTCACAATCCCCCTTTGCGTTATCGTGAGTACTAAATCATGATGTTCAATAGGTTAAGGACGTGCGAGTGCCGAGAGGTAAAATCCTCGTTGGTGTCCCTAATGCGGTTGGCATGCGCATCGAAGGTGTAGACGACGGAAGTGACTAGGAGCTACCGTTTCTTGGCTCAATTTGGGTTTGGCGCTGTATAGTACCTTACTTACTTTTCGGCCACTCAAAAGCGTTTGGTGTGATCAGCTAATGATCGCTTGGCATTTCTGAAGTGAAATCCCAGATAAGCATGGGTCGATGACGCGCCAATGTACCAGTGTCTGAATCATTGGTTTGACGGCGGTTGCAGAACGACACCGTTGTCTCCTCGATGGATGGCTTTCAAAGACACTTTTGCCTTCTTGGGGCAGTTGGTCGTCAGGCAGATGTGGCATTCAGCGTACTAGCCCCACAGTTCCTTGATGGGGATTAATCGGGTGCGGCTCAGTAGAGTAGCTCGTACGTATCTGACTCAACTCGAAGAGTGATCCATGGTCTACTGGTAGGAGATCGTGTCAGACTCCGAGTTACCCCCGGCTTGTAGAGCAACCGGTAAGATTTTCAATGAAATACTTGGGTGGTTTGTGACACCTCTCAACTCACTCAGTAGTGAATCCACTGTGCTCATTAATCACTGTGATTTCGGCTTTTTTAATAGCTAGATCTAAATCCAAACATTAAACAATAGCGAGTGGTGCAGTCGCCGCTTCGCTTGAAAATGACGATAGGTAAGTAAGTAAGCTGGTTATATAGTAAGTTATTGACAGACGGGCCGGAGTGGCCCGCAGAGAAGCCACTGGAGGAACTCCGCTGCTCCCGCGTCTCGGCGGCGAAATGGCGCCATCGAAACAACCTGCATACTTCTTGGGTGACTCAGGCACCTGACGGGCTGTTTGGTCCTCCCATCCTCCACAAACGCGGCGCGACAATCGAGAGGACGGAAATCCATAAAACTATCACAACCTCTGAAGAAAGCATATTTATCCAATATATCCAAAGGGCACGCCTATGAGTGGCCTCCTTACTTCGATAGGTATTTGTTAGGCCGCGGCAGTGTCGTTCGATCTTGAACTGGAAACTAGAAGAGGCTCATCCTCATCTATCTACATAATTATCCTTCGTACGGTGTGGCAGCGGCAGCAAGAAAAGAGTGAGCAGATCGCTCAAGATGGGCTCGATAGACGACAGTAGCATAGAAGCGGATGCCGCAGATAGCATATCGCCACTGTCTGCCTTCAGCATACACCGCATCGCCGTCGTCGGCGCGGGTCCGAGCGGTCTTGCAGCAGCAAAGCACCTCTTAGCTGAGGGTTTCTTGTCCTCACAGATCGATATCTATGAGCAGCAGGCTGACGTAGGCGGCGTATGGAATTACAGCTCTGTGACGTCTCCAGAGCCGCCTCGCGTGCCGCAGACAGATGCACGCGCGCCTCTGGATACACCCATCTACCCAGAAACGCCCACGGAACATGCGAAGGACGAGTATGAGGACTATGTATTCGACTCAGACGAAGAAGCCTCCACGGCTCCGGGGTCAGGGGCTTGTTCACTGCCCCCCGTATCACATAAGGAGAAGAAGCCCCCGATATTCCCAAATCCTATGTATGATGATTTGCACACGAATATCCCGCATACGCTGATGCGGTACTCTGATTTGGGATTCACTGCGGATGGTAAAGGGAAAGGGACGCATGAAGGTTGCGAGATTTTCCCTTCGAGACAAGTCGTGCAGGAGTATCTACTGCAATACGCCCGTGATGTACGGCATCTGGTGCAATTCTCAACGCAGGTGACGGACATATCTCTACAGGCCTCGGTGTCCGACGCTTCGCAGTCTAAGATCAAGGACAAATGGATTGTTCGCACGAGGAATCTACTCACAGACGTCTCACGCGTGGAGACTTACGATGCAGTGGTTGTGGCGTCGGGTCACTATTCCACGCCGTATATCCCTTCACTGCCCGAAATATCCGCATTCGCCGCCAAGCACTCTGGTGTAATCTCGCACTCGAAGACATACCGCACGGCATCCGCATTTGCCGGGAAGCACGTTGTAATCGTCGGATCAGCGTCCTCGGGGCTAGACATCGCATCCCAAATCAGTAGCGTATGCGCATCTCCCCTCATCATGTCAGCACGCAGCCCGGTACCAGAGGACATGGGTGAACACTTAGGCGTAGGGGATAAAGTGCGTGTGGTTGGGCAGATCAAGCGATTCCTAGTCGATGAGAAGGGTATCGAGGTCTTTTCTTCCCCTAGCCAAGACGCGGAAAGCGAAGAGAAAGTAGAGCGAATAGTAGACGTCGATGCGATCCTCTTCTGTACAGGATACCTGTTCACATTCCCCTTCATCTCAGAATCTTCCCTCCCATCCTCTACTCCGCCCCTGATCACAGACGGCCGTCGTGTTCACGGCCTAGCGCGGCACTTCATACACACCTACCACCCCACCCTCGTCTTCCCAGCTTTACCTATCAAGATAATTCCCTTCCCACTCGCCGAGGCGCAAGCCGCCGTGTTCGCACGGCTGTGGAGTAATAGGCTCTCTCTACCGTCGCACGAAGAACTGCAAGCCTGGGAGCGCGAAGACGAGGAAGGTAAAGGGTTTGAAGGGGAAAGGGTTCCTGGGAAGTCATTCCATGTCTTTCCTAAGGGCGGAGATGCTAGGTATATAAATGCGCTGCATGATTGGGCTTTGCAGGCGCGTGGTGGTCAGAGAGGCAAGGGGAAAGAACCGCCATTCTGGGGCGCTGAGGAGCTCTGGCAGCGCAGTATATATGCGCAGGCTAAGATCCAATTTGAGAAGACTGGACGCAAGGCGGAGACGTTACGGGAGCTTGGGTTTACTCACGAGTGATTAGATCATGATGACTAGAGGGGGGGATGAGTGAAGGTGTGGTTAGTGAGTCTGACTTGAGGAGTTTAATGATAGAAGTTCTGCGATTGGAGCGTGCAAAGGCTCTATATAAAGCACTAGAGATGAGGAATGACGAGATCAGCACGATGTTCGTTTCTGATGCACAGGAATATATAAACTTGGAATAAATCTCAGCACATAGATATCGCTTATGTCTAGATAGGAGTCGCCGCTTAGATACTGTTTGAGAATATATCTTATTTACATATATGTACCTATATACAGATGTAATACCTCTCGTCATACATCGTCACATCGTCTATCCACCTAGAAGAAGGCCGCCCTATGCAATGTCTTCCTTGCACCCCAACGCCATAAATGCCTCATCATATGTCCAATAAATGACCTCCATCCCAGAGCGTTCGTTATCCAATTCATCCGTCTTATTTTCAAGACTCGCATGGTTTTTCTTTCATTATATACCACGATCGACCAACTTAACTCGACATGGCAGCCATATCCTGCTGCACCCAATCGTTGAGTTTGGCCTCAAGGTCGTCGTCAGAAACATCGTTAGCCGGCGAAGTAGCCTGCCACCAGACGTAGTCCCCGTCATCCCTCTTCTTCAAGGCGATCTCGATGGGCGAGCAGCCGGCGATGGGGTCGAGGTAGTACAGGTGAGCGAGGATGTCGAGGCCGAGGGTATGCGCGTTGCAACCAATCGAAGTAACGCCGTCGCACACCTGGACGTCGCTGACGCTGTAGTCGGTCGTCAGCGCGTTGCCGTCCGAGAGCCAGTACTCGGGCGTCGTGTGGGCGTAGTTGAGCACGATGGGCGGCAGCCGCGGCACGGGGTCGTCGAGGTGCGTCACGCGCCATTCGACGCCGGGTTGGTTCGAGACGAAGTTCGCGAACGCCGCGTTGCCCACGCGCGGGCTGCCGTAGTTGATGATGTCCACGGCGAGCCCCGCCTGCCGCGCGTACGCCGCGCCGAGGGAGCTCACGGCCGCGCCGAGCGAGTGGCCCGTGAACACGATCCTGTACCCCGGGTTCGCGGCCTTGGCGGCCTGCACCGCGCCCAGCACCGCGTCCGAGATCTCGCCCCACGCCTTGGCGAAGCCGGAGTGCACCAGACAGCCGGATACGAAGTCGCTGCAGTCGTCCTGGATGAACTCGAAACTAGCTGCTGTTAGTTTTTCCGGAAGACAGAGTTGAGGGCATGTGCGGTTTGCTTTGCTTTGCTTTGCTTTCGTGGGGGAAGAAGATGAACTTACTCTGTGATCCAGTTACGGATCGAGTGTGAGCCGCGGATCGAGGCGACGATCACTTGGTTCGTTGAGTCTGTCGATACAAAGCCTTGGATGTCGGTTGATGAACCCCTGTTTCGATATCAGTTGGTCCGCTTATATACATATAAAGAGCAGGATATATATATATATATATATAGATAGTTAACTACGACGTACCCGTAAGTAGCGGTGATTTTAGCACCAGCCGCAGTGACGTCTGGGCAGGCATTTCCGCTGCAAGTCACGACAGAGCCGACGGTAGAGTCGAGGTTGTTGCAGTATGATGCGCCGGCGTATTGTGCGTAGAGCTTGAGGGTGTCTAACATGGAAGAGTCGATGCTTGCTGATGATTTGGTGTTAGTCAACCCCCACGAAAACTTAATACAAGACATAATAAGATGGATAAAGACATACCGGTACCTCGTCCATTCACCAGCATCCCTGGTGCCCCGATGGGCGAACCAGCAGCCGTGAAAGCAAAGCTTGAGATGAGCGACCAACTGAATGGCTTCATCTTGGAGGAAGGCTTCGGGGTAAAGTGTGGGAGACCAAGACACAGAAATCCGAGACAGAAAGACACGCTTCGGCAGGGGATACTTCTACACCCAGAAGTCTATTGCGGCTGTTGTGAATCAAAGTTTCACGTCTTCATGGACGGCCCCCCATGATCTCTTATATAAATTTGCCTGAGCTACGATCTACATACCAGGATCGAGAAAGGAGCCAGCGCCGCTCTTCTTTGCATGAAGATTTCGCTCTCCGCACCATGGTAGCCCGCTCATCCCAACGGCTCCGCGTTGGTTCAGGGCGCTACGTCTCACGAGATCTCAACAACGCAAGGGGGAATGTCTTGAAACGGCATGGTGGCATCGCTGCCACAATCCTTCGTACGGACCCCAAGACTCTGTAACTGGCTCTCCTTGGGGCAGTACTCGGGGGTATTTCTCGAGGTGCCATCGTATTAGTGTAGTAGCGGCCATAGTCAACTGTCCTTGCACCTAGATGCCGACCGTTAGCGCCCTACGCTAGCTCCGACAGGTAGTTTAATTGCGCGAGGACCACCTTGGTACAACATCGTGAGCTTCCAAACTCTCCCTCACCTTGGTGTTGGGGAAGAGGAGGGTGACCGGGGTTAATTGCCGCATTTGGGATGCTCAGGGGTTGTTAGGCTTATTCCTTCGTGTGGGGTAATGCAGACACACTCCGCAATATGTTAGCCACGCGGCCAATTGCCCTTGTTGACAAAAATGTCAGGCATACCATGATTGGATATGATCAACTTTATTTTCTTTAGCGGTGGCCCAGAGAAAACCTGGGGATATTACCCAGAGTATTCCCCAGGAGTTTGGCTCTCCTTTCAGAATTGTCATTGTAGAAATGATGAAGGATCTCTGATTAGCCAGAAAGGGGTGGGCGAGTGGAAATAGAGATCTACAAATGTCAACTTTTTTTCTCAAATAGTATTGCAAAGGCTCTCCATCTCCATGCCACGCCTCACTGAGGAATTTTGGGGTCGGTTCCTGTTACAACGCGCTCTTCCAGAAGCGGCAAGCAACGTCAGCATAGTACAACCCTCTAAAATAGTAAACAGGGGGAGCATCGGTTTACCGCCAAACAAAACTGCACCCGCCCATCCCTGGCGGTGAATCGTGGGTGAGGTTGTGGTACCGTCCAGCCATTCCGCTTGAGTCGCGCGAGAAATGCAGCTAGATTCGGTTCAAACCGTCCATCGTGACCTCATCAGCGATCCTCACCTTCTTCTCCCGTCCTTGGTGCCTGGACTGTCGTGCGCTAGTCTTGGCATCATCCATGTCCATGTCGTTGCCTTGCACCACAGCTTCCTAGGCTAGTAGTGTCTGGGCCTATCGGTAGAGCTCCTGGCCGGAGAGGTATGCTGACAGATTGCAGCATTCCGTCTGGGTTCTTGGGCCCAAGCCTCGTTCCCTTATAGCCCGAGCTTGAAGCAGTTCCGAGACACAGCTCGGAATTATCTGGCTGATATGATGCTGAGAGCGGAAGAGGCTTGCGTTCTCTAGATACTGCTCAGGCCAGTTCACGAACGCCTGTCGAATTTACGACTCAGATGCCGGTAGCTGTCGTGGTACATACCGCAGCTCAGATGGTTCATGCTTTTCAGCTCACGTGCCGGAGTGGCGGCGCTTGTCCAACGGGAATGTTGGGCGTGATAGGGCCGCTAGCGACGCCACTTAAGCATGCCATTTGTGAGGGATGTATGACCTGCATAAGAAAATAAAAACAAGCCGAGCTTTCATGTGATAGCTCATAGGCTTGACGAGGTTGAAGCTGAGATGTTAGCGCTACTGGATGTGATGAGTTTTGTCATGAGATTCGGACTTCGGAACTGAGATGTGAGGAGGGCAGGCAGTATCGTAGTGTAAGTCGAAAGCCAACCCACGATAGAATAGAATACGGGATTTACTCACTATTCGGATACTGTCATCTTATTACATTTTGTATTACTTGGTCGGTTTACATCAGGTCCCGAAACATGTCTTCAAATCACGCCCTATGGTTGCACATCTGTTCGTTCAGTGGATCTACACATTCCTATTGACAAAGGCGAATCTCGGCCGGCTTCCGGCTCACGGCCAGGGTCGTTATTGAACGCTCGTCTCCATTTTATTTAGGATGGGTAAGCTGAAAGGTGGGAAGGAGTTGATTCGTCATTCAACACTGACTACACAATCGGGTGCGTCGATCTAAACATTGCGGCTGGGTGATATTTACACGATATTTGAGCGTGTAGCGGCGTCGTACAGTTAGTACCTAAGTACTGTAAGCACATCATCGCTGATGTGCATAGTTGGTTGCGAGTATGGCTTGCACTATGATTCGACACGCGGTTGCACAGCGCACTTGTTTCTTAACATAACTACTTCATCTGCAACATAAACACAATCAGTATACTATATTGTGTGGTGTGCAAAATACGGCGATATTTCTCACCAGTACATCATATGATTGTTACATGATCACGTGTATAGGACGAAAGCAATGGACATGTCTAGCAATATGAACCACCGAAGCGGCATCCAGAACGCTACCCCGACCGGTGGTCGTCCCGAAGCGTATTGATGCTCTTGATGTCCGCGTATACAGTAGCACGGGTCGGCGTCAAGGGTCAATACTGGTAACTATGCCCCTCCTCGATGCGACCAATGTCGGCCCTGATGCGTCAATAGTCAATGGCAGCCCGGAGAGCTCAGGGGTTCCCCGCACGCCAGTGTTAGTCGCCGGTACTGCAGGGGCTGGATGAGCTATATCCATGTGGCCTGCTTCCACACAACTCGTACGCATAGTCGTTCTTCCACCAGTCAACCAATCCACATTAGCTCAGGTTACCCGCTCAGGTATCCCTTTGACTGCCATTTCAACTGCAAAACGCCAAGCCAAAACTGCAGCCAATTGAATTGGATATTTCTTAGGTACTTGCACTACCACCTAATTTTGCCTGTGACAGAGGTATCTGTACTAACAGCTGGTACAACCAGCCGTTTATTAAAAATCACTGAAGCCTTTATCGCTTACTTTTTCGTATTAAGTAATAGTACAGGTTTCGTATAGTAAGGTAGAATTTTACCAAAAAAATTTATTTAAGCATAAAACTTGATATTTTTTTTAAATGTTTTTATTTTTTTTAACTATAGCTGTAGTTGTTAATTTTTTTAAATTTAATATTAGCTGAAGTCGTCGAGGTTGTTCTATGGCCATGATGTCACAAATGTTAGCAGGGATTTTTGTGGGTCAAAAATCCACTTTTTCTTGGTCTTGGCGTTTTGCAGTTGAAATGGCAGTCAAAGGGATAGGAATCATAATAAGAAACGTTCAGATCCCCCCCATCCCTTCTCGTTTGTCACTTCCTATAAATGTTTGTATATATGGCGCCGACTTCAAGCCTCTGGCGACACATGACCGCGATGACTTTCAGCTAGAGAGGCAGATGACTGAGGTTGTGGCTTGGGACGTGAATGGCGGCGTGGATGTATCGGCGCCAAAATGAGAGCCAGAGTCGCTTCTTTTTCGAGTCGCGAGCACTTTTCTTTCATACATTTACGCGGAAGTGAATGAGAGGTAAGGAAACAGTCTAAGCAATCCAAGATCTAGAAATGCAACTTTAATGGTGCAGCGTACGGAGTACTGCTAACAGGCATTATTCGTTAGATTTATGGATATGGACTCGTTGGCGTCGGGCGACAGGGACGGTTCGGGAAGTCTTTGCGCAGCTTGGGCCCCTTGCTCTCCGAAAATAACCGCTTAGCTAAACGGGGAAAATGAGAAATGTTGTCCAAATAAACTTCCGCGGATTCCTCCCTACGGATTCATTCTCGGCTGACCCCATTCTTATGGGAAGTGTAGAAAGAAGAAACAATTGTTTCTAGAACAACAAGAACAGACTAAGACATGTCCACGCTCGTGACCAAGGTAGAGGTGTGCACATGGGCTGTTGCTCATTTGGGCCAATATTCCAAGAAAAAATATTGGAGAGATGGGATCGCGGGCTTGGCCTTGAATGTAACCCCATATCTACTACACTAACCCAGATAGCTAAGATCCGCTCGCCTCGCCCCGGTAGCCGAGCTTTCTTTTTCCTGGATTCCCCTTCCTTGGCCTCGCTTCTTCGTTCCGGCCTCTCTCTCGTTGGTGCTCGCAACGCGGGAAAAGGGTTGTTTTTCCAAGATCAAGTTTGCAGGCCCATACCCTGTCGATGACGACGCAGGCGTAAATAAGTAGTAGTCGAATGGCTTTTTCTTCACCCCTCTAGCTGGACTTGACTGCCATGACGGTCCCAGTCCTACACGTGGGAGAGCCCGCATGAGAATACGATGACATTTGTAATTTCCATACAGTATTATCGATTCCTTTCCGCGCGGCCTCTGTCTTAAGCGACTTATATTATCTTCCCAGCAGATTCCTTTCGTAATCCGTCTTCCATTCCTCGTGTCTTTCGATTCTTAGAATTATCGACACCCTTAATAGTAGACATACAGGCGGTGAACGCGCCCCCGTCGCTCTTAATCCCGTAATGTTCAATATGGAGTCGCCTCCGGGCCTCCGGAGTCTCGCGCTGCTGTCGCTGCTCTGCTTGCCGTCGCTAGCTTCAGCCGCTACCCTGGACAACCGCGACCCCGTGCCGGCCGGCTATGCCTCTCCGCCGTATTACCCTACGCCGTACGGAGGCTGGGACGACGAATGGGCCGATGCTTACGAGAAGGCCGTTGCGCTGGTCTCAAATATGACCGTTGCGGAGAAAGTTAATATCACTGCGGGAACGGGCATTTACATGGTGAGGCCCCTTTCCTTTCCTTATCATACTTGTCCCCTCCCCCCCCTTTCTCTCTCTCTTTCTCTCTCTCTCTCTTCTTCCATCTTAGAGCAGTTATGACTAATCACAAGTTTTGTCAAGGGTATGTAAAATATAACATAAGATATAATTTCTGCAAGAGACATATGATATACATACATACATATATATGTTTGTCTACACTCGATCTAACTAAACTCTCAATGAATAGGACGATGCGTAGGCAACACAGGCAGCGCCCTCCGCGTGGGCTTCCCGCAGCTCTGCCTTCAGGACGGACCACTCGGCGTCCGCACGACGGACAACATCACGGCCTTCCCGGCCGGCATCACCACGGGCGCGACCTGGAACAAGGACCTCATGTACCAGCGCGGCGTGGCCATAGGCAAGGAATTCCGCGGCAAAGGCGTGAACTTCTACCTCGGGCCCGCCGTGGGCCCCCTCGGCAGACAGCCGCGCGGCGGACGCAGCTGGGAGAGCTTCGGCGCCGATCCCGTGCTCCAGGCTGCTGGTGGCTCGGCGACTATCCAGGGCGTCCAGGAGCAGGGCGTTATCTCTACCCTGAAGCACTTCATTGCTAACGAGCAGGAGATCTATCGCATGTATAACCCCTTGCAGCAGGCATACAGTGCTGATATCGGTTGGTTGCCTCGTAGAATAAAAGGTTTGTAAGAGCGCTTCGCTGATCTGATTGTGTAGATGACCGCACCTTGCACGAGCTGTACCTCTGGCCGTTTGCAGCAGGTGTCCGCGCCGGCACAGGCGCCGTCATGGCCGCGTATAATGCCGTAAGCACAGCAGACGTTCAACGCACGTATGTAGTAGATACACCCATCTAACAGCTCGCTCGCTTGCAAACAGGTAAACGGATCCGCATGCTCGCAAAACGCGTACCTGATCAACGGGATCCTGAAAGACGAGCTCGGCTTCCAAGGCCTCATCATGACGGACTGGCTGGCGCAGATCTCGGGCGTGGCCTCGGCGCTCGCGGGCCTGGACATGTCGATGCCGGGCGACACCTTCGGCAACAACATCCCGCTCTTCGGCTACAGCAACTGGATGTACGAGCTCACGCGGTCCGTGCTCAACGGCTCGGTGCCCGTCGACCGGCTCAACGACATGGCGACGCGCGTCGTCGCCGCTTGGTACAAGATGGGGCAGGACAGCCCCGACTACCCGCCGCCCAACTTCTCCTCTAACACGGCGGACCGCGTGGGACCCCTATATCCCGGCGCGCTGATCTCGCCGACGGGTGTCGTCAACGAGTACGTGAACGTGCAGGCGGACCACAAAACGGTGGCGAAACAGGTCGCGCAGGAGGCCATCACGCTGGTCAAGAACGACGCCGGCTTCCTCCCCATCACCACGTCCGCGCCGCTGTTCGTCTTCGGCACCGATGCCCAAGCTGACCCGCAGGGCGTCAACTCATGTACGGACAAGAGCTGCAACCGCGCCCTCCTCGGCATGGGCTGGGGCTCTGGCAGTGCTAATTACCCGTATCTCGATGATCCCATTAGCTCGCTGAAGCGCAAGGCCGCTAACGTTACGTACTACGCCACGGACTCGTTCCCCAGCGTTGCCGCGGCGACTGATGATGATGTGGCCGTGGTCTTCATCAATTCGGACTCAGGCGAGAACTCGTACACGGTGGAGGGCAACCACGGAGACAGAGATGCCTCGGGACTATCGGCGTGGCACAACGGTGACACACTCGTGCAGAAGGCAGCAGCAGCATATGACAACGTAGTCGTAGTCGTGCACACTGTTGGACCCATCATTATGGAACCATGGATCGATCTGCCCTCAGTCAAGGCCGTACTCGTAGCTCACCTGCCAGGCCAAGAGGCCGGCGACTCGCTAACGGAGGTATTGTTCAGCGAGGTCTCCCCAAGCGGCCACCTACCCTACAGCATCCCCGTCTCGGAATCCGACTACCCAGCCAGCGTAGGCATCAAGTCGACGCCGAAGCTAAGCCAGATCCAGGACGTATACACAGAAGGTCTATACATCGACTACCGACACCTGAACAAAGCCGGCGTGAAGCCGCGCTTCGCCTTCGGCCACGGCCTAAGCTACGCCAGCTTCGCCCTCTCCAACGCCTCCATCTCCGCGGGCGTGACGCTCTCCACGACGCCGCCCGCGCGCCCCTCGAAGCCCGCGTCCCCCGTAGCCATGATCAGCACCGCGCTGCCGCCGGCCGCGGACGCGTACTACCCGCCGGGCTTCGTGCGCATCTGGCGCTACCTGTACTCGTGGCTGGACACGCTGGAGGCGGACGCGGCGCACGCCATCGGCGCCGCGGGCACCAGTAAGTACCCCTATCCGACGGGGTACTCGGCGACGCAGAAGACGTCGGGCCCGACGGCCGGCGGCGCGAGCGGCGGGAACCCGGCCCTCTACGACGTGGCGTATACGCTGTCCGTGACCGTCACGAACACGGGGAATACTTCCGCCTCGGCGTCCGGTAAGGCCGTCGCGCAGGCGTACGTGCAGTTCCCCGCGGCCGAGGATAACGGCGGCTTCGACACGCCCGTGATCCAGCTGCGTGACTTTGCGAAGTCGGACACGCTCGCGCCCGGCGAGAGCGCGACGCTGTCGCTGCAGCTTACGAGGAAGGACGTTAGTGTCTGGGACTCGACGACGCAGAATTGGATCGTGCCGAGCCCCGACGGCAGATATAGCGTTTGGATCGGCCAGGCGAGCGACGATTTGAGTGTAGTCTGCTATACGGATACCCTGGCGTGTGAAGATGGTGCCCAAGGTCCTGTCTAGATGGGAGGCAAGTGTGGATATATAATCTCTGAGTAAGCTTGTTTATAACTCGATGAGTAGGAATAGCCAGGAGTGAAATGTGACACTCATATTCTTATGGTATATATGTAATAGTTTTCTCTACTCCGAATCTAAGCGAGTTCTGAACGCTCATATATCGACTCACATAAACAAGCTCTTTCCAATTCTTGTACATGTTTCCTTGATATTCTTGAAGAGACATGTCGCGTAACTTGAGTGATGAAATCAGGTACAACTCATAATCAGTGCAACGTAACCTATGAGGCGGAAGATCAGAGTGATTTGGTACGTGGTAGTATACATTGTATTGTGTATAGGCGTGTGCATATGATACATTGATATCGAGCTTAGCTTCTTCTTGATGGCATCGCAATGACTAAAACCGCTCTGATGTTGTTACACAACGGTATATAACAGCGGCGTTCTCTCGCTGTATCGGGGCCTGAGTACATCCTCGTATCTCGGTATTTTCCTGTCTAGATAGTGCCATTGAATCTCTCATGGTGGTGAAATCGATAGGTATGCCCGGGAGGTGGTTACATGGACAGAATAGACCGCTTCTTTTCCCTCCGTCGCTGTAGTGTCTTTTGGCCATTTCGTGTTCTGATACGGCTCAGAAATCCATGACGCCTCTTGCGGACCAGCCGGCTCGTCCTTGCCATAGTTGGTCTGGGGCCGCATCGGATCTGTTGGGGGCCTGCAAGTGCTGGATGCGCTGTGATGGCCGACTTGGGAACGATATCTACAACTCCCTCGGGAGCATTTGTGACCCCTACGGGTAGAGCCGTCGTACTAGGCAGACGAGAGAGCAGCGCGTTACTGCTATTACATGGGCGGAAGACGGTGCCGTTCGAAGCGAGGATCGAGGGACGAAGGTGGGGTAGCGAAGAGAATGTTCTGTAACAAAGTGAAATAGAAAATGTTAGCTGCCAACGAGCCAATCGAGATGAGGTGGAATTTTATGAGTGAATCTGTACCGTTTTGTGACCAGCACCTGCGTGCTCGTAATGCTGTTGCCGGCGCGCGAAAGAGCTGCTCTCGCAGTCGACGATGCGAGGCTCCAACACGACATTTTTACCACCTCCAATTGGTCTCGCCTCTCACGTCTCTCCTCCTCGTTCCTTGTCTAGATGTCTGTAATGACTGGAGGGTGCACAGCTATTTGCGTTGCGTTGCGGTTTTCACGAGTAAAGTGATACCCTCAGATGAACTAAGGTTAGATAGCTAGCCTAAAATTTCATGGGTAACTGCGATTGGCGGTCCGACAGCAGCTGACATCCCAGATCAGCTTGATGCTTGGCATACATGACGACAGCAAACTTCAAATTGGGAAATGTCCATATACTCAAGTTGATTTGATTGCCTTTGATAGATCTAGTACTTTATGCATCCAGTTCTATTTGATCAAGAGGAAAAATTCTTAAAACAATTCTACAGATAACGTTTTGTCGACCGGCCCGAAGGCAATATCTCCCGCCACATCAAGCAACCTAGCGGGGCAAGCTGTCGCTGTTGAGAATCAGATCGAGAACGAAACTGAGTGAAACTGAAACTTAGAGTAGCATGAGTACCGTCAATCTAATAATAAGAAGCGCACGATATACTTTCAAACTATTCATGCTTCATTTCTCGTAGTCAAGTATAATTAGCAGGAATATGTGGTCCAGTCGTTCTCGGCTACGGTAGGTAATTATAGAGATACTGCAGTGGTAGTGTGAGTGTGTTTTCTTTGATGGCAACGTAAGGTCATCACGACTGCTGAGAAGCATTACAAGGGCAAAACCGATCGGCTTATAGACATAATTCATCGAAGAATTGCAGCCAGTCGCCACTGCGGTCGCTGTTACGCCGATTGTCAGTATAAGATCCAGGAAATAATTCCTCGTATAAGATCAGCAAATCTCCCTCATAAATTCCTCTCACGTTATAATATAGACTCAGTAAACCTAGCATTAAGATGATCGAGTACTGCGCCAAAAGACTAAGGGACAAGCTGCCTCCAGAGGTTGCTTGTCTTCAGAGGGAGAGATCACACCTGCACGAACAAGTAGTATAACCCTGTGAGAAGGTTGGCTCAATCGAGGATCTTGATAGCAGATATAACATGCATGTCCGATCTATCAGCATAATGCGTTAACAGGGTATATTACGAGGGACTAATCATCTAACCATCACCTGGTCTGAACATGGTGAGCAGCTTGCTGTTGAAGTTTATGAGGGAGGTTATACCGCATTTATACAAGGAGTTATGGCAGGTTTTGTATTTCTTGCGGTTGGCGCAAGCCTTATTATTTTTATTATTGATGCCAAGAGCCACGATTTTGTTGGCTTGATATCGCTGTTGTTGTTATCATTGTCATAGTCATCACTGTGGAACGACGCTGCCAAGAGAGGACCGTGTATCGTAGAAGCCAGTTGCCTGAGCGAGCCTGCCGATGAAGTCTACTACTTCACGGCCGCAGCGAACAAGCGACCTAAAAGAGTCGAGCGGTATGACTGTCGAATTGGGATATCTGGTCGTTTACGATGTCTTGGAGTTTTTGGGTCGTAACTGCTCTATCGAAAGATTCCGGCGATGTAGGTACTCGAACAAAGATGTCTAGACACAATGTTGCGTATAGATCCTCACCGTCACAAACTGAGGAGTTAGAAAAGGCTGCGTTCATAACGGGAATAAACGCGGAATCCCGGCTATCGTGATGGCCTTGTCGTGAGCAGATTTTTATAGTTCGGTAGCCTTAGCACTAACTTCGCTGCTATATATTCCTATATCCTTTAAAATCTTTAGCACGAGCTACGCATTTAAAGCATCCACCATGAGCTGCAATTCCACATTCTTGGAGATTCTGAGAGGTCACGCAGCTGATGTGTTGATTGGTGAGTCTCGCGAGGAAATTCTCAAAAATAGGATAGCAACTTGCCGTGTAGGTCCTGGTGTCCTTGGTCTTACAAACAGGGGCTTCCTGGGAGGCTAGAAAGGTCGAGAATATAGAGCGAGGCATAATCGAGCAACCGGTTCTCAAAGGCTCATTGACCTCCATTCCGACCCTGCATGCCCGAAACCTCCTCCAGATCTAAGGAGCTGTCATGCAACTGGTATTTCGGTTCGCAATCCTCTAGAGACGGACAAAAACTATCGCCATTAAGCACTTGATCGGCACAAAAAGCTATGTTGCATAGCTGGCGATGATGTAACCAGCTATGCATCCTTAAAGTAAGCCCATGGCTGTTGCGGTAAGTCAAGGCGGCAGCGACATGATTAAAGAAGACTCGTAAGTGGTGGTACACCCAGGCGGTAAGTTTACTGATATTGTGGCAGCAGCTGAGGAAGGTCGCTACATCTTGGCAAGATGCCAAAGTTTCAATCTTGGCGTACTGTATCTCGTAGGAGCATTTAGACGAACTCCAATGCTGTTGATTGGGACGTGTGTTATTTGATTCGTTACCGGTTCAATACTCTCCTTCTGGTGTGTCGAGTGTCGGGAAGAGGGGAAGGTCTATCCTGCAAGAGGTATCTATGTACGAGCCAAAAGCAGAACGAGCCGGCAGAATCTCGATATGAAACAGTATAACCTGCGCAACGCTTCGAATTCTCATAATAACGCTGGTGGACCGCCTATTAAGACACGATTGAATACGAAGGGGCAGGAAGCCCGTGGTTTTGTGGCAGAAGTTGCAGTGATAGCGGCCTCGGACGCAAGATGCAGACAGATGGTGCACGCCAACAATATTTTGGGGCTAGGTGACGAGAGTCCTGAGGCCTAGGTCGTGGTCACGGCAGCAAAGATATTGGTTATGAATAGAGAGGCGCGGAGGTCGACTGTGGGCTGAAGGTGGAATAGTACGATGGCCTGCTGAGCCGGTTGTCAAAATGACCATCAATCACAAGATATTGGGTACGCATGTTGGGATAACTCCAGTCAGGTACGCAATTCGACTTCGTGTCTCGCCAGTTACAGGAAGACCGGAAACTTTGCCCTTAGGCACCTGTCGACGGGAGTGGGGTATTACAACATCGGGCATCTTCTTCATGGCTGAGCTCAAGGCACCAGCACATAATGAAAACGAGGTAGACATCAAAAATTGCGTCCGGTACGATCCCGAAGGATAATACAGAGCGGTCGACTCCGCGCTGTGCAATGCAGGTCTCCCACCCTACTGCTCGAAATTCAGGAGCTTCAAACAGTCGAACAAGGTAAGTATGAAGAAAAAAAGGAAAAGAAAAGAGTAGAGAGCTGGGAGGTAGGCCGAGATTATATAGACATTACAAAAGCGGTGTGGAAGGCGGTCAAAAGTCTAGGCCGGCAGAATTCTAATTGCTACTAGGCTGCAACAGGGAAAGCGCTGGATGGGGTGGGTACCACTGGGCATTGTGGGGCTGGGAAGACACTTGATTGGATAGACTGCGTCCTACTTTACCTCCAGCAGCCCAACTTAAATGGCTTTTCATGATGTCTAATTGGATAAATATCTTTCTAGAAGATAAATTTACCCCTCACTCTCTGGGTAATGCAATAAATCCCGACAAGCGTCCAAGGCTTATTCATCCCAGACAGACCCGGAACGCGTCTTGGCCCTAGCTTTCTCGCGCCATCCATCTACCACGCGTTTATTGGAGTGGGTGGACCCCATCGCCTGTTTCTACTGGTATGGCGGTACCACAGACGTGACCTCAACCTAACGACGAACAATCGCGAAACGAACTGTCTGGTAGGGATATATCCTCATATTCAAGCGTATTCGAGCCACTGCCTGTCGTTGTACTCCCTAACTGCCTGGTCCACTTCTCCTTGTACGATTGATTGTAACCGCCGTGTCTTTGGTTCTGGTCACCGGAAGTCCAATATCTTGTCCCCATTCCAATCTCGCGCCAGCGTCTACTGGTTACAAATACTGTTGCCGATGAGCCTGGGCGCTCCGTTTCGTGTCGATGCCTCTTTCGCCGTTGTCTCCGAACGTGAAGGTGTCGCAAGGAGTATCTAAGAACGGGCCACACGAAGAGCTTGCTCACATAACGAACACGACTACTTACCACGCTTCGATGGATACCCTAGGCTATGAGATTCTTTCTGCACAGAAAGCTGCCACCATGTCTGCATCGACGGTAGATTGTCAACCTCGTAGGTCCTCCACAGCTTCCTAGGTCTCTCTCTGCCCCTCTTTTCTCGCTCACCTGCTCTTCTTGCTATCTCCTTCCTTTTACTAGCCCGTTCAGCAAATTCCATCGCCCTTCGTTTGAGCAACCTCTAACCAGCATTCATCTTCAGAGCTGTCTAGCACGCCTACTATCAGGATAGGATCTACTCCAGAAAGCAGTCCACTTACCGAAGCTGGCTCCGTAACACCCCCTCGCGGTTCACCCAAACCACATTTCACACCCTCGAAGACTCATGTACCATCTGAGACCACGTCGGCACACCCAGTGCAAGCACAGGATACCCTAAGAGCCGAGCCGACTTCAAAAAGAAAGCGTAAAGCGACAGCCGAAGAAAAAGAAAAAGAGCGCGCAGAAAAGAAGCAGAAGCAAGAAAAAGCTGCAGCAGAAAAGGCCAAGATCGCAGCTAAGAAAGAAGCGACAAAAGCCGAGAAAGCTGCTCAAAAGGCTGCCAAGGCTGAAGAGAAAGCTCGCGCTGATGCTGAGAAGGAAGCTAAAGCCGCAGAGAAGATGAAAGCGGATGCTGAGAAAGAGGCTAAGAGACAGAAGAAGCAGGAAGAGGAACTCGCAGCCCAGGCAAAGAGAGAGAAGCAGCAGAATTTGATGGCAAACTTTCTAAAAAAAGCTCCTTCAACGCCCTCCAAGACCAGCACCCATTCCACTACCCCGAAAGCTGTTACGACTAGCCCATCTGCTGCCAAACAGGAAACTAAACCCACCAAGTCTGCCTATGAGCTCAATTTTAAACCTTTCTTCGTCAAGGCTGGAGTTACTATGGCACGACCTCTATTACAGATGGACAATGAGACGAGAGAGGCGAAAGAGGCCATTCTCGATGAATATATCCGTGGAGATCGGGGCGAATATATCCCTAAACAACCATTCAATGCCGTAGAGACGTTCGACTTGGCCTTTCCACAAAAGCGTGGAATCATCCCACCTAGTGTGAAAAAGATTATGGAAAGGATACATGGAGATCCGTACCAGAATACATTCGGCCTTACAACCACAAGAAGCGAATCGCAGACCGAGACGCTCTTCAGAACTGCACAAGATGAGCTTAATGCTATTCCTATGAAATATCTTCGCTTCTACGAAGACGTCAGGCCCGCATACTGTGGCACAATCACAACGCATATGACCTATCAGAAATTCCGGTCGCTTTCTCGCAGACCGGCGGGAAAATTATTACCGTTAGCATACGAATATGACTCGGAAGCCGAGTGGGTTGAGGATGACGGTGAGGACCTCGACGACGCTGAAGATGAGGAAGAAGACATCGATGGGGATGAAGAGATGGACGATTTTGTAGATGACTCGGAAGCTATTCCTACGCTTATCCGACCAGGTTTCGAGAACGATAGTTTGCCCGTCAGCACAGGGCTTTGCTTTGAGAACCGAAAGCGATTGGGGCCATCTACGACCGTATACAAGTACCGACTAGAGTTCCTGTTGGGTAAGTTCAATTGCGCATTACACCACGAGTTTTGACTAACAACGTCTAGATTCACTGGAACGGCACTCCATGATAAATCCGTTTTCTACTGAATACTGGCCAGCACCGGTAAAAAAACCTGTAGCAGCTGCTACGTCATCGTCAACGCAAGGAACGATTAGTGCTATGCTACCACCTTCTGCACCGCGAGATGCACCCTCCGCGGCAACATTAGACGGGAAGGAGGGGATCCCCCAAGATCTACTTCAAGATTTCAAACGAGCTTTATTAAGTGACGAGTGCAAGGATTATTCGAAGGCTACAGTCATCGAGGTGCTGGCCAAGAAGTTTACTAGTTGTACCAAAGCACAGGTGAAGGTGACGTTAGATACGATTGCCCACCGTGTCACACCAGCCGGTGAAACGAAGAAGTCTGTCAAGAGATGGGTTCTTTTGCCTGGGTTTGGCCTCCGGGAGGATTAATTGTATGGTGTGAATCCTTTTTGGGTTAAGGAGTTGTGCGGAGTTTGGTGGTCACTTCAGCGATACCAACGGCATCTGGAGCATCCTTTTATCTTGACTCGGAGTAATATTGCTCATATCTTATATGCTTATACAGCGCTGATAGAGAACGGGGCTGCATACATTTATCTTACTCATCATTGCAGCAAAGGTAAGGAAGTCACCAAAAAGTCTTGTACATAAAGAGGCGTCGTGTTGGTGTGCGTAGTGTTAGGCTACTTAATGAGTGGTCCAGGTCGGATAGACGGCGTAAAGGGGCAAGGCTCAGGACCAGATGACAATGAATATTATGATGACCCATTCTCTATGTTGTGATCAGTGCAGGTTTCATCCTAATCTACCTAGGTATATGTGAGGATCTGTGAATGCATATCTTATTACCAATATAAGAGGCTCTGCAACTTCGTGCGACCCGGTCTATCTGCGAAGTATCGCAACATCATCACACCATCGGAACTTGGACCGCGGATGATCATTTACAGACATAGCTCAGGCTTCCCTAGCTCTATTTTTTCTTTTGGTTCTGGCTGTGCTAGATATACATACTCCTTGCTTACTAACAGTGGGCTTTTTGAGTCCATAAAGTCAATACTATTATCCGGCAGGACGAAAAGTAGGCCATCACAAAGCCATACGGCATCATTAATACCCTGTGTAAGGGTGGCCGGCCATCGTTGACGCCATCTAATATGCATCCGTCCCATTCAAATCGCCCATGATCGACTTAACAGCGTCAAGTAGGTTTACATTCAGTCGTGGTAGCAACCAAGGCCCAGCCGATGTGAGCATAGAAATTCACGAGAACTTGTTCATTCGAGAGCTCAATAGACTAATAAAAAACAAAGTTCTATCTCTACTACAACATGTAAATAATTATTAAGAATATGACTGCATGAGTTAAATACACCCACTTGACAAATGAAATCGTACTCCGCGTTTCCACCCACACTACCACTCTATAGATCACCACTTTTATAGCCTCATAAAAAATCAGAATTAATAGTAAAAAATTAATAAAATATATAAAAGTAATCTATAGCTTTCGCTTTTTAAAACTATATATACTAACTTTTTGCGCGGTATATAGCAAGTAATTTATTGTATATAAACTTTATAAAGGTTTAAATTAAGCTATATTTAATATAACTTTATATTTTTTAAATAATAGTTTTTATTTTTACGATATTGTCTACGTTTTTTTTTAAAGCATTAAAATTAAGCTTTATTTTATATATTTCGCGTTTTAAATAATATTAAACATATTTAATTAAGTTAAAATTTAATAAATAAAATAATTAGTCGATTATTTTAATATTATAATATTTAAATTATTTTTTAATTTTTTTTATTATATAAATATAAACGTTATTTTAAATAAAAATATATTTAAACTTATAATAAAATATTAAACTTTTATTTAAAACTTTTATATATAAATTTATTAATATTTTTTTATATTAAGTTTTTAAATCGTTTTTAATAAAAATTAACGCGTTTTTATAGTTTTTATTATTATATTATTATATTATACTTTATATTATTATTAAAATAATAGCTTTAATATAAGTTTTTTAGTTTATAAAGTTTTTATAATAATATTTTTAGCTATAATAAATTATTTATTAATTTAAATTTTTAAAGTTAATTTAAATTATATATTCGTTAAAAAAAAAAGCTAAAATTAATTATTTAAACTTATATAAATTATTATATTTTTATATAAACTTAAGCTTAGTTTTAGCTTTAACTTTATTTAATTTAATATTATATATAACTTTTTATTTATAAAAATTATAATAATATAAAATATATTAAAAAGTTTTATTATATATTAAAAAACTTATTAAATTTTATAGCTTTTAATAAATCGCACGAGGCCGTTTTTATATAAAATAAATAATTTTATATTTTATGTAAATATTATACGTTAAGCTAATATAAAAAACAAGGCTTTATCCGAAAAGCTAGATTTATATTAAAATCTAAGTGTAAAGAAAAAAAAAGGTATTTAGGTGGCCCTGCGCGCTATAAAGCCTTTTTGGTAATGTGGCCTGCCGCGCGTATTGTGTGCCAGGTGGTAACAGCTGCGCGTTGCCGCACGTGCCACTTCGGTTATGTGGCTGATCCTGCGTTGCGCTAGCCACGCACCAGCCACTATACCATAACTATAAAACTTAAAAAACTTTTTAATATAGTTTTTTAGTTTAAAATAAATTATATAATATATTTTAAAGCGTTAAACTATTTTATATATTTATTAAAAGCGCGTATTAATAGTTTTTATAATTTCGGTTAAATTTATATTAATTACTTTAATATTTAAAATAAAACTACGCGTTTTAAAACTAAAATATTTATTAAGCTAATAATTTCCGCTTATAATATATTTAAATTTATATAATTTCGATATATTAAAAGTGGGTTTATAATAATAAATTATATAAACATTATTATATAAAATAATATTTAATAAGTTATAATAAAATATAAAGTTATTTAAAAGGTTTAAGTTATTAAATAAATATATAAAAAATAATTAAATATATTAATTAATTTAATAAAAAAAAAATTTTAATTATATAAATATAAGTATTTATAAAGTTATTTATATTTATAAATATTTTATAAATAATAAATTATAATAAAAATTTTTTTTTAAAAAATTTTTTTTAATAAATATAATTATCGGTATAATTATTTTAAAAAAATAAATATAAAATAGTTTTTATTAAAGTAATATTTATTTAAAATAAGCGTAAAATAAGTTTTATTAAAGTATATTTTATTTAAAATAATATAATTATTAAAGTTTATTAAATATATTAATTAAAAAAGTTTGCGCTAATAAAATATATAGTGGTAAACTAGTTTATATATATTAATTAATAACTTTAAAGTAATTTTTATTAAGGTAGTATATATTATTTTTTTATAAAATAGCGCCGACAAAATAGTTTTTATTAAAATAACGTTTATATTATTTTTTATAAAATAAATTATATAATTAATTAATATATCGTTATATATTTTATAATTAATTAATTAATAATATATATATTTTTATAATACTTTTAATTAATTAATTAATTTTAATAGCTTAAAAATATTATAATTAAGTTTTAAGCTATTAACTTTATTTTTTTTAATTTAAAAGTTATAATTTTATAATTAAACGTTACTTTAATTATTTTTATATTATTACCGCTTTTTAAATTATTTTCGATTATTTAAACTTTAAAAACTTTTATTAATATTTAAAAAACTATTTTATAGTTTATTTTTTTAAAAAAATAAATTTTTAAATATAAAAATAATTTTTTAAACAAAATAATTAATATTATAGCTTTATTATTAAAGGTTATATATTAAATAATATATTTATAAACGTTAATATATAATTAAATAACTAGGCTTAAAAAAACTAATTATATATTTAATAAACGTTAAAAAATAAAAAATAAATAATTATAAACTAAAAAAATATTTACTTTTTATAAAAAAATAATAATTTAATAAATTAAAAAAATAATAAAAGTAATAATTATTAAATAAAGGTATTAAAACGCGCGCAACGTTATAATATATACGGTAATACTAGTTATAATACACGTATATATATAATAAATATAAAAATATTTAATAAAAAAAATTTTAATTAATTTAAATTAATTTAATTATATTATAGTTATTTTTTTAATATATAACTAAAAAATATTTAAAAAAGTTTATTATATAATAATATTTATTATATAATAATAAAACATGTTAATTATAAACTTTAATTTATTTTTATTTTTATAAATAAATTATATAAATTAATAAATATTAAATATATATTAACTTTTATAAAATATTATAAAATTATAAAATAAATTAAAATTATAAATAAATATTTAAATTAACGTTTAAAATTTTATATTAATTATTATTAAAATAATTAATTAAAAATAATTTTAATTATAAATTATATTTAAATTATATTTTTATATAAATTAATAAAATTATCGCTTTATAAAATAAAAATAAGTTTTTTTATATTATTTTATTTTAATTAAAAAAATAAAACAATAAATAAAAAATTATAAAATATATTTATTAAAAAATAAAAACTTTATAAAATTATATAATAAAAAACTAAAAAAATTATATAATTTATAAATTTTATTAAATTTTATTTAAATAATATTTAAACTTAAATAATATAATAAGTTAATAAAATTAAACGCGACTTTAACTTTAATATAAATAATTAAATTTTTATTTTAAAAAAACGTTAATTATAATAAACTAATTAATTATTTAATAAATTAAATTATTTAATAATATAATAAAAATATAAAATTATTATATTAAAAAAAATATTTTTATTTTAAAAATTTTACTTTTTTAATAAAATATTAATTATTATTATGCCGACTAATTATAAAAATATTTAAATAAATTTTTATTTAAATAAAAAACCGAAAATTTAAATAACGAAATAATTAAACTAAAAAACGATAAAAAATTTACCGTCGAAAAAATTTTAACTTTATATATATATTATAATAAGTTATAATATTAAATATAATAAAAAAATAAAATATAAATAATAAATAATATTATATAAAAAATTTTAAAAATAACGTTTAAATATTATAAAATTTTTATAATATAAACTTTAAATCGGCCGGTTTATTATTAAAATTAAATTAATAATTAAAAGCAGTAAAAAAAAATAAATTTAAAAAACCGCATTTAAATAATAATAAAATAAAAACAAAAAATATAAAAAAAAAATAATAAAAAAATATATAATAATTAAAAATATAAAAAAAAAAACGATTAATTAAACTATATATAAATTATATTAATAATAAAACTTATAATATTTTATAAAAAAATATATATATAATATAATAAAATAAAAGCTTTAATTAAAATATATAAATAAAAACTAGAAAATATTTTTTTTTTATTTAAAAAATAAATAATTTAAGTGTTAATATATATAAAAAAAATTTTTTTTTAATAAATAAATAATTATAATATAATAATTAATATATAATTAACGTAATATAAAATTAACTATATAACCGAAATAATACGTGTAATAACGTTTAATTATTATTATTTAATATAAAATACGCGCGGTAAACTATATTATTAAAAAAGTTTTATAGCGCGTAAAACCATTTAAATATTTTTTTTTTTATACTTAAATTTTAATATAAATCTAGCTTTTTAAATAAAGCTTTATTTTTTATATTAACTTAATATATAATATTTATTATATATAATTTAATTATTTAATATTAAACTTTATAATTTATTAAAATAAATATATAATTATTAAATATTAAAATTTATTAAATTATATATTAATTATATTATTAAGCTTAAGTTTTTT